>CM049596.1:4507500-4962500 GCA_026979955.1 Megalurothrips usitatus
TATGTCTCTCTCTCTCTCTCTCTCTCTCTCTCTCTCTCTCTCTCTCTCCGCTTGGCCCGTCACGTTCTCGCCCCCATCTGGCCTAATTTCAACCCCCTTGCCTCCCCCGCCCACCACCACCACCCCCGCTTGCGCCCCGCCTCGGCGGCCGCACGACAAATGCCACCACTAAAATGCCACAAGAGGATGGCTGGGATGACGACATTATACGACGGTGCGCGGCTTGTTCAGGGCCAAGCAGGCCGTTAACCCGCACCATTACGGGCCCCTGTAGGCTCCCCGGGGGGTCCCCGGAGCCCCAGGACCCCCCGCGGGGCCCCGCCGACACACACCCGCCCGCCCCTGCAAAGCGGTCGATGATAGAAATAATCGAGTCCCACCTAAAATATATTTTGAAAAAAAACGATCAACCGATTTGAATTGTTACAGGCGTGTGGAAATCGGTCAGAAATTGTGTATCGATTTCATAAATCGGGATCGCGGTCTGAAAATCGTTGGTCGTCGTGGTCGGAGTTAATCGAATCGTGCTTTTTTTTTTCGATTAATCGTTGGGTGCGGTCTTAACCATGCCCGGGCGGCGCCGCCGCTCCTCCGCTCCCACGCCTCGCCTCGCCCCTCCCGTTCCCCCCGGCCGCTGCCTCGGCATGCTAAGTCGCTTGCATGTCATCATTAGTCCGAGCCTTGTTTCCTTGTTTACGGCCGCTGAGCAGACAGGAGGGCCAAACAGGCCGAGCCGGGCCGAGCCAGGGCTGCCCCCGTGTGCCGTGCCTTATCGCAGAGGGGGCTGCTGCTGCTGCTGGTGGCCCTTTTGTCGCACCAGGCTTCCCTCCTCCCCGCCCCGATGCACCCGGGAGTCTCTATATAAACACGCTCATGAGGACGCAGGCAGATTTTATGGGAGAGGGCTGCGGGCGGCGACAAGCGGAATTTTTTTGGAAAACAAAAGTGGGTTGGATTTCGGAAATTTTAGTTGGCGAGTTGAATTGATTTTTCTTAATTTCGGGTCAAATTAGATTACCTGGAAAAATCGTAATTAAGCGGAAATCGTGTTTTGAATTTCGGATCCGGGACGAGTGGTGCTCTTCCGGTCTCGTTTGTATTTCGCGGGTATCGGCCCCCGTGCTGTAAACACCTGGCCGCACTGCGGCGGCGGCCTCGCGGCCAAAACGACAATGAACACACAATGAACGTGATGACTGGAGCCTCTCGGCTGGCCGGCCCCGCCGCTGCGCCGGGCTCCCCCGCTGTATTGTCGAGGACACGTAGGAGAGGGTGACGAGGACGAGGACGGCCTGACGTCACGGGGCCGCGGCCTCGGCGGGGCGAGAGAGAAGGGTGCCGTGTAATGAGGCGCGCACCTCTTAACCCCCTCCGGCCCTCGTGGTTCTCATGGTTCTCATATGGTCCTTCGGGGCGACACGGCGCGGCCTCGGCGAGGACTAAGAGGCCCGTTGGCAAACACGCGGCGGCACCGTGAGGACGCCGCCGCCGGGGGTGCTCAGTGACGTCAGTGAGGACCGTAGCACCCGTCCTGAGGACCGCCCCCCCCCCCCACAACACCTGTGTCTTGTCGCGTACATCGGGACGTGGCGGCTGGTTTGCACCCCCCCCCCCTCCCTCCCCGCTTCCACGCCCAGCTGCCACGGCATGAAAAGGTCCTAACGAACACGTTTGGGGCGTACGGCCCGGCACGCGGCCCGGGGCTGTACCGTATACTACGGTGTGCTGCCCCGGCCGCGGCCCCGCGCGGCGCTACGCGACCAATGGGGGTCCCCCCCCCCCCCCCTCCTCCAGCCCACAACAGCAATGGCCCCTCACGGCACAAGGCTGGAGGAATGAGCGTTAGGGCGGGACATTTCGAACGCGGCCGCGGACCGAGTAACCGAGGGGCGGCGGCCGGGGGAAGACTGCGTGTTATTGGTTTTCACCGACAGGAACGGGTACTATTTTAGTCGCTGTACCGCCGGTATAGCACTGGCAAATTACAAAAAATAAAATAAAATAAAAATCGAAATGTTGGTTGTGCGTTGTGTGTGAGGTCGCTTCTGCGGGTGTATTTCTGTTCTGCTTAGTGGTTCGCATCGCCTCCCCGCCCCGCGCCGCGCCGCGTCGCTGTACGTACGTGCCGTCAGGGCACCGTATTGGGCCGGGGCTCTGAGGGGGTCGGGGGTCGGGGGGTGGAAACTCGTGTTGCCACCAGAATGCCATCCACTCCCGCCCCCGCCACGCCCCGCCACGCCCCGCCACGCCCCGCCACGCCCCCGCCACGCCCACCCCTCCGCCCGCGCTTATACTCGACAAATTGGCAATCCTGTTCCCATTATTCGCCGCTTGGTCGTTCGCCAGATCTGGAGCCGGCGGGGGGGGGGGGGGGGTGAGGGGGGAGGGGGGGGGGGAGATGGGAGAGATATGGAACTTATGGGAAGAGGTGAGGGAAGGAGAGGGAGGGAGGGGGGTTGGGGGCCGACACCACGACTAACCATGAGAGGCAGGAGGGGGGGAGGGAGGGGGGGGGGTGGCAGCGCGAGGCCAACCGCAGAGGCCCCCCCGGAGAGGTTCGGGCCATCGAAAGCAGGATCTGCCCCCCCCCCCCCTCCACCCGGCCCCTCTCTCCCAACTCCATCTACGCTGCCGCTCATTACTGGTATCTAAGCGACGGGACGGGGTGGAACGGGCGCTCTGGCTGCGTGGGCACGCCGAAAAATGATATCACTTGTCACGTTGAGTTTTGTGATTATTTCCCCCCTTTTTTTTTACTGATATGCAACTTTACTCTCTGTCTGCCTGCCTTCATCACCGCGGACCGCGACACCAAAACCCATTACAACACAGACGCAGTTAGCGACCGCCACTAACAGGAGCGCCACGGACGGAGCGCCAAAACTCACACATATTTCTCATGATATTCACAATATACACTACTCTTCGACGTTCAAGTGATGAACGTATTTCAGCGTACACTCGCAGATCGGAAGTGGCTAACCCCTCGAGGAGCGGGAGGGTTTTCGCGCGAGCTGCATGCGATGGCGCTAAGCGTAACTCGAGCGCGGCGTGGATGTGGGCCCCCGTTTGTGTGTGTGTGTGTGCGTGCGTGTGTGTGTTTGTGTATGTGTGTGCGTGCGTGTGTGTGGATTCAGCGCACGCACGCGCGCTGCCGGAGCACGCCGCGGGATCGACAGAAAGAGCCCTGATTGCGCCCCGACATATTTGCAGCGCTGATGAGTTAATTTAGAAGTCAGCGGCGATGTTGTATACGGCACTTTGGCCTCACTGGAGAGACAGAGAGTGTGTGTGTGTGTGTGCGTGTGTGAAAGACGGAGAAAGAGACGGGGAGAGAAAGAGGGAGAGAGAGAGGGAGATAGCAGGCAGTGCCGCCCCTTCTCTTCCTGCCCCCCCCCCCCCCCCTTGTTGCGGCCACGTCTCCCGTTCGCACATTGGCTGAGCCGCTGATTCAATAACATATGCCGCTCGCTCTGCTACGCTGCTCCGTCTGTGTGGGGGGGGGGGGGTAAATCCTTACGGCGGGGAGAGGGGCACATTTGCTGCGCGGCTACCCCCGCCCCGAAGGGGGGAGAGAGAGAGAGGGAGAGAGAGAGAGAAAGAAAGATGAGGGGGGGGGGGGAAGGGGTAGGACTACCCCCCGTGCGGTTTCTGGAGCATACTGCGGGGCCTATGTTGGGAGGGGGCGCAAGCGTGTGTGTGTGTGTGTGTGTGTGTGTGTGTGTGTGTGTGTGTGCGCGCGCGCGCCTCGGAAGTGGCCTGCTCAGCACGGAGACGCGGCACACGTTGGTCAGCATCGTGCGTGCGTGTGTGCCTGTGTGTGCGTGTGTGTGCGTGCGTGGCCGCCGGATTGCGAGCATTGTGGCGGACCGGCCGCACGCGCCGCCGCCGCCGCCGCCGCTTCTGTTTCCGGTTTGTTTGTTTGTTTCCCGGAGGACAGGATGTCTGTCTGCGGCTGGTCTACGCGGCGCCGCGGCGGGCCGCGCTCAGCCGCGCGGCGCTGCGCTGCGCTGCGGCACCCCCGCGGCTGCGGCTGCCATGGCAACGGCGGCGCGAGCCAATGGGCGCCGCCTCCCCCCGCGCCGGCCCCGCCCCCAGCGGCGCGCGCCGGCCAATGGGAGGCGGCGGCGGCGGCGGGGATGGCGGTGAGGCCGCCGGCCCCGGGGGGATGATCGCCGCCGTCCTCCAGACGTTGACGGCGCGCCGCCCCGAGGAGGTCGTGGCAGCGGACGTCATCGCGCAGCCCCGGGGCCCCGGCGCGACGAGGACGCCGACGGCGGCGTGGACGCGAGCGCGAGCCGGCGACGCCGACGATGTGAGAGGATGGACCGCACCACCGGCAGCACCCGCCTGGCGCCCGCCAGCCACCGCATCGACGACATCCTGGGGCCCCGCAAGGACGCGGACGGCGGACGCGTGAGCGCGCCCTCTCCGCCGGCCGCCTGCCTCAAGCCGCAGCCGCAGATGGCCGCCATGCCGCAGCTGGCGCCCCACCCCCTGCACCCCCAGCCCCACCCCCTGCACCCGCACCTGGTGAGCGCCCCCGCCCCCTACCCTACGACTAGTGCGGCCCCGTGCACCCTGTGGTTTCCCGGGGGCTGCGTGCACCCCTCCCGGCCCGGCATCCTCCGTGCTGCACACCCTAACTTCTTACAACAGGCCGGCCACCAACTTGACGGCAAAGAGGGGAGTGCCGCGCCGCCGCGCTGCGGGCTGCGGTTGGAGGCCACGTCCCCGCCGGGGCCCGGGGGCCGGGCTCGCCTCCTCCAACCTGCTTGCCGCCGTCCTCGTGCCCCCTCCACCTCCCGCCCGACCCGCGCGCAGGTCTGTGATGGACCGCTCGAGTCGCAAACTTATCAAGCACGCCACTTTGCGGTTAGTTTACTGACTGGGGGGGAGAGCCTTCTGACTAGCAGACCCCCGCCCTGCTTCCCTGGCGGCCACCGTCTGCCCCCTGACCGCGCCTGTTTGGGGAATGGCAGCCCGGCGCGGCCCGCGGCGGGGCCCAGCGTCAAAGGAAAATAACTTGTGACGTCACCGGGATGCCCGCCGCACGGCGGAGGAGGGATTTAGGGGTGACATTTTGGGAGGTGGGGCTCATGGAAGTGTGCGGAAGTGATGTGCGACGTGCCCGTCACGCCCAGTGCCGTGTGTGAGAACGTCGGCGTGCCTCTGTCCGCAGCTCTCCCCGGCGTCCCGGGCCTTCCTGCCGCCCCTGTTCCAGCGGTCCGTCCTGCTGCAGCCCTCCTACCAGCACATCCTCCACCTGCCATGGGCGCAGAGTAAGTCTCCCTCGAAGTGTAAGAAAAATAATCATATCGAAAATAAAAATCTAATTTTGAATAAAAGTAACGGCGGAGTGAGCGGTGGTGCCTCCGAGGACCTCTCGCGGCTCCCGGAGGGTGGGAGGAGACGGACCGGGAGGGGAGGGTTGTTCTGGAGGGCTGCTCGAAGAGACTCCCAGAGACCCAAACGCGGGGCCTTGCTGTCCTGCCCTGTGCGGCCGGAAGCAAGAGCGCAGGGACCGCGCTCGGAAATCTCAAATGACTATTTTTTTTTTAAAAAAAAGCGCATTAAAAAAAACGGCGATGACGAATGGCATGGTTTTGATGGTATTTATCGGCGGGTTGCAGCCGAGCTGGTGGCGGGGTACCCGGGCTCGCTGGACGCCGGCAAGATGGCGGGGCGGCGGCGGAAGGCGCGCACCGTCTTCTCGGACCAGCAGCTCCACGGCCTGGAGAAGCGGTTCGGCAAGCAGCGCTACCTGTCCACCCCGGAGCGCGTCGAGCTCGCCACCGCCCTCAACCTGTCCGAGACGCAGGTCAGACAGACACCACTGCTGTTGTTGTTGTTGTTGTTGTTGTTGCGGTTCGATTTGTCTGTAACTTTGTGCAAATGGCGGTTCCAGGTGAAGACGTGGTTCCAGAACAGAAGAATGAAGCACAAGAAGCAGCAGCGGAAGCTGTCGGACGACAAGCAGACGGGCGCCGGCAAGCGTTCCAGCGCAGGTGAGGACCAATCGATTTATGCATTTTTATTTTCCTTTTTAAAATGAGCGGACCCCCTCGCGGACCCCCGCGCGGACCCCCCGCGGACCCCCCAGGCCGAGCTAGCATTATGCGTAACGGCAGCAAATGGTCATTACCAACTTCAATGACGCCGCAAGAGGCGCAAATAACGGAGACGGCAGGCCGCGGGGACCTCAGGGGGAGGGGGGGGGGGGTGAGAGGCCCCCCCCCCGTCCCAGCGCCCCCCACCCCCTCCCCTCATTAGGGTGGCAGCGGCCCGCCCCCTCTCAAACACTTCCATAGCTCGCTAAACTCATTTCAAGTCATTTGCGCACAATGCCAAAGTGGGACGAAGACGGCACGACGGCGGGGAGGGTGGGCGAGAGGGATGAGAGATAGAGTGAGAGAGAGAGAGAGTCGTCAGCATCATCGTCATCGTCGTCATCGCGCCGCCATATTTTCGCAAACTGGTGCCAAGAAGGAGCAATCTTGTGTCCCTCTCGCTGCTTGTCGGGCATTTTGGCTGTGGCCCCCGGCCGTCGTCGGCTCCTTACTTAGCGTCCAGCCGGCTCGTCTCTCTCTCTCTCTCTCTCTCTCTCTCTCTCTCTCTCTCTCTCTCTCTCTCTCTCTCTCTCTCTCTCTGTCGCCACTCGTCATTCGCGGGACGCGATGGGACGGCAAACTGCTCTGACGAGGTTGAATCTCATTTGGAGCGTCCAGGGGGGGCGGCAGCCGCGCGGCGGGCGCGCGACAAAATTTTGTGAAAAAGGGTGCGGGAAGGGGCGTGGCTCCTGTCCTCCTTGGCTGACGACGGCGTTCTTGGTGTGCCCGCAGACGGCTCCGAGGCCGGCGACCTGCCCGTCGACTTCTCGCTGGCGGCGTCCGGGGGCGCCAGCTCCGGCGACCTCAGCAGCGTCCCGGACGACGCGGACGCCGACGCCGACGCCGAGGCGTCCGACTGCGAGATCGACGTGGGCGGCCCCGCGGCCGGCGGCGGCGGCGGCGGCGGCGGCGGTGGCGGCGGCGGCGGCGGCGGCGCGGAGGTGGTGGCGGCGGCGGCGGCGGCCGCGGTGCAGCAGCAGCACGACAAGGCCGACTCCCTGTACGTCCTCAACCAGTACCTGCAGCACCAGCACCACTACGGGCCGCGGGTCCTCCGCTGATGCAGTCCGCCACGAAATCACTCCAGCTCAGGACCCTGGATGTACGAGGTCCTCGCGGTCCCCCAGCCGTGCCCAGTGCCCCCTCCCCCCCCCCCCTCTATTCCCTCTCTTGTTTGATGTCACCGTCGGGATACAAAAATATTGTTACCTCGGTCGGTGAGTCACCAATACCGCGGGGCCAGTGCCTCACCGCAGGCCGCCCCCGTAAGAATTGTGATATTTGTAGTCGTTTATTGGTACTTGTACATATAATTTATTCGTGAAAAGAAAGGCCAAAGTATTACTAAAGATTTTATTATACTGATTACGTATTGATACTGTCAATCGTTCATACAAAGAAAATCATTCCTCTTGTACTTAATTGTTGTTGTTGCTATTATACGAATTACGTTTTTAAGCGTACCCCCTATAGAACCGTTTATTCTTTTCTTCAGTTCAGTTGCAGCAAGTAAATTCGGTATTTCCTTAGTTTGCCATTTAATCCCGTAGCTTCTCTATGTTACAAAATGTTGTGTTTTTTTTACAGAATATTGCACATGTTTTTTTTAAAGAAAATTTATTATTGTGTCTTTGCCAGTCTGCATTGAAAATAAACAAATGTTATCCTTGTACTGCAAATGCCTCTCATTTATGACACTTTCCCTTTAATCCGTATTAACGAGAAGAGAGAGAGAGAGAGAGAGAGAGAGAGAGAGAGAGAGAGAGAGAGAGAGAGAGCTGGGTGCTCGGCGTACATTGGCGCACGGCGGGTTGCATACGTCTCCGGGGCTGCATAGCCGCGCGCCACCACCTTACTCGCAGTGCTCGACATTTAAAAACTCCTGAACACATTTCGTTCGAGAGCAGTAATTACTTTAATTGCAATCAGACGTTTTAAAGAGTTCTTTGAAGTGATTGCTTACGAGCAGCGAGTGTCTCAGAGCCGGGCAACTGCCGTCTCCATCTCAGGTCGGTGATCCGGGCGGACAGGGCGGTGGAAGCGACAGAGAAAGGAGTTCAGTCGTGTATTTAATTTACTGCGCATTCAGCCCACATTCTTCTGCAATGGAAGAGCTCGTTCCTCTTTATTCATTATTTTTTTTTAACAAAAAAAAATAGAGAGGTGTGTCGTTGGGAGGGACATTTTTCTTCCTCCGGGGTGGAAAAAGTTAATTAGCGAGATCGAGGAGTATCTCCGGGAAACAAGCGCGGAATTTCGGTGCCCCTAATTCTGCGCTTGTCACCGGAAAGGTCAACGTCAAGGACGGCTGTTCACGCCACTACCGAGTCCTCGGGGCCCGCCGGGGAACGGCGACAGTCCCGTGGAATCGCGGCACGACGGATTTCTCATCTTTGACAGCAAATAAGGGCATTTCATTCGTAAAATGGAAGCGATTAATTGAAATTTATCTCTCTAACCGTCGTCCCGTGTGCCATAAATCACAATGAGGATGGACGAGGCGAAAAAAAAATGCGGGAAAAATACTTGGCGTCGTGACGGCCCGAAGAGCGCGAGAGCTGGGGGTGCTTTCCTATTCTACCTGGTCAATGGCGGCGGCGCCGTGCGAGGGGAGGGGGCGGGTGAGGGAGGGAGGGGGGGGGGGGGAGACGGAGGGGGTCCGTGGCGCCTCACAGGAGCGGGGGTGGCGGAGGGGACGGCAGGGCGGACGGGTTTTGAGGTTCCCCTATTCATGGGCTGATCAGCCCCTTTGCCGACCTGTTATTCATATTCATTCAATCCCTTTTCCCGCCCCCTTTTGCCACTTGAGGGCAGGTTTTCTCCCGGGGGCCGCCGCCGGTCCGCCCGACGGGGGGGTTGTGTGCTCCGGGCCGTGCTCCGCGGGCCGTGCTCCGCCGCGCGCCTACTACAAGACCCTCTCCGGGGCGGAGGGCGGAGGGCGCGGAGGGCGCGGAGGTGTCGCGCAGATGACTTCCTTTATCTAAACGGCTCATTGTGCTCGGGGACAATGGGGCGCCGAGCACAAAGCTGCTTGTGTTCTTTGTGGACCCGCGATGGTGCGGGGCGCGGCGGGGCGCGGCGGCGATGCCTGCCAGCCGAGCGGGTGCCCGCCGCCCCCGGCCGCCCCCGGCCGCCCCCGGCGACAGCGCCGGGACGACCCCAGGTAACCATAGTCACACCGAAGGGCTGACAACTCCGAGTCCGAGCGGTGGCCGCGCACCAGTGACCGTCGACGGCGACGTGCGTCGCGTCGCATCGCCGCCAACAACAGCTCCCTGACTCCACGCGGCCCCCGCGACGACCGGGGGCATCCTGGGAGCGACGCGGACGCCGTGCGGCACAGCATCCGCGTCCACGTCAAGCAGACGTCCGAAATGGAGATCGGGCACCATCGTTGATAAGGCCGCGGCCGGGAGCACGGGCGTCCGCGCGGGCCGCGGGCGTGCCGTCGACCTGGTGCTATCTCACCGGATCAGCCTGGGAACCGCTCCTCTCTCTCTCTCTCTCTCTCTCTCTCTCTCTCTCTCTCTCTCTCTCTCTCTCACTCACTCTCTCTCTCTCTCTCTCTCTCGCTGATGGCCATGTCGCAGCAGCCGCAGCACACCGGGCCACGCGCCGCCCCTCGCCTGCCTGTATAGAGGGATGGGGGTTTGGTGGGCCGGACGGGGGGGGGGGGGGGGGGGGGGGGGGGGAGGGGGGGGGGGGGGGGGCTGCGCGCACGGCCATACATGGCATGGCAGACCCGGCAAATTAGTTCCCGGCGATGCGATATATGGGATGGGTTCGGCGGAAAGGTCCGAGGATGAAGGAAGCTGCTGCTCCTGTATGTGTGTGTGTATGTGAGTGTGTGTGTGTGTGGGGCCGGACCGGGCGGGACGGGATGAGAGACCACTCATTGGCTTACGGGCCCCACGCGCGCGTGTATACTACACATATGCACGACGGCATGAGGAAAAAATGTGGTGGATGGAAAGAGCGACGCGGGTTGTGGAGGGGGGTATCACTCAGGTGGTGTTCCCATCCACGCACGGCCGCCGCCCGGCATGCCGCCGTGCTCGTGCCGACGTTATTGGATTGTCTGCGAGCGAGCACAACAACAACAACAACAACAAGAGCAGCAGGAGAAGCCGCTCGGCAGAGCACGGCATGCCGCGTCAGCGGCAAAAGGTACGTATATACGATGAAGGCATGTGTGCTCCCGCCACTTCGGGGCAGGGCGCTCGGCGAGACGGAGAGAGAGAGGGGGGGGGGGGGAAGGTGCTCACAACGCGAGGTGATATCGAGAAGGGGTTGGTAGCTTGAGCTGCACAAGGGCCCGCCGCTGCAGAATGCAGGCCCCAAGACTACACTTGGGCCGTGTAGTAGACGAGTCAACGCACAGTCTACGGCTCTCTGACAGCTTCCGCGATGAGCCCGGCGTACGCTCCAGTAGCGGTGCCGCACGGGGTCAGAACAGGGCGCGATGGTCGCCTGGGGCACACATTGTCCTCGGTCCTGAACGCGCACTCGATTCCGTTTCAGCGCTTCCGCCGCCGCCGCCGCCGCCGCCGCCGCCGCCGCCGCCGCCGCCGCCGCCGCCGCCGCCGCCGCCGCCGCCGCCGCCGCCGCCGCCGCCGCCGCCGCCGCCGGCCCCTGTTGAGGTGAAAATGGACATTCATCTGAGTTCCTGGCCGGAGACGGACGCCGCCGCCGCCGCCGCCGCCGCGCCCGTGTGGACCTCCTGTAGGGGAGGAGGAGGAGGGAGGGGAGCAAGCCCTCTCCTCTCTCACCTGGGCGGCGGCTGCCCGCCACGCGCCCGCCCGCCACGCGCCCGCCACGCGCCCGCCACGCGTCGCCGCCGTGTGCCGTGTGCCTATTGTGTCTCGATAGCAATAACAGCTTTATTGGCTTTCGTCTTTCGGCTTTATTAACTCTGCGGGCGCAACAGGCAAATAACATCCGCGTCGGCGTCGGCACCGTCAGCCGGCCATTGCAGCGCCCCGCCGCGCCCGCCCGGTGCGCCGTCTCCCGGTGCCGCTGTCACCTGCAGTGCCCGCCGCGGGGGGCGGCGGCCCGAGTCATTAAGCATGTTAACTCTGTCTGGCTCTGGCCCGAGGGGTACCCCGGTGCTTCCAGACAGTGTACGCCTTCCAGTCCAGTCACTCTCCAGTCAAAGTCCAGTCAATTTCCAGTCGGACACGTCGTGCGGCTACAGTACCGGAAGGGCACGATCGTCCCGCACCGAGGCTCGGTGGCCGCGTGGTTAGCGAGTCCGGCCGGTGAGTGGCTGGTCGGATGTTCATCTCTTCGCCGGTCCGTGCGTTTTTTCTGTCGGCTCAGCTAAGGCGACGGTGTGTAAAGTGCCGGGGGCGCGCCGCAATTTCCGTCGCGGCTCTGTGGCCGCATCGGTAGAGTGGCTGACCGGCGACCCTAAGGTCGTGGGTTCGGGTCTGGCTTGTTCTTCAATATTTTTCTTGTGTCTGCGCTTGGAAGACAGAGGGTAAAATATACTTCCGAACGTGGCGTCGGTATGGCTGTCTGAACGGCCGTGCGCGCTGCGTCACTGAGAGATGTAAGCGTTGGGTTTCAACTTGAAGATTCCCGCAGCACGGTCGGGCTTACCCCCGTTCCCGGGTCCGAGGTTCTCTCGGTCGCCCGGGGTTTCCGGCGGGGGGGCTCTGTGTCTACCAAGGAAACTTGGTTCGGAGACTCGGGTGTATGCTACGGGGGTACCTAGGGTTCGGTACCTTCGTTTTCGCTCCCTGTGAATCTGGCAGACGAGGACACGCCGTCGCGACTAGGGTTCGTCGTGAAGTACAGCAGCTTCGGCTGTGTACGATATAGGAAAGCCTACCTCCCCCCCAGTCCGCTCGGGAGTGGCCGCAGTGCCACAGACCAACCAGCCAGTCGAAGGGAGTTGATTCCGGAAATCTGGCTGGCGGAGGGGGCCACATTGGCCGTTGCGGAAGCGTGCCCCTGAAAAAGGCCGCTGCGTCGTGCCCGTGTCTTAGCGGCGGTCGATACCTGGTACACCGGTTCCCATTCGAACACCGAAGTTAAGCAGGAGGGTTCCAGGCGGAGGCCTGGGACGAGGTAGTGCCCACCCATTTTTGCATTTTTTAAAAAGCATCCACATATATTTAAGCAAAACCAAAATATTTCTGTTTCGAGTTTTGGTCACGGTAGAAATGGGTTTTTAACCAATTTTGGGGTAGGTGACAGCTCAGAAACCATAAATGACCGTGAGTTTTTCATTCCAGTCAATGGAAATGACTGGTCCAGTCACCAGTCAGTGTACACCCGTCCGCGAACTGAGGTACCCCTCGCTCTGGCCCCTCCAGCCGACACGCGTCGCCGAGATTCGCGTCGCGACGGGCGCCGTGACGGCTAGGCAACGTGCGGCCGTCCGGCGGCGCCCTCCCCTCCCCTTCCCCCGCAACGCCACGCCAGCAAAACGCTAAAAGCATGACCGGTATATCGCCCTGTTATTACTGCCGGGAGCTTACTTCGATCTTATCAGCGTCGGCGAAGGGTTACAATTTTAGCATCCATCTCCCTCCTCCTCTCTCCGTCTCTCTCTCTCTCTCTCTCTCTCTCTCTCTCTCTCTCTCTCAGGCAAGAGGACAAAGGAAGAGGGCAGATATGGCGCGATCGCGGCCGGTAATTAAAAGATCACAGGAGGTTATGAGGGGACTTTCGGCCTCCGCTCGGCTCGGCTCGGCCCGCTCGGGGCACTCGCCCGCTTGCCGTACGCCGACGGTGACCTGCCGCGTACCGAAACTCGGCCACAGACAGACAGGAGACGGGCGGACAGACAGAAGACAGGCAGACGGGCGGGCGGGCCCCTGGGCCCTTTTAAAAGCGATGATGGGGAGGTGGATACATCCATTAGAGTCTCTTTATGATCGAAAGCCATGCCAGGGGGGCGCGGACCAATCACAGAGCTCGCTTGTTAGAGCCATCAGCGCTGCCATTAGGCATGGCATGGGCCCGCCGGCGGCGGCACAGGAGGCGCGACAAGCTCATGGCAAAAGCCGGTCCATGGCAAGCACGACAATATGGCGCTCTGCCGGCACCGGTTCGCAAAAAAAAAATTAAGACACACAAAAAATAACTGCGCTCCTTCAATGAGATCAGCACTTAGCAATAACATTTATTCCGTATATAAATTTGTACAATAATGTCTATACATTAGTTTTACACGCACAATCGTATATAAAGCATATAACATAGCACAGATACGCAAAAATAAAATCCGACGCCGCCGCGTGTGCAGAACACACACGGCCGCATCAGGATTTTAGCTATTCTTTGGTAAACGGGCCCATACTTATCATGATAAGCCTCCTCCTTGGTTCGCTCCCTCTCCCTCTCTCCCTCTCTCTCTCCCCTGCACACCGGCGTCGCTTTGGTATCGGTACAGTACTGCAGACGCATGGGGTCGCGCGGTCTCCGCCCGGCGCGTTGGCGGCGGCTGTTCCAAAACTCGCGTTCAAGATTGTTCGCGGCGGCGGAGTCCCCGCGGAGTCCCCGCCAACGCAGAGCGCACGGCCCGGACTTGGTGGTGTCACCTCGTCATTCTCGCAGGGGGAGCTCACAAGTCCCCGCCCCGCCTGGCGTCCATGTACACGGCCGCGCTGTGCACGAAGGGGACCGGGGCGAGACCGGCGGCGACCTCGACCGCCTCGTCCGTGGGCGCCACCACGTACAGGGGCTCCTTCATGCTGTCGACGCGGCGGGGCGCGCGGGCCGCCTTGCCCAGGAGCCGGCCCGGCCGCGCGCCGCCCAGCAGGTGCCGCGCCACCAGCACGAAGGAGGCCACGAGGGAGGCCGTCAGCACCAGCAGCATCGCGTTGGCGAACAGCGACGGCTGGCCCACCTGCAGCAGGCCGCCGTCCTGCATGTCCGGGGAGCACGCCGTGGACGTCGCGTTGAGCAGGGCGGCGCCGGACAGCTCGGCCGGCGTGGCGCACCTGCGGGGAGAAGCGGTCAGAGTGTTGCGATTTTCGAGCCCGCGGGTCCAGGACCCCGGACCGGCGCTGCACCGCGGCACTCACCTGACGGCGTCGCGGGCGTTGACGTTGACGGCGTGCAGCGCGGCCGCGGCCCAGGACGTGAAGTTGCAGGAGCAGTGCCACGGGTTGTCGGCCAGGTCCAGGAAGGTGAGGGTGTTCCAGGCGAGCAGGCCGCGGTCGAGGCCGCGCAGGCTGTTGTTGCGGAGGGAGACCTGGCGTGCAGGTGCAGCACAGTCAGGGGTCACACGAGCGGGAAGGGAGGATGCCGAGGGTCGCGGGGAGGACCCGTGGCGCACCCTGGCGGCGGGCGGCGGCTCGAAACTCGCGGCCGCGCCGCCGAAGTTCGGCTACCCTCCGCCGAGATGGCGTGGCTGCGGGCCGGGGGCGGGCCGGGGGTGGGGCGGGGGCGGGCCGTGAGCCGAGGGCCGTGGGGCCGTGGCGTGGTTACCTCAGTGAGCGTACTGCTGGGGCCGAGGTGGCTGAAGGCGGTGGCGTCGATGTGCCTCAGGGCCTTGTTGTTGGAGCAGCTGAGCACGCGCAGGCTGGACAGTCCGAAGAAGGCACCGACCCGGATGTCCTCCAGGACGGGCATGTACGACAGGGACAGCTCCTGCAGGCTGTCCATGTGCACGAACGGCGTCACCAGGCTGTCCACCGGCGGCAGCGTGCGGACGGGGTTGCCGTCCAGCACGAGGCGGTGCAGCGAGGCGGGCAGGTTGTGCGGCACGTCCGCCAGCGCGTTCCTGGCCAGGTCCAGGGTGAGGAGGCCGCGGGGCAGCGCCGAGGAGAGGTCGGCGGGCAGCACGGCCAGCCCGCACCCGGACAGCCCCAGCACCTGCAACCCAAATCACTTTCTAAGTTGATCATTTTCAAACCCCTTCGTTCATTTTTTTTGTCAGTTTGAGTTAGTTTGATTATCTTGGCGTACACTCAAAACTAGAGCCCCAGTTCGGGTGTCTCTGTCTCTCTCTGTCTCATCCGACCTGCAGCGTGGTGGCGGAGGCGAGCGCCGACTGCGTCGCCCTGTCCAGGACGCGGAGGGGGTTGCCGTCGAGGCGCAGCGTCCGCAGCTGCTTGAGGTGCTCGAGCGTGCGGCGCGGCACCGAGTGCAGCGCGTTGTGCGACAGGTCCAGGGTCTCGAGCGGCAACGGCTCGTAGCTGTCGGCGCGCCACGGCCCCCGCAGCACGTCCGCGCGCACCGCGTCCGCTGTCGGCACACACACACACACGACACGTCACCGTCCGTCCCGCGTCCCCCGGGGGGCCGCCGACGCCGACCTCCCCTCCAGCCTACCCGTGAGCTTGTTGTGCGACAGGTCCAGCGCGCGCAGCCCGGCCAGCCCGACGAAGGCCCCCGACGAGACGGCGGTCAGCCCGCGGTGCCGCAGCGAGAGGAGGCGCGCCGAGGCCGACGCGGGGAGCGGCGCCAGCTGCTGCTGCTGCTGCTGCTGTGGCGCGGGGGCGCCGTCCAGGCGCAGCTCCTCGAACCTGCGGAGGACGGCGGCGGTCAGGAGCGGGGGCGCACTTCGGCGGGCTGCCACCACCCGTCACCCAGCGCGGCGTACCCGGTCAGGCTCCAGCCGCCGAAGTCCAGCACGCCGCCCGCGGTCTCGGCGTCGGCGGCCGCGCACTCGAGGACGGCGTCGTGGCAGCGGCAGGGCGCGGGCGGGCAGGCCGGCGCCCCGGCCGGCAGGGGCGGCTCCGGGGGGTGGCCGGTGAAGGCTTCGTGCTGCTCCGCGGGGGCCGTCAGCGCGAGCAGCAGCGTCGCCACGGACAGCACCACGCCGATCTGCACCTGCGGGGGGTCGGTCGGGCCGGTCAGTGGCGCACCTGTCTCAGCGGCCCCCCGGGGGCGTCGCAAGACCTTCAACGAGCACACGAGCGCGGAACGCGGGGCGCACTGTCGCAGCGCCGCCACGCCGGGCGCGGGGCTGTTTACATAAACATAGCAAGCATGCTGACGACGGAGCGCCCGCGCGTACACACACACACACACACACACACACACACATGCGTGTCTCGTGACTGCGCGCGGCACGGCTGCGAGACGGGGCAGGGACTCGCACGTTTGTACTGACTCACGTTAGGGCGCTATTACACATATTCCGTCCCATCGGCGTGAACGGAAAGCCGCAAGCTCAGCAGCGCACTCACTCACTCACACACACACACACACACACACACACACACACACTCGGGTCCCGTTGGGCCGGAGCGTTGTCTCTGCACCTTCCCTCCATTATCTCCTATCGATCGGGTGGGCTGGGTCTGCGGTGACAACAGCCGCGGGCGTGTCCTTGGAGGCTCGCAGGACGACGCCGGCCTTCATGTCCTCGCCGCCGCCGCCCGCTGCACCACTGCACTCCCCTCCTCCTCCTCCTCCTCCGCTGCTGCCGCGGCCTCGCCAAACGCAGACTGCTGCGACGTTTCCCTTCCCGCGGCGTAGCCCGCACCCCCGCGCGGTCCACGGCGCCGGAGGGGAGGCCGGGCGGCGCGGGGAGGCACTGGGAGGCCCCCGCCAGCTGCGCCGCAGCTTACCTTGGGCATGACGACGGTCTTGTAGGACGACGGCGAACGCGACGCGGCGAAAACACGCGCAGCTGTTGCGTGGCCGTGTTGCTATCTCTGTCTAGCCCGTGCCGTGCCGCCGCCTCCGCACTCCGCGCTCGCAGTGCGGTGCTGTGCTGTGCCGAGGGGCCGTACGCCGTACTCCGCGTCCGCCTCTGCCGCCGCCGCCGCACTGGGCGGCCCGACCGGGCGGGGCGGCGCGGCCGCAGCGCGAGCTTATCTCGGTGTCTCACACACGGCACGGCGGCACGGCCCTCCACGTCGGCGCGGGGGAGGAGACCCGAGGCACCGCCAGGCCGCCAGGCCCGCGAGACGAGGTCATTGAATGCGCGAGTCGCTCTGTGAGTGCGTGCGTGTGTGTGTGTGTGTGTGTCGCCGAGCACCCGAACATGTGTGTAAGTATGCTTTTGTCGGACAATGATGGATGGTTAGAATGTGTTCTTGTATCTGACCCGGCCCGTTCGGCGCCTACCTCCCCCTCCCCTCCTCCTCCCAGCACCCCTTCACATACCGAAGCAGTCATAGACCGACTGACCCCTCCCCTCGTCCCCCCACTCCCCTCCTCTTTCTCCATCTAAAATTAAAAAAAATAACTTTGTATTTTACCTCATCAAACGGAGATGGTATGGTTTGAATCGGTCACCATGATAGAATTTAAAGGACCCTCGCCACTGGCTTGGCGATTCCTAGCGCCCGTTCGATCCTGGCGACGATCGAGCTGCCGGCACTGGTGTTCTGTCGTCGCCTTCACGCGCTACCCCCCCCCCCCCCTTCCACTAATCACAGCCGGCGGAGTGGATGGATACGAGGCCCGACGGTTATCGTCCGGGCCGGGGCCGCCCGGCCGCTCGGCGCTGCCAGCGCTCCGCTCCACGACGGCCAGCGCCGTGTAGGTAGGCAGCGACAGGACGCGAGCGCAGCCGTGCGCCCGCAGTGCCTACCCCGCAGGCGCCGAGGCGGGCTCGGAGCCGCGCTGCGCTGCGCTACTGCAGCTGCCGCTGGCTCCGCTAGAGAGACTCGGCGTCTCTCTGAGTCTCTCTAGGGTCCGCTCTACAGCCACGACGCGACTCCGCGGGTTCGCGCGCCTCTCTCAAAAATTAATCTTTTTTTAAAAAAAATATAGAAAATAAAAAAAAATTGAAAAAAATTGGAGTTTTTTTTGGACTTGTTTTATTTTAAATATTGAGATGGCAGTACAGTTGCATCATGACCCCTCTCCGAACTGCTCACATATGTACTTGCTCACACACACACATGCATACACACCATGTTGTTTTCGGAGGGACGTTATTGGGAGAAGAAAGGATAACGACACAGTCAGCAGCTTATTTACAGCATCGCATTTATTATTGTTATTTTCGTTATAAAAATGTCTTCAAGTAGATGTGGCGTGGCTTACGTGCTAACTTATAGTCTAGGTTCAACAAACGCCCTCTCTACCCTAACAAAAAGAAAATGACTAGAAACACTGCGCCGTGACGCGCCGTGCGGATGAGCTGGCGTGTTTTTTTTTTTTTTGATCCGACGCGTCACGCCAGACGGCCGGCAGCGTCCCCTCGGACGACGTCTGGCGGCCGGGCCAGACGCGGGGGAGCCGGGCACGCCGTCACACTGCGAATAATCGCCCGTCACACTGCGAATAAATCACCACCTCGTCCGGAAACGTGGAACGTACTGCAGCGAGTTTGAAATCTGCGCCGCCTGTCCTCTCGCTCGGTCGGTTAGCTATATGAAGTCGGGCTCCGTCTCGGCGGGCTTGTAGAAGGCGCTGGCGTAGTCGTGGCCGGCGCCGCGCCTCCGGGAGCGCGACCAGGTGAAGGACGGGCAGCGGCGCCAGAGCAGCACGACGGCGAGGGTGGCGGGCGCGGCCAGCAGCACGCCCACCAGCACGCCCACCAGGATGGAGGCGTCGCGCTCGGGGTGGTTGCCGTACAGGTCCTTGCAGCGCATGTGGTAGTGCGTGTTCTGCAGGCGGCGCAGCGCCTGGCCCCGCATCTCGGACGGCTCGGCGCACCTGGGGGGAAGAGGAAAGGCCGTCAGGGGGGTCGCCGTCAGGGGGGTCGCCGCCAAGGGTCTCCGTCGTCGGGAGACCGAGAACGGGGGATGACATCTTCCCGATGGGTGTGTGGATGTTTGTTGCGCCGAGAACAGCGCATCGGCGGAGAGCTTGGATATGGCATTCGTTGATAAAAACGCAAGCGCCCCGGTGATAAGCGAGAAGTTGAGCAGAGATAACGGCAGCAGGGACCGCCGCCGCCGCGGGGCCGCGGGGCCGCGGGGCCCGCGCCGGCTCACCGGGCCCACCCACTCCCCCCGCTCTTACAGTCATGTGTGTCAGACAGTTACGGGAGCGGCCGGCCGGTATCGGCGCCGCCGAGGCGCTCTGTTCCGCTAATGACTCGATGACTCACTGACTGCCGCTCGCCGCAATGACTCGCGTTCGGATCAGTTTTTCCTCGTCTTCCGGTTGGGCGCCGCTGGGAGCGGCGCACAGCAGAGCCCCCCCCCCCCCCCTCGGACCGGTTCACCCCGGTCAACACCCCCGGATGACGTCATAGACGGCCCGGTGCTCGGCCTCCGTCGTCGGCCACCCCCAGCCTCTCCCCCACGGCTCAGATGACTCACGTCAGACCCATGCCGAACTTGGGGTCGGTGCGCTCGAGGGTGGGCAGCAGCGTGTCGATCATCCACTGGTTCTCGCAGTCGCACGACCACGGGTTGCCGTCGAGCCGCAGCGAGGTGACCTGGTCCCAGCGGCCCACCAGCGTGCTCTCCAGGTAGCCGAGGGCGTCGTCGTGGAGGTGCAGCTGCAGCACGCACGAAGTGTCACGCCCCCGCCCGCACACCCGGGACTCGCGCCCACCTCCCCGAACTTACCGTCTTGATGGGCGGGTACTCGTGCGTCTCGGCGGGGGGCTTGGGGTCCTCCGCCAGGGCGAGGGGGTGCAGGGAGCTGAGGCGGTGGTTGGAGTGGAGGTAGAGCTCCGACAGCGAGGGCAGCCGGGCGAACGCCCCCTTGCCGACCGCCGTCAGGTTCGGCGAGTGCGAGATGACCAGCGTGGTGAGGTTGGCCATCGGGGGGATGGACCTGGACACAGACAGAAGAGCGTCAGCCGTCTGCCGCGGCGCCTCGCCGTGCGGGCCGCGCGCCACTCACGTCAGGTTGACGAAGAGGTTCTCGCTGAGGTCGAGGTACTTGAGGCCGTGGGACTCCTCCAGGCCGGCCGGGGGCTCGGCGAACAGGTTGGCGGCCAGCAGCAGCCTCTCCAGGAGCCGCGGCGTGTGCAGGAAGTGGTCCGGCAGCTCCTTGAGCATGGTCCTCGACAGGTCCAGGACCTGCCGGCGGAGCGGGGCGTCAGCGACCACCTCCACGAGAGTCTGGGCAGGCCAGCCCGCGCGGCGCGGCGCCGTACCTTGAGGGACTGCACGTTGGTGATGGCGATGTGCGTGTTGTGGTCGATGACCTTGAGCGGGTTCGAGTCCAGGTACAGCTCCTCCATGTGCGGCAGGTGCATGAAGAGGTCCGGGTTGAGGGTGTGCAGGGCGTTGGAGCCGATCCGCAGCACTCGCAGCTTCTCCAGCGGCTCGTAGTTCTCCGGCGCGTAGTGGCTCTGGACAGAGAGCGCCGGACGCCGGGGTCAGAGCCGGTGCGCCGCATCCCGACCCCCTCCCAATGCTTCGTGCGACGTTACCCTGAAGATGTGCGGCGACAGGTCCTCGGACGTGAGGTGGTTGTGGCTGAGGTCGATCTCCACCACGTCGGTGAGGTTCCAGAAGGCCTGGTCGTCGATCTTGGCGATGTGGTTGTGCCGCAGGGACAGCCTCTCCAGCGCGTCCAGCCGCGCGAAGGGCAGCACGTGCGCCAGCGCGTTGTCCTCGAACAGGACCGTCTTGGGCTGGAAGGGGAGGCGCGCCCAGTCGTCCGGGTCGGGGAAGTGGTGCGTCAGGTCCTGCGGGCAGGCGAAGCGATGAGGCGAGGGCCGCGGGGGGCGGCGGCCGCGGGGCGGCGGGCGGCGGCGGCGCATACCTTGCTGGAGCAGTTCACCAGCAGCTGGTCCTGGTCACAGACGCACGTCTTGCAGATGGCGGACGAGCCGTTCGTCATCGGAGCCGCCGTGGCAGCGACGGCGGTGGCGTTGGCGGCTCCGGGCGCCGCGTCGGAGCTGTTGCTGCTGGCGTCGCTGACGGGGGCCTCGCTGACGGCGCCGTCGGCCGCAGCACCCGAGGTGCCGAGGAGGGCGACGACGAGGAAGAGGCAGGCCACGGCCCCCGCCCCGAGGCTCCGCCGCAGTCGCAGCATGTCTCCGGTGTCGGACAACAACTGCGAGGAGAAGGAGGAAGAGCAGGACGAGTGCAGCGCGGCGCTGGAGGCAGGCGGCCGGGTAGCGCCCGGCGGGTAGGCAGCGGCGGCCGCTCCACGCGCGCGTGCCGTGCGGGCCGGCCTACCCCGCCGTCCGCAGGCGCCGTGCTGGGCGCCGCGCCGCTCGCCCCCCGGCCCTGGACCACTCCTCACGGCCTGACCCGCGGCCCGCCCGGAAGCGTGACGTCACACGCACAGCGGCGATAAGGTGGGACAGAGTGAGAGTGTCTCCCTGGACTTGACTCAGTGAGTGGGAGAGAGAGAGGAGGCAGGGGGGGGGGGGGCGGGGGGGATGCTGGGGCAGGGAGGCGGCCCGCCCCAGTTTCAAGGCGTGAAACAATGGCGCGTACATTTATGTTTGTTTTCTTCTGCTCGAGGGCACTTTAGCTTTCTAAATATTAGGCGGCAATCGACAGATAGAGAACCGCGACAAAATGGACGGGCATGTGTCGCGACGGAGCCTGCCCCGCCCCGCCCGGCGTCTAGCGTGAGAAACTGTGGTGGTATCTACCGGTAGAGAAATCCGCGAGCCGGTGTGTGCCCGTGGAGCCGCTGGGACAGGTGGGACAGGTGGCTGCAGTGGCGGGCGGGGCCGCGGGCGGACTGCGGCCGGGTGGGACCGGGACCAGGTCCCCAGCCGAGACCTGGCCGCGTTGAGGACCGAGTCTGTCCTTATCTACGGCGTTATCAGCCCTTATCTGGAGGAGGACCGCGAGCCGCGAGCCGCGGGCCTGGTGGGGGTGCGGGCGGCGCGGCCGACTCACCAAAGGATGTAATTACTCGATTTGCAAAGGTGGGCCACTGCGGAAACGCAGGGAGTTGGCGTGCGCCAGGCGAGCCCGGGGTCTCGAGCGGGCATCTGCCGAGTACCCCCCCCCCCCCCCCCCCCGCAATGGGTACCTTTACGCGCCATCCAGGCACTTCTCAGGCTATGAATCGACAACCGAATATGTGGCGCAATGTGTATAGTCATGGAATCCGGGGTGAGAAGGAGAAGCACACACGACAGGTTTTAAAAATGAATTCTATATTTGGTGTAAAGACAGTACATAAGTACGAAAAGCACAAATTGAAAGGTACAATTACAATATTCCAAAATAACATAAAAAGTGCTTTGAAATCGGCCCAAGTACTGTGAGCACATACATCAGGAATGACCATTGAATGAATGAATTGCAGACTGGGAGCCAAGTACAAAAATAGTTATGTAACTCAGCAGAAAAAAAACAACAAAAAGCAATTTAAAAAATGGGTGATCCTGAAAATCACTTGCAAATCTGACAGAATGTTTGTGAGAAATTATTAGTACCTAGTGACATACTTTCAATGGTCTTCACTGTTTATCATCATCTTTTGTCACAAAAATAGTGCAAGTTCACATTTGGATCTTAATCTCACATGATCTGTAATCACATAATAATTTTTGACCTTAAGGAACCATAAAAATAAATACATAAGAATAAATAAATAAGCAAGCTAGCTAGTGTTACTCCATTGGTAAAGTACCTCAAAAGGAGACCTTATATCAAACATGAGTAACACTGATATTCCACTTATACGATAACAAGCTTAGCAACACATTTTCTGGGCACAACCATCATGAATCCTGACAACAAGACACATTTACCTATCTTATATACATGGTGGATTTCAATCACAGAGTTGACATTATTCTTAAAACTAGGAACACCACACACACTCATCCAAGAAGTTTCAAAGCAAGCATTTAGGACAAGGCGATTCAAAGTAACATTGTTTCACAGTCAGAAAAAGACACCTTAGCATAACTTAAAGTATTAGAGGCAAGGCCGATACCGGTAAACATTGTGAAAACTTCAAAAACATAACTTTGGTAAAGTAGAAGTTGACAGATGCTGTAACAGAACACTATAAAATACACATTTTAAAATAATCATGTCCACACTATCTCTGGTCAAGGAAACATCTCAAATAAAAATATAAACAATGTAGTCTTTCTGTGCTTTAAGGGTTTTGAATTTAAATGTGCACACAACCATTGGCAAAAAGCACTAATCACAGTAATTCATTTTGTTAAAGGAGAATAAGCAGCACAATTTTTTGTGCACAGCACACTGTTAAGACCTTATAGATCACACAATGCCAGTTTACTTTCAACAATATTATTAATAAAAATACACTGGTGTCAGGCGTACAAAGTAATCTTCCTTGCACAAAAACAAAAAAATACCAATATTTTCAGTCAATTTGGAGTTAAGCAGTGAAGCAATTTCAGGTATAGAACTCTTATGACAACAGAAATCATGCGAAATCATGCAAAGAATTCTGAAACATTATTTCCTTTGCATTCTATCCCTTACACAGCATTATAAATGTGAATTTGACATCTGATCAGTCTCAAGCCCTGAGATAATTTTTTTCAGCCTGTCGTGATTATTCTGATGGTGTAAGATCTTGTTCAGGTTCTCCCTCACTAAGCAGCTGCTGAAGAAGTTCAGCTAGAGGCTCAAATGCTTTCTCATAGCCAGCATTTGTAAGATGAAGGTAGTCATACATATCGTGATGCGAAATAGTTCCATCAGGCTGAACCAACCCTTGCCCAATGTTCAAAACTTCTACCTTTGGCATAGCTTGGGCCTTTTCTCGAATTATGACATTTATTGATTCATTTTTGTCTCTGAGTGGATTTGGGAGGTACCCTTTGGGCAAAAGACTCTGAAAAATAATTATACAACATTGTTAAGAAGTGCTAAGACAGATCAGAGAAAGCAGTTCAAGTATGTAAGGACAAGATTACCAGTAACACTATGTAAGCTTCTGGTTGTTTCTCTCGAGTCACTCTCACAATTTCCAGGATACCTTCTGCAACTTCCTCAGCCGACTCGGAGTTATTTGTCCCAACTAAAATGACAACTACCTGAAATATTGAAAGAAAATAAATATTACTAAGTTTCTCCATACAAACCATAAATATTTTTACAAAACCTCAAAATCACATAGAAAGTAAAACTCAGGTTCTCATACCTTTGGTTTAACATTATCTAGCTCTCCATTCAGAATTCGCCAAAGCACGTGTTGGGTCATATCTCCTCCAATGCCAAAATTCAAGGTATGCATGGGAGCAAACGCTCGATTCCAGTAATCCAGATGCTCAAGATATTGTATAAGGGAATCCCCAACCATAATAACCTCCGGCTCTTTCTCTTTCGCTTCACTAACATAGCGGTTGTGCTGAAACATGAACGAAAATAATTATGGGACATACAATAAGTGTTAGTGGCTAATAAGAATGGCTTCCATTCAGAACTATAGAGGGAGGAAAACGTATTTCATAGTTCAAACACAAAATCAGACAAACATACAGATGCGGCAGACACTTAGCACCACAGTGTCTGTCCCTCGAGTGTTCACACAGTAGATACATGTGACACTAAAATTGTGTATTCCACCGAGACCATAAAATCGCATTGACAAGTAAAAGCCATTGTAAAAACATAGAAGTCAGAATTTGATTCTTCGAGAGAAAACAAAACGCTTGTAACCTATCGTTATAACCACTCCATGGAATAGCACTTACAATGTTCATCCATCTTCCATCCTCGGTGTCAGGTTTAGGAGAGGGAGTTGCCGCAGGGTTCATAATGGCGTTTGTCAGCAAGATTTGATCTTACAATCTAAACTATCACAAATAGTCTGTGACCGTTTTGACAGAACAAACTCTGGTACCGCTCGGCCAGGTTCCGTTGATAACAAGAAGAAACCTCATGTAGTTTCATATCACTATTCAGAGCTCTATGGAAGTCGAAGGCTATCTCAATATGAATGCTACGAAGGTAGTCAAAACATCATCAGTAGCAGAAGCAGATGCTCACAAGTTCTCTCTAATTTCTACTCTTCCCTGTAGTCCATTTTAAATATTTTGTTTCACTTTATTCACCATGGATTATGATGAAATGCTATCTGCTTTTGGAGATTTTGTAAGGGGGACTTGTGAATTTATGTGCCCTGTCAATGAAAGGAAATTGTAAGTGACAGCTGCTTAAAGCTGATGTCTCTCTCTATAACAAAGTAAGATGTTGATTTTAATTTTTGCCTCTTTTACTGTCCGAACAAAAATATACGTCCAGACGAGAACGAGAAAGACTGCTTCATCCTTTAGAGCGCCTAGTAGGTTCTCAAAAGCCAATAAACAAGAAGGGTGGAGGAAATAAGGAATCAAAGGAAAATGAAGTTTATGCTGCTGACCCCTGTAAAATAGTCAAATCTTTTAGTCGCTCAGCTGCAGGGCACAAAATGCCATCAGCTTCAGATTTGAGACCCTTTCCAGTTTTAGACAAAACTGTTTCGTATCTCATCAAGGAGTAAGCATGAAATAATTATAATATTGGTAAGGTTCTTATTGAAAAATTATTTTGATTTTTAATTCATACGTTCCTACCTTCAGAATTGCATGCCATGAAATAAAAACGCCTGGATGGGTAGATAGGTACAACTTTGTAACAGATCGCCTTCGAGCGGTCAGACAAGATATGGTTATTCAAAACCTTCCTATTCCTGAATGTATAAAGCTACTTGAACCCATGGTTAAATTCCATGTATTTGCAGGATACTGGTAATGTATTCATTTGACCAGCTATGGCTTAGTTGAATTTTAAAAAATGACGTAACATGAGTTCTGCCTCCCTGTTTTGAAGGCTTTGTGAAAATCCAATCCATCTGTTTGATCCCAAAATGAACTTCTCATTTCTTCAAGAATGCATTAAACGTCTCTTAGTTATGTATGATATAGCAGAAGCTGACACAGGTAAAATCATTTTTTTTAAATACTTCTTTCTTGTTTTAGATCCCTTCTAATATTTATTTTTCCATCCTTTTATTTTTAAAAACAGTGTCTGGGGAACAAGATTTAACCAAAGCTGTAAGAGACGTGACATGCAGCAGCACCGAACATATCACAAGAGCATTGTATCATCTTATAAATTTGGGGAACTCTCAATCACTGAATGAAGGAGCTATGAGATTGATGTATGTAATATTTAAAAGCAGTAAATTCTTGTCCAGAAGCAAAGTTCTAACATTATTTTAATTTCTTTTTGGATGTGTTCATAGGAATAACAATAATAAATGCAAATCATGTTTGGAGTCAGAAGCTTTCCAACTATCATTATCTGTCTGGAGAGGAAATTATGTTCATGCTTGTAAGGCAATACGAAAGCTTTCACCTCTGTTATGTATGGCTGCAGCTCTGCGCCTACCCACCATCCGAAGGTAGTTTGTCAATCATCTTCGTTGTGTTATTCGACTACATTTTCCAAGGCTTTTGTTATTTTGTTTTTTGTTTCTTTATTCCTAGACATGCCTTGATGGTGATGTCCACAGCATACAGCAGCAAGTCCCTAAAATTTCCTTTGAAACTCCTTCAAGAAATTTTACTGTGGAATGACCAACCTCAAGCTGTAGAAGAATGCAAATATTATGGTGTGCCACTCAGTAAATCTGAGGATTCAGAATGGAATTTAGAATGGAATATCTGTTTCCAAAGGGGCCATTTTAATATGGATATAAAAGAAGTAAGCTTTGAACATTTAAAATTTTCTCATAGAAATAGAAAGTGCGTGAAACTCACCTCACATTACTTTTAGGCACAACCCTCAAGACTGAAATGGTTGGACCAGACCCTTCCAGATTCCTCGGTTACAAAAATTTTGATTGCTAAGTAATCAGCACACTTCTGCTGTGGTGCTAAAATTATAATATGGTGTAATAAAAAAATTTATTTACACTTAGCTTACTAACACAAGTCATTATTTATTTGTCCAATTTTACACAACAATCAGTTCCAGGATATGCAGGAAGGCAAAGATTATATTTTTCTTGAAGGGACGGCGGTACAAAACGGCCACCAAGATAATGATGCTTGCCTTTGAAAGATTGAGCACAAAGCTTGGGAGCAGTCAAAGACACCAGCATTTCTGGCTGAATTCCCCCACTTTGGGGAAACCCTTTCTCCACATCCCAACCGCTTGGAATGTCTATGCTACAAATGGGGCTTTTGGTGTGCTGCATAGCTTCCAGAATAGGCACAAACAAAGGACGAACAGGAGGCTTGAAGCTAAATCCAAACAATGCATCGACAACAAGGTGGTATGAGCTATCCAACAGCTCTGCAGTTGGGGCCACTTCAACGACAGGGATGTCCATGGCCAGACACTGATGAAGCAAATTATCATACAAGGGTTTTTCAGTTCTCTTTGGATAGTACACAGACGGTGAGAACCCAAAGAGTTTTAAGTGCCTAGCACACACCAACCCATCGCCACCATTATTTCCTGGTCCACAGCAAACAAGCACTGACCCCGATTCTGGGCCAGCCTGATAGCACTTTGCAATTGCTGTGGCACAACTCAACCCAGCAAGTTCCATTAACTGATCAACACTGAATTTGTACTGGTTGAACAATTCCAAGTCAATGTTGACAGCTTCATCCTGCAGCAAGTACTTCACCATTGTGGCGGAACTTGTATTGAATTTCCGATGTATGGAAATCAGAGGTCTCAGAACAGATGTGAAAAGCATTCAGACAAAGATGACTGTCAATGTACTTTGACTTGACAATAAAATCGTATCAAGCAGAAAGGTTACTAGCGGTTTGTTACACACCCCGACCCGGCCTGCAGGGAAGTCACATGCAGTGAGGCTATAAGTCGGTATGAGAAACTTGTCACGCCTAACAAAATAACACATCTCCACAAACGCCGCAAAATATCACAAAACCGTGGGAATACTTCCCACTTCCCATTTCCTCTCGCCGCACACGCACGTCACGTCTGTTGCAGCGTCCACAGAGAACGCTGGAGAGCATTGACTGGAAAATGTCAACCGGCAGGGTGAAAGATTTCACCTCCTGATAGGGTTGGTGCAGCTGCGGTGCACACGGCAGTATCGGCTTTATGTCTTCCTGGCTGAGATCATTCGTAACGGGAACGTAGCCAGGAACGTTCAAGGCGTTAGCCGTCGTCATGTCCTGCTCCACTGTAAAATCGGGCCAGTCGGGTTCCTCCTTCTTAACCTTAACTAGACCGGAACACGGCACTTCCAGCGAATCTTGAAATGCCATTCTTTATGACAGTTGGACTGGCCGTAGATTTATCTCGTTATTAACTTGCGTATTAAAGATTTAACAAGAAATGCGCACTTTTACATTTCACTCATGGAATCCCAGCTCCAACCAGGTCTGAACTACTCCAAACTCCAAAGTAAACAAACATTGTTAGGTTGCCGAACCTTGCTGTCAATTTTTTGGTGAGCAGACAAAATTCTGCTGGAATAATAGGGCCAATGGTTGATGGCTTAAGAATCTGGATTTTCTGATCAGTGTCTCAGACGCTTAATTCAATGTTTGGTATGCGATTCGAGCGTTCCTGGTGGGTGACAGTTTGCTTTCTCAGTTGGCGCACCTGTTTGAATATATTTTTCATACTTGTGAGAGGGGGATGGTTTAAACACGCCGCGCTTCTGACTGAGCTGCATGCGCTATTTATGAGGTTTAAAGGAGATCCAATTAAAACAAAATATTAGAGAAGATAGCTTTTTATTAATTAAAACTGTAAGTCTGACATGATTATAAGAAGTAGCAAGAATATAAAAATACTGAGCACTGATATGGAACTTGTCTTGTATGGCAGCTGCATTTGGAGAATGTAATTTGTCCATTCATAACACAAATATAAAAGATAACAATGTTCGAGTTCAACTAAATGGTGAAACATGACACAGGTACACTTTTTTTTAAAAAAAAAGTTTACTTTGAAACCACTAATGGCAATTCCAAATCAACACAAAAACATTAATTGCCAAAGGTTTGCAAGGCTGAAATGTTTGTGATGAGTTGAGCAAACAAGGAGGTAGTAAAGTATGCAAATTGTTACATTCTTACAAAAATAACAGCTTGGCCTGCATAGCTATCATACTCAACAATGGAACTTAGTGAACATAGTTCAGAGATTCTAAGGCCTAATGAGGAACAACATGCAAAACAATAATTGGTATCATAAGGAACTTGGGCAAACAATCAAACCAATACTGAGAGAAATTTGTGGAAGCTGTAATAGCTGTTTCTAAGAACGGAACAGCTTCAAGCTCCAAAGTAGTCAAAACATTTTTTAAAAAGATGGAAGATTCTATGCTGAGGCAGGAACTAAGCAAACCTATCTCGGTAGAATAATGTGCTTTTTTTCACTGCTTGGAGCGGGGAATTTCATGGTGATATTTTCCCTTCAAGAAGGGAAACACTGTTGTACTCTTGTGTGGGCATTGCCCCATGATTGTTGCACGTAATAAACACCAATTGTACTGTTTGAAGACCTTAAAATTTACAGTACACTACTTCAGTCCATTTGCCTTAATTCTATCATATTTGGTTGTACATAAATATTGAGCACTAAATCCTAAACTAACATTTCATTACTGTTGGTAAAATCCAAGAAGCTACTGTTTTAAGTACGAATCAGAAGTAGAATACTGCTTTTAAGCCATGGCATCGATGGCATAACATTTGCGTCAATTTTTGGCATAAGAATACAAATATTTCTTTTTCACATATGATCAACATTCTTGTTCTCTCGCGCAAGCGCATATAAGATCACACACACACACACACTCACACACGCACACTACACACGCATACCTCAGTATACTCTGTGATAAATACGATATAAATACATTGACTACATTTGGCATACATATAAATAGGCCCCCCTCCCCCTCCCCTCCGAGTCCTGCTCGGTTCGCCCTCCCCCGGCAGCGGGCGGCTACGACTCGGACTGCTTGTCCTGCTTGTCCGCCGCTCTACACCGGTAGACGTACGCCGACACGGAGAGGTCGTCGTCGGTCCTCAGGCACTCCCTGTCCTTGGGGCACTCGCACCTGCGGGGGGACACACAACAGAGAGATGAGTTCCAGGGTCCGGCAGGCAGGCAGGCAGGCGGGTCCCGGCAGCGGCGGCGCCGCCGCGTCGCTACTCCACGCTACTTACGTGTTCTTCATGAAGTAGTCCACGCGGCGGGTGAAGGGCACGTACACGGCCCAGCCGCACGGCGTCGTGCTGTGGCACACTTTCTGCTCGCCCATCTCGCCCGCCGCCGTGGAGGCCGCGGCCGCGGCCGCGTTGGTGTCGCTGGGCGACACGGAGCGCGCCAGCCTCTCCAGGTGCTCCTCCAGGGTCTGCGAACAAGAGCGGAGACGTGCGGGGTTACCGCCACTGCGTACTGCACGGGGGAGAGGGGGAGGGCGGGGCGGGGCGGGGCCGGGCAGCGGAAGACGCACCCCTCCTCCGCCCCGGCGCGCTTCCCGGGCCGTTTCCGGGACGAAACGGCGACGGTGATCGGAGGGGGGGGGGGGGGGGGGGGTCCGCCGGGGCGCAGCGCACCTGCACGCCGCGCCGCTACTCCGGTCCGCGACCCGTCCGCGCAACGGCCGTAATGCCAGTTTACCGCGTATCGCTCCGCTTCCCTTTCCGCCGTACGAGACGGGAATGCAGCAATGAAAACGAGCACCCCCCCCCTCCCTTTCCTTCCCCCTTACCCCGTCGTAAGGGGTCCGGACTGGACCGGTGCTGCGCGGTGGCTGCTGCTGCTGCTGCTGCCCGCGCCGCAGCGCCATTCCGAACACTGTGAACTCGGACCTCTCCCTATATATATATATATATATATATATATATATATATATATATATATATATATATATATATATATATATATATATATATATATATATATACAACGATCATGATCATCACCGCTGCAGCACGTGATGATTGATAAGCACGCGTATCGTAACGATACCGATAATGAATGAATGAATGAAAATGAACGAATGAATGGCCGGCTGGGCGGCGCGCAGTAAGTGGGGACGCGGTAACGAGGACGCCGCCGCTATCCCGCTCGCGTGCTGCGTGCCGCGGCCTGGACAATGTCCTCTCTACTGCGAAACTGCCCCCCCCCCCCCCCCTCCCTCCACTGCTACACGGCTGCCCGGCAGAGCGTCACTGACTCCCAGTTATCTCTCTAATTAGGCTGTAATGGCTACTACTTCCGTCCCCGTTATCACCCTCTCCCCCCCTCCCCCAATGTACTTATTATTTGTTATCATTTCATTGGTAATAATAATAACAATAATAGTGGTAGTAATGAAATGTTTCATACTTGGGGGCGGCACGGGTGGGGGGGGGGGACCTCGCAGCGTGTCCGCGTATAATAACGTCGCGGAAAGTAGGTTAGGTTTGGTTTGCGATAGCTGCTGCTGCTGCGGCGGTGGCGGCGGCGCGCGCGCTGTGAGACTGACGCCACGGCGTACTACGCGCCTGCCGCGGCCCCCCCGGGGCCCCCCGGGGCCCCTCAGGGGGTCAGCAGCACCAGCGCCGCGGGGAGGGAGGCCTTCATTGAGCAACCCGGCTGATAAGGGCCCGCGGCCGCACGTCCGCGACGCGGGCTGCGCCCCCTCGTTTCGACACACGCCGCCCTGGACCAGCACATTGACGCGCGGCGGGGGCGGGCCGACGCAGCGGGGCTGGCCGCGGGGCCGCGGGGCCGCGACGCGCCCTACCCCACTAGCACCGCTACCCCAACACACCGCCCCCACCGCCCCCCTCACTAACGACGCCCCCGCCCCACCCACCGCCGCCGCCGCCGCCGCCCGCCCGCCCGCCGGCTCGACGCACTACTACAGCTGGGCCCCCCGAGTCTGATGCAACCGGTCGGCGGGCCGAGTCAGGCCCCACCTGTGTGTGCGGGAGAGGAGGAGGGGGGGGCGGGGCGGGGCGGGGAGGCCAGGACCGCTACCGCTGTGTGCACCGGCACCGCGACTGTCACCCGGGGAGGTGAGGCGCAGGGGCATCACTCACAAAATCATTGTGAATACCCTCAAAAATATTTTTTTAAAAATCATTAATTTGAGGCGCAGGGGCCTCACTCACAAAATCATTGTGAATACCCTCAAAAATATTTTTTTAAAAATCATTAATTTTTAAAAAATGAAATTCAAAATGAATGACGTTTCTAAAAGTTTCTTTTTGAATGACGAGAAGGGGTCGGTGTCATTCAGTTGCTCCCCCGAGCACACGGGTGTCTTAACGTGCCTTAAAGTGTCTTAACGTGCCTTAATGTGTCTTAGAGTGTCACAGACACGAGCCCCACCCCAGACACTTCACGCCGCACTCCACACACGGGATCTCGCCCGATGGCGCGCGGCCCGCACAATGATCGGCCGCACCGCCGCCAGTCATTCAGTCAGAGATTGCGTCTTTGGCGTGGCCGGCGGCGGCCGGCGGCGGCCCGGGGGTAATGCGTATATCGAGTTGTATGGCGGCCAGCGATAAGGACGTGACACGCAGCAGCGCGCCCCTCCTCCCCTCCACTGACCAGCACCCATCACTGTCCCCCACGTGTTAAGCACTTAAGCACCCGTGACGGCGGCCCCACGTGAGCCGCCCCCGGCACCGCAGCTCACACGCGCCTTCACATTGGTATTCCCGACGGCGGCGGCGGCGGCAGGGGCGAACACACATTGCGATTCGCGGGAGCAGAAGAGCGCGCAACGCCCTCCTTACCTTGGGCAGGGATGCGGCGAGGGAGGCGCCGTCACCGTCGCGGACCGCGACCAGGGCCACGCACAGGGCCACGGCCAGCGCCACGAGGAGCTTGTCCATGGCGGGGATGAAGCACTCGCTGCTGCTGCTGCTGCTGCACTTGGTGCACACTGACCGACTCGGCTTCACTGACTGAATGCAGAATGCGTTCGCGACTGACTCGGCTCGGCGCCGGACGGTGCTGTGCGCTGCGCTGCGCTACGACTACTACGCGGCCACGCTGCGGGGTGTACGCTGAGCTGCGCTGGGCTGCGCCGGGCTGCACGGGGTGTACAGTACGTCTGACTCACGCCGTCACAGGAGGCTGTCTGTCTGCCGACGACTCTCCGACGGCAAAATATATACTCTCATGCGCACCACGCTCGGGAATGAGGAGACGAGCCAGCGGCGGGCAGCGGCGGGGCCGGGCCCGGCCGGCATGGGCCCGGGGGCGGGGCGCGGCGGGGGGCGGCGGGGGCCGCGGAGGGGCTCGGCACTGCCCAGCCCAGAGCCGTGGCCGCCGTGGCCCGGGAGGGGAGGGGGAAGGGGTGGGGACGGGCGAGATGCTGCCGCCGCCGGCGTGCGTCCCTCCCCCACCTCCTCCGGGCGCACGAGACTAGACCAACCCCCCGCGCCGCCCCCTCTCTCTCTCTCTCTCTCTCTCTCTCTGTCTCTCTCTGCTTCTTCCACGCCTCCTCCCGTTTCTCCTCGTGTTCCTCTCCCTTTCCCCTGTAATTTTCCCGCCTAGTCATGTCTCCATGTCCGCCTCCCCACGCTGTTTCTCCCCCTTTCTCCTCCTCCTCCTCCTCCTCCTCCTCCTCCTCCCTCCTCCTCCTCCTCCTCCTCCTCCTCCTCCTCCTCCTCCCCGCCTCCTCCCCTCTTTTAGTGTTTCATTTCAAATTCAAAGTGACGCGAAGGAACGAATGCAGTGCGTACGGCGTAGGCATGTAAATGGTTTCGGAAATGCAGCGGATGCAAGAGGCGACGCGGCCGGGGGGTCTGGCGGGCGGGGCCGGGCGGTGGCGGCAAGGCGGTGATGGCGGGAACGCAGGATGGGCGGCCACTGGCGGCGCAGCATGGCCCGGCCCGGCCCGGCCCCGGCCCGCCCTAAGGCTCGGCTCAGGGACACCTCCCCTCCTCTCCCCCCCCTCCTCTCTTCCGATGAATGAAACTCGCCTTCGACGCATATTTGCGGGAAAATACGTGCGGACGTCAAAGGGAGGGGACGGCTGGCTGCGATGTACGAGGCGACCTCCCCCCCCCCCCTCCCCTCCGCCCCCCTGACCCGCGACGGAGCCGGAGGTGCAGGTGATGATCCTGAGGGGGGAGGGGGCCCCACCCCACCCCACCCCACCCCACCCCGCCCCACCCCACCCCAACCCTCACCTCGGCCACCCGCCGCGCGCCCTGCCACCCGGTAAACTCACACACGGATTGCATCAGAAAATCCTAGAAAATCCTGTTAACCGTGTCGGTGGCAGGAGTGGTGGAGGGGGAGGAGGGGGAGGGGGGGGGGATGGTGCGAGCGCGGGAACTCGGGCGGCCGCCGCTGCTGCGGGAGCCCACGGGAGCCGACGGGAGCCCTGGCGGCCGGCAGCCGCGCCGCCGCCGTGGCTATCGCTCCTACTACTACTGCTGCTGCTGCTGCTGCTACTACGACTACTACGGGCCGGAGGCCGGAAGTGTCGTCAGCCGGTCGGCCCTCGCCGCGCGGGCCGCGGGCCGCACACCACACGTCGCCACACACCGCCGCGGTGCATTCACATACTACAAGCAGGACGCGTGACTCTTATCAGAGGATGCCGAAAAGGTGTGGTCCTTATCAGGTGACCATGACGGTGCACCCTGCGGACCCGGTCGGACCCGGCCGCACCGGCCAAGGGGCGATTCAATCCCCCAGTGCTTTCCTTACAGGGTAACACGCAAAAAAAAAAAAAACTTCTATCCCCGTACTGAATTTTCAAAATGGGCGCGACCACTGATTTTTTGCGAGGAAGACAATTTTTTTTTAGCGGTGGTGCTAAAAATCTAACAACAACGGCGTGCTTAAAATTTTGCGCGCAGAGAGAGAGAGAGAGAGAGAGAGAGAGAGAGAGAGAGAGGTGAGAGAGCTACCGCTCTGCGATTTCCTTTCCCTGTAGTATCGGCCGCGGGCTGGGTTCCCGCCCCGCGTTTGGGGCACGTGACACGATGAGCCGCCGCTGCTGCTGCTGCTGCGCTGCTGTGCTGCGGTGGCGGTGGCGGCGGCGGCGGCGGGCACCGCGGGACGCACGTGCGTGCTGCGCGCCTCCCACGGGCCGCGCCCGCAGCCTGGACACCAGCTGTCGGCGTTGCCCGCGGTGCCAACCCGCTCGCTCAGCTCCCCTGCGGGCCCCTTGCGGTTCCCTGCAGATCAGATACCCCCGGCGGTGTGGACACAGCGGGGCTGTGCAGCCCCGGCAGCGCAGCCCCGGCCAGGACCGCGCCGCCACGTGCCGCCCACACTGGAATATAGAAATCAGAGATTTAAAAAAAAAATATTTTAAAAAAATTATGTTTGATATTTTTTTAGCCGGATGGCGCGGGCATTGGCGCGGGAAGGGGTGGTGGTGGTGGTGGTGGCCCCCTGAGCGTCGAGGCCCCCCCCCCCTGTCCCCCTTCTCCCTGCCGGGCGGCGGGGCCGCGTGATGCGACAGACTTCCACGAAGCCCCCTTTTGCGCGCTGTTTCAAAGGGAAAACGTGGACTGACGGGGCAGGCCGGGAAGGGCTCACCTCGAAACCGCCCCGCTCCTGGTCCTGGTCCTGCTGCGGCTGCGACGGCGGCGGCGGCGGCGGCGGCGGCGGCGGCGGCGGCGGCGGCGGCGGCGGCATGCCACGAGAGGGGCCAGGGATCGGCCTGCCGCCGCTGGCCGCCCGGCCGGGTCCACTTTCTGGAACTGGCGGCGCAGAGCTCGCCTCAAAGATCCACAAAGAGCAGGAGACGGCAAACAAATGGCAAAGTTTACGGACTCGCGGCGCTTCGGAAAGCCATTCAAACGGGGACCCCCGCCATATATATTCAGGTTAACCTTTTTTCTCAGGAAAAGCGCTGCTCGCAGGACAAGGCGATAGGGGTCCGGCGGCCCGGCCGGCGGCGGGCCCGCTGACGTCACACGGCGATGAAAGAGATAGCGGCCACGGCAGCCACCCTCAACCTGCAGCCCGTGCAGCCGCTGTCATTCCTTTGCCATCCTGCCGTCTTTACTACACTCTCATTTTTAAAAATCGTTTTTTTTTTTGCGAAATTTTTCCCCTTAAATATTTTTACTGAACCTCAATTTTAAAAGTTTTTTATTTTAAAGCCCTGCTAAAATTTTGAAAATATTGTTGGTGGAACGTGAGGATGGTTTCTATGCAGCCCCACAAAATGATAGTGCACGCCGCGGCGACTGCACGGAATTTTCTATTTCGTGCTGCCTTTCGGAGCGCACACACACACAGTAATTTTCACGTTCTGGGAAATCGGAGGCGGAGAACGTCAGTCATTACATTACCCCCCCCCCCCCCCCCCCCCGCCCTACAACGAGAGGGCCGCACGCGAATCTGCGGCGTTTTCCGTTTTATCGCCACACATAAATCGAAATTCCCCCCGAAACGTATTTTTCTCTCCCGTTTTACGTATTCCTTTTTTTTTATTCTTCTTCCTTTGTTTCTCTCTTGCGCCCTCCACGCAGAAGCAGCAGCAGCAGCAGCACCAGTCGCACGATGATGCTGATAATGACTATGAAAACCAGCCATAAGGGTGGCGCGCATTGCAGTATATCTTATCGATGCCGGCTCGACGCAAGACGCAGCCCGACAGGGCAAGTTGGTCGAGGCACGGCCTGGGCACGGCCCGGGCACGGCGTGGCGAAGGCGGTTAGCTGTATATACCCACGTAGGCAAACGCGCTACTGCGCACATTGCAGGCCGTTGGCGGCGGCTGCTGCGGCTGCTTCCCGCTCCCTGAGGCCGCCCGTCGTCGGCTCCCGAGGGCGGCCCATCGCTGATGGATGATGTGGGCATCAGGGAAATCACCAGGAGGGGGAAAAAAAACAACAACTTGATTTTTCATCTATTTCAGTATATTTTTTTTTTGACGTGAATAAATTTGCGTCATTGTGGATTAAGGCTTAATCTCCTGCGTCGATCCCAAATCTGTTGTTACAACCAAAAGGCAAATCGTAGAAAAGATGAACAAATAATAATTTTTTTTTTTTTGGGGGGGGGGGGGCTGAGTGAAGAGAATAAGTTACACTTTGCAGTTCCACGAGCGTGCGGTAAGACCAGCGACGTGGCTTCCCACCCAAAAACAAAACAAACTACTACAGCCGTGGTGGGGCGAGGCGCAGCGGGTGCAAATACGGCACAAGAGCGCGGGAAGGCGAGAGTGAAGGGGGGGGGGGGGGGAAGGTGAGAGAGGGAGAGAGAGAGAGAGAGAGAGAGAGAGAGAGAGAGAGAGAGAGGGGGGGGGGGGGAGGGCACGCCGGCACGCCACGCGCTCTGCGCAGCTTCGGAACGGCGCTGCCGAGCCGAGCCCCCCGCCTGCTGCCCCGTACGACGCCCACCGGACCGACCAATCAATGAATGAATGCACGAATGAATGAATGGGCAGACGCGAGCAGGCGAAGACTGGCGCGCTTCGAAAGTAAACATACACACACACACACACACACACACACGTGTGCGCCGTGACCACACTGACCACGCCGCCGCCGACCGCGCCCGCGGTATACAAAGAGGCACTTGGCGTGGCGCGGGTCCGCGGGGGGGCCGCGGGGGGCCGCGGGGGGTCCGCGGGATGGATTTGCGACAGACAGCATACAGCGTCGCCTCCTCCCTGATCTGCTCAATGTTATATGAAGACAGGCACCACGGGTGTGTGTGTGTGTGTGTGTGTGTGTGTGTTTGTTGTGTCCACGTGCCGGCACGTGACCACCGTCACACACACACACACACACACACGAGCGGCGTGGTGACGTCAGTGGCCCCCTTCGCGGAGCGGAATAATGTATGCGATGGCCGCAGTTTGCTGCGGGAGGGTGCGGAAAAGCGCAGAGGCTTTTCACAGAGCGGCGTGGCCGACACTGTGTGTGTGTGTGTGTGTGTGTGTGTGTGTGTGTGTGTGCTGACGTCCACGGGCGCGGCATACATGACTGGGCGCACGTCGCCTCCGCTCCGTGCGCTGCACCGCCGAGGTCACCACCACCACCAGCAGAGAGTGTCAGCAGCGGACTGGCCATCAGGCACGCCGCCGCCGGCAGCAGGCCAGGCGAGGCTCCACGCGACCCCGACCCGCCGACCTGCTACCGCAGCCCGCAGCCTCACCAGGCGGTTTTCCTTTCCTTCTTTTTTTTATTATTTTTCTTTGCTTTTGCTCCAAACTGTTTACTACTATTGGCGGTGTTGTAGGCGATGCGCAGTTTCGCGGCCCGCCTGTGTGTGTGTGTGTGTGTGTGTGTGTGTGAGTGTGTGGCGCGGGCAGGACTCTCATGACGCCACTGCAGGCTCCCCGCTGGCCGCCTTTGCCGCGCCGCGTACTCGCAGAGGAAGAGGAGCCCCCGAGGGCCGCTGCCGCCGCTGCCGCCGCCCGGCAGCATTACATTGCCCCATTTAACCCCTCTCTGAACCGGCCGCCGACTTCCCGCGCTTGCTGCCTTCATATGTTTTTTTTTCGGGCCCGAGGATGACGTTCTTGGAAACGCCTCCGCTTGTCGCCCTCCGCCGCCGCAGCAGCAGCAGCGTCAAGCCACCGCCGCCTCCTCCTCCTCCTCGCATGAACGACCCCGAAAGCAAAACATGTCATGTGTGAGGGGGCGCCGGCAGCGGCAGCGCCCGCCGGTCCTGCACCGCGACGATCGGGTTGCCTAATCGGTGTGACGGCGGCAGCGCCCCCCAGCGCGGGGCAGTGACCGGGCGGGGAGGGGGGCGTTAAGCAAGGGGTTCGGCGGGGCCACTGCGGGCCGTTGCCCTCCGGTACGGTGCGGGACAACGGGGAACAAGACGGCCAAGGCCGCGCGAGAACAACAACTATTTGTTCCTGCTGTGGCGCCGCCGCGTGTTGTCCGCGAAGCTGCCGCGGGGCGCGCCGCCGCCGTCGCCGCCGCCATCACCGGCAGGCCCGGGATCCCCAGAGGCCGCAGGGGTAGCCGTCGGAGATAACCTCTCCGCAGAGCCTCGACTCATTGTGCGGCCGCCGGGTTTTACCGGGCGACCACCTGACGCCCGTCATACTCCATTATCCATCTCACCCCCGCAGAACCCGGGACTCTTCCACTCGCTTTTGTTCTCGATTTGGCCCCTTTCGCCCGTTGGCAGCCGACAGGGACGCCCCAGACGCCCCCCTCTCTCTCTCTCTCTCTCTCTCTCTCTCTCTCTCTCTCTCTCTCTCTCTCAATCTTCTCTCTCACTCTCTCTCGTTCTCTCTCTCGTTGGTCGCGTGATCCACCGCGGGCCGCCGTCTTGTGACTTGTGACCCAGTGACTTCCTCGCTGCCCCTGGTCTGGGCACCACGCCGCCGCCCACACACACACACACACACACACACACACACACTCACACTCAGAGGCGCCCTCTGTCGGCGTCTCCCAGAAACCCACCGCCTCCTCCTCATATTTTCCCCTCTGCGTGTCGGCGGCGGCTTCCGTTTCATTCATACAGCTTGCATCAGCGCGAAAATCTATACATATAGATATAACGTGTACCGAAGCCGCGAACCGCTGCTGCTGTGTCTATGTGGGAGTCGAGGGGGCGAGGCTATATACAACTGTTTTGGTGCCCCCCCCCCCTCCCCGGCCCGCCCCCGCCACCGTCCGTAGAGGACGCCTTCGCCGTGTGTGTTATTGTCAAGGTCCGCCTCTGTCGGCAGCGGTTTTCTGTTGTTTTTGCGCCGTATTCTCGGTTTTTCGCGGCAATCAATTGGACGAGTTAGGACTACTAATAACGCGCACACACACACACACACTGACACGACCTGTTACATTATCATACACTATCAGAACAACAAACGTCGCGGGGAGGGGGCGGGTGCCTGGCGGGCAGCGCCGCGGCAGCCGCGCCGAGCCGTGCCACGCTCGGACACCATACCCGCGTACTAAAGCTGTTTTAAGTGTGCTACGAATGACGTCACACGCACACACTGACGTACGAATTTAAGACAAGGCTGCGGCTCTGAATAATGCAGCAGGAGTCAGTCAGTGGTGAACAGGCAACAGCCCGCGGTTCAGAGAGGTCGCCGCTCACGGCGTTTTATTCCATTTTATTTCTGAACCGGACGCCCGCCTCGCACCGCAACACCACCACCAATTCCACTTGTTGATTAGCAGCAGCAGCAAAAGGGAGGCGGAAGGGAGGTGACTGACACGTCTGCACGGGCAGGTCTACACGCTACACCGGGATGAAGGACCTCCAGTGTCAACTGCACCGCGCGACGTGCTGGATCCGGTTACGCTCTGGAAGTCTCCATGCTCTCCTACTTCGCTCTTCTACTTCCGGAGTCTCTATCTTAGATCCTTCTGATGGGTGGATCTACAGTAGCAGCCTGACTTGAACGCGCGCGCGGGTCGCGTATAGTTCTCGCGACGCGATGTGAGATAGAGGCCGGCCGGCACGGATAGCCGCCAGGGTCACACCCGATACTCTTAGATTACTATAAATACGTCGCGTCCGCGCGATCTGTCGGCCGTTTTGCAAAAGTTGGCTATGCTGCTGCTGCTGCTGCTGCTGCGCAGGCTGGCCGCCCGTATCAGGACGCTCACACTGACCTTCCTGAACTGTTAGTGCCGTTGTGCAGTCCAGTCCTTGGCTATCTGTCGCGGACGCGGGGGGTTTTAGCGAAACACTATTACACAGAGGAGGAAGTGTGTGGCGAGTGCGTGGGCAGTGTGGGGGGGGGGGGCGGAAGGGGTGAGGCTACGACAGAGTTGTGTGTGTGTGTGTGTGTGTGTGTGCGGAGGATCCTTTTGGAAACTTTCCAAAATACACAAAACAAAGAGGTGTGTGTGTGTGAGAGAGAGAGAGAGAGAGAGAAGGGGCGAGGAAGAGGAACAGAAAGATAGTTAGCAGAGAGTCGGTGTCGTAATTTTCCACCCGGCTAAGAGCAGGGCGGCGTCTCCTTGGGGCAGAGGCTCTTCCCCCCTCTAGGGAGGCTGGGGGGGGGGGCGTGGTCCCTGGTCCGGCGTGCCCGCACCACCGGCGCCAACGCACCTCGTGCCCTCTCACCAAAGGCACCGAGTACTACGCGGCACGCTATCTCTCTCTCTCTCTCTCTCTCTCTCTCTCTCTCTCTCTCTCTCTCTCTCTCTCTCTTTCTCTCCGAGCTTGTGCTTAGCGGGATTGTCTATGCTAAGGGTGAACGCCGTTTCACTGTATAACACCAAAAAAAAAAAACCTTTTCAAAAAATCTCTGTCTCTGTCTTTCTCTCTCACGCACGTCGCGAGTATAACGGCGACCCGACGACCCGGTGCGGTGCGGGCACCACTGTAGGTGTGTGGGCGACACGGCGCGACGCGCTCAGACAAGCGCAGCAAGTCTGATCATGTCTAGACGGGACCCCCTACCGGTCTCTCTCTCTCTCTGTCTCTCTCTCTCTCTCTCTCTCTCTCTCTGTGTCGCGCCGACGCCAACCCCTCGCCGACCCTTCATCAACGGCCCCCCCTCGCAGCCGGGTCGGTTTTGAATGGGACGTCAGCAGAGGCTCGCTAGCCGGCCCTGCTTGTTGAGACTCGTCGACTCTGTGCCAGGTTAGAGCAGGCCGATGATCAGAGACACCCTCGCCGCCAGCCCCGTGCACGGGGGGGGGGGGGGGGGGTCTAGGAGAGGTGTCACTGTGACTCACGGTGGGACTAGGCCGCGCCGCCATGACTGCCGCAGGGGGGGAAACATTGCAGCAGGACTCTCAAAACTTTCCGCGTAGGGATGGGGGTCGAGGGCGTGGCCGCAGGAGGCCGGGCCCAGGGCCGGGCCGGACAGCGCAGCTGAGACGTTGCAGGCGGCGTGCACCCCGCGAAAACGGCGAGAGGAGGCGAGCTCTGGCTAGCATTAGCGCGTCCATACGGCTGCAGAGCGGAGGGCCGCGGGCCGCGCAGGCGTGCCAACGGCGTGCCAACGGCGTGCCAACGCTCCGGGCGCGGGGTGGCGGCGGTGGCGCACGGAGATTCTGCTGTATGTAATTTGTATTCACTTTGTTTTAATCGACGTCGGCCGGTCCACCTGTCTTCTCGGAAACCTGGAAAGGAGGAGGAGGAGGAGGAGGAGGAGGAGGAGGAGGAGGGAGAGGAGGGAGTGTGTGGAGAGCGATTTACCCGATCGCGCGATAGCATCAGATCAGGCCTCTCTCGACCCGATTAGGCCATCATTATACGCCGCTCTGCATTTTCTACCTAGATTTCCTCGCCTGATTGCATACCTGGGCGAGCGCCACGCGCTGCCACGCGCTAGGAGAGGGAGTGGGATGGAAAATCCCCGCGGCCGGCAAAGGGAAAAGGAGCCGCCGGGGCCGGAACCCCCTTAAGTTCGTGTATACATCACACTCTGTGTCTCTGAAAAGCGTACACATTTTCACTACAACAACACAAAAAATCACCCGATTTTTCTAAATTTCAACATTTGATTCTAAAAAAAAATTCAAAAAACAGCAATTGTTCGAAACATCAGTAATTGTGCAGAGAGTGGCCCGCAAGGGTAGCCCATAGAGAAGTCCATAGAGAGTATAACTCGTAGTCAGTAACCCGTGGAGAGTAGCCCTGGCCGCCGCCGCTTCCTCCCGCTTTCGACCCTCCAAGCTGCTCTAACACGTTTGATCTGTGATAACGCGCGTATTTCTTTGTCAAAAAGTAAAAATCCCCCGCCTCTCCTCGGAACTGATAAAGTGAGGCTGCGGCGGCGGCGGCGGCGGCGGCTGCGGCTCTGGACACTGGGGGGCGGCGCGGGGGCGGCGGCCGTGCCAGTGCGGGGGAGCGGCTCGCCAACGCCGCCGTTGTGGTGCTGGTGGACTTGCGGTGGCCGGCCAAACACGACCCGGTGCGCAGCGGCGGCGCAGCGGCCGGGAGGAGGACATCCGGGGGGGGGGGGGGGGGCCGCCGCGGTGGGCGACCCTCCCCGTCGGAGCTGAGCTCGTGACACCGCCGCCGCCGCCGCCGGGCGGACAGCAAGTACTTCACGAGGCGAGGCGGGGCGGGGCTGTGTGCGTCAAAAGCTAACCGCAGTTACGTCCGTGTCCCCGCCTCTGCTGTGTTTGACCGCAAGCGTGCACGCCACGCACACCATGCCATACACCGCGTGCGCGAGCCATCCCTCACTGTACCGAGAATCTCTCTCTCTCTCTCTCTCTCTCTCTCTCTCTCTCTCTCTCTCTCTCTCTCTCTCTCTCTCTCCCTCACATTATCTGTCCCACTGTATCTGTCTCACTCTCGGTCTCTTCCTTTTCGTGATGTCACTTTTCGATAAGGTTGCGGCTGCGGCCGTTTGTGTGTAAAAAAGCGGCCGAGCACACACTCTACACACACACACGCACACACACACACGCCCCTCGGAAGGCACCCGGAAAGGGGCGGGGAGGGGGGGAGGGCCGGGGGGGGGGGAGGGGATGCCGCCGAGTGCAAAGAGAGTGGAGGTTTTCCGAAGGGCGACGGCGGCGCTGAGAGCGGCGGCGGCGGAAAGGAGCCTTGCCTCTGCAATGTCACCGTAAAGATGAATAATGCTGTGGCGCAAGAGCGGGCGCGGGGGCGGGCAGCGCCGGCCTGACGATACGTCTGGACACGCTGGAACCCCCTGGAGGCGCCCCGGTGTGTGTGTGTGTGTGTGTGTGTGTGCTACTGACTGTAAGCATGAATGGGGGGCTCGCCTCGGACAGGTGAGTGTGTGTGTGTGTGTGTGTGTGTGTGTGTGTGTGTGCTCTCAGGTACACCCACCCCGGCTCTCTCAGATACTTCATAAGACTAGGCGCGGGAAAAGTGAGTGGGATCTTAAGGTGGAGGCAGCGCAGGCGGCGGGCGGCAGCGGAGAGGTGAGGATGAGGTGTAGTACTGTACCTGGTCCAAATGAATGGCCGCCCAACGACCCGCCGCGCGCCGCACGCACCCTCCGGCCGGCATCTGATCGGGACCACCCGGCGGGGGCTGTTATCGGGATGCTGTGTGTGTGTGTGTGTGTCTGTTACACGCAAAAAAAAAATTTGGTTGTCAAAAAAAATATTTTTTAAAAAATGATTTTGGTTTTGAGAACTACGCTTTACAGTTGGCGCAACAAAATGTACGCTAAGTCAATTATTTTCTTTCAACATTATTATTTCATTTTTTGGAGTCCTATGCGGATACTGTGGTTGATTAATGAAAATAAACAACTAATTTCGTTGTGACAACTTTTTTTTGTTGTGACAGCTTTTTTTTTCGTGCTGCCGATGCAGCAGCAGCACGCGCGAGGGGGGTGGACATTTGGTGGGCGGTGAGAAACACACACACGAGCGCGGCCCGGGGGGCTCGAGAGTGCTCGAGAGCGGCGCGCGCAGTGTGTGCACGATACTGTGATAAGCGATAACGCCCTCCGGCGATACGCTGATAACTGATAAATGGCGTCAGGTCGTTCTGTTTGCTCGCTCGTTTTTCCACGGCGGCGGCGGCGGCGCGACACTATCGGGTCCGCCTTGTGCTGTGTGGTCAGGGGTCGTGCCGGGGGCGGATCCAGGGGGCGGGGGGGAGGGGGGCTGTCCGGAAGCCGACGAGCTCAGCCCTCCCGCTGCCAAGCAGCATGTCGCCCCGGTGGTGGACGGAAAGATTGTCCTCGACTTGACATAGCGGTCCGTGTGTGTGTGTGTGCGGTCAGTAGTGGCGGTCTGTCCGAGTGCAAGAGAGACGGGACTCCCCATTTGCCTGCCGTGGTGCAACAGAGATGCCCGGCCGGGCGTCTCTCTCTCACAGCCGTAGTCAAATGGGACATCCCGTCTCTCTCACACTATGCGTGTGGTCACGGGGGGGCTCGCAGCCAATCAGCGTCGAGGCATTGGACCTTCCCTGCGCTGCGATTGGTCGGCGCAGTGGTGGCGCGAGGCCGGCGCAGCGAGTGCAGCGAAGGGAATCAGCCCATCTGAGCGGGGCGGGAGGAGGCAGAGGGGGGAGGGGGGGAGGGGGGGGGGGGTTCTGGCCCGCATCCAGGTGTGCCATCTTGTGGCGAGGGGGGGGGGCGAAACGACTCGACAAAATCGTGTCTCCCGGATCAACCCTGGATCACCCCCTGGATTTACACCTCCTCAGAGGGGTCGAGCACCCTGTGCGCCAGCAGCAGTGCTGCGGGACCCCCCGCCGCCCCCATCAGTGGGGTCAAGTGGTAGGACTGGCTCGTCAGACGGGCACTCTGGTTCCCGGGAACGGCCGGCCGGCCTTTACCTGCTGCCGGCTGCCCCCGAATGCATTCCTGTGCAGCCCCAACACCCGCATTGTGCTCTACAGGCGCCACCGGGTCCTGGAAGGACGTGGCCCCCGGCGGGCCGCTGCATGCCGACGTCGTGCGGGTGGGGGACGCCGGCTGACACCTCCCGTGCGGCGGCGGCGTCTTTCACAATCTCGGATGACATTTCTCAGAGCATCGGGCGGCAGCGGGGGCACACACAAGAGAAGAAGAAAGCTCTAAATCACTTCCCACTTTACACGCTGCGTGCTGCTCTCGCTCGCTCGCCCCGCGCGCCCCGCGCCGCCCGCGTCAAAGGGGAGGAGAGAGAGAGAGAGAGAGAGAGAGAGAGAGAGAGAGAGAGAGAGAGAGGGAGGGAGGGAGCTGCGCGCCGGTTTTGCACTCTTCAACGGAATCGCATTCCGGAAACTTATGCAGCTTCTTGCCGCGCGCCGAACCTCCACGATGACGGTGCGGGGGGTTGGTCGGGTTCGCCGAGGGGAAATTGAAGCGGTTTGGTCGCCCTCGTCGGCGGGTACCCTCATGACCTGATGGCGGCCCGTCGGTCCCGGGGGCCGGTCTCGACCGCCTCGGGGCGCGCGGGGCCTGAATGATGGGGTCCCGAGCTGCCGCCGCCGCCGCTGTGTATGCGTGGCGACGGCGATGATCCGCGAGTCGGGGGCTGCGGACCGCAGTACGCCGAACCCCAGACCTTCAACTCACCTCTGCCATGGACCGGCCGCGCCGCCCCGACACGCCATGCGCCATGACGCGTCATGACATGACATGAGCCAGCAATATACAGCGGTGCAGGCCGCGCCGCCGCCGCAGCCATTGTCCCCGTCACGTCCTGCAGGCCTGCAAGGGGGTTGGAGGCGGACGGGGCGGGGCGGGAGTCAGACGGAGTTCGTGGAGCTCATCCCCCTCCCACTGCCCGCCCCTCGGGCCGCGTGTGCCAGAAGTGTGGCGCGTGGTGGCACGCGGCCGCCGCCAGGGGGTCAGCAGAAGTCAGGCCGCCGCCGTCAGGACGCGGCCAGGACGCCGTCAAAGAGCGCCGCCGCGGACGCTGACGACGCCGACGACGCCGCGAGCTCGTCTTTCCCTCCCTTCCTCCCTCTCTCCCTCCCGCACCCTCCCTCCGTCCATCCCAGTGGCCCCCCGGGTAGCGGTGACGGGCTGGGTTACCCCGAACCGGTCTGAATCACTCCGCACTACTTTTGCGTGCCCGTCTCCTTTAGCCCCCCCCCCCCCTGCGAAAATCAGAAGCCACTCATTCTCTCTCGCACTTACTGCTGGCACGTCCATCGGGATTCAGCAGGCCGCCCCTGAACTCCCTGACGACCCACCCGCCCGCGGCCGTGCATGGGGCTCAACGTGATGAGGCGATGCATGTGGGCGGCGGTGTGCTCCGACGCCCGCCACACGTGCGCGCCCACGAGCGCCCACGTGTGCCCCGCCGTGTCAACACGTGCGGACCGGGCACGAGGGGTTGGTGCGTGCGCGGCCACGTGTCAAGTGATTCCCTCACTTCAATTAACTATTAAAACTGATGTGGGGTCTCAAACAAAAAGGAAAAAAAATAGGAAAAAGTGAGAAAAATTGCAAAGAAAAGATCATTTTCTTTACATTGCAATTTTTCAAAGAAAAATTTTTTTTGAAGTTCAATTTTTTATTTTTTCGAAGTTTGTATTGAGAGCAATAGGGACACTGGTCGCATGTACGTTCGACGCCCCACGGCCAAACGTGGCGTCGTAGTACAGCGTACTGTAGCGTCAGGACTCGTCCCCGCGCGGCATAAGCGGCTATATCAATGTTGCACGAATGCCCCGCGCTCCGCATGGCCGATCAGCCGAACCCGTGTGTGTGTGTCGCGTATGTATAACACGCCGCGATTCGGAGGGCGCCATATCTGGGATTCAAATGCTCACGCACACACACACACTAACCATACTACGCAGCTACGCCTCGCCTTGGAGAGCGCTGCTGGCTGGACCGGTGACGACGGCGGCGGGGCGGGTGGGCGGGGCAGTGCTCCCGGCGTATGAATACTACGTCCCGCGTAGTACGTGGTGGTACTACTGTAGCACCGCGGGGACGCGGCGCGGCGGGTTTTGCGCAGGAAATCGAGGCCTGCATTTACTGCACGCAAGTGCTGAGCGTGGCGGTACCCGGGGGGGGGGGGGGGGGGGGGGGACATCGTGTCCGCGGCGGCGGCCGCGCAGATTTATTGGCCGATGATGACGGGTGTTGCGTCATGGTTTACGAGGCCGCGGTAAACAGCACCCCGCCCGGAGGCCCGGAGGCCCGGAGGCTCCGGGGCGTCCGCGTGCGTCCACTTGGCCGCGATGCTCCCGGAGCCCCGGCAGCAGGCTCCGGTCCCGACCGCCGCCGTGTCTCCGTGGGGAGTACTAGCAGGCATCGTCCGCGCCGCCGCCGCCGCCGGAGCAGAAAATGTCATGTCGCCGTTCGGCAGCAGGGGGGACTTTCTGTTGCAGTTGGCGCATTCCTTGCCCGGATCGATTCCCACAGTCGGGTTCGGGTCGCGCGGCGCTGCTGCTGCCGCTGCTGCAACGTGAGCCGCGCGGCCACCGGAGCGTTCCGTATAGTCCAGCGGCCTGCGGGTCTAAATGTTGGCGGCAGGGGTGGCTCTGCCGCGCCCTGCTCGGCGGCGGGGGCCTCGGGCCGCGGGCCTCCGCGGACGCGCACGGCAATTAGGTGACTCATCGCAGCTGCCTGATGACCGGCGTGTCGTGTCGTGTCGTGTCGTGCCGGGGTGCAGCTGCCACGCCGCCGCCGCCACCGCCGCACCAACTTGCCCCGCAGCTGCGGAATTTTCCGCCGATTCGATCAACGAGAGTCGGTGTGGTGGCCGGGGCCCGCGCGGCAGCAGCCCGTGAGAGGGAGGGAGATGGAAGGAGAGTCGAGGAGGGCCCCGCCCCGCGGCGGCCCATCAGAGGGAGGGAGAAGGAGCGTGTATATACAGGTCCCCGGCCCGCGGGGACGCCGCGCCTGCAGACGGGCGTCAGTTACCTACAAAATTGCCGTGTGGTTTGGGAACAGGGCACGACGGTCCCACGTTAGCACTCGCCCGTCCACGGCGGTCCATGACAGTCCTCGATAGCCCACTGGTGTTCATGGCAGTGACAATAGTCCCTAAGGTTCCTGACAGTGGCACTCCGTGGGGGTTCGTGGCGGTGGACAGTCCATGGGGCCCCTGACAGTGGCTCTGCCCGACGGCCCACCTGTGGCATACGGCGGCCTGGCCCCAGGAATCTCCACATGGACCTCCACACCGCCAGGTGTACCGCGGGTTAAGGTTTCGTCGGCTAAGTGCGGCGTTATCCTGGGTCCTTCCTGACCAGCCCCAGCGGCCCCGAGCCCCCGCCGCCTGTGGCACGGTGACTGCAGCATACCAGAGGCCGCCGGAGGCCCCGCAGGCCCCGCAGACCCCGCAGGCCCCTCGTGGTCAACGGCCCCACACAGGTGTCCCACGGCCTGCGCCCGTCCTGGGCAGAGATACGGCGCAGGTGAGGTAAAGTGGTCTAGGGCGGCGGCTATCGCCCGGCTTCCAGAGGCCCTCCCCCCCCCCTCCCCCTTCTCCCGGCCAGGGGGGGGGGGAGAACGCCCTCCCTTCCCTGGAATGTCGACGGCTCGTCCGATCTGAACCCGGCGGCCGTCTAAGCTAGGCAAGGGGGCGGCCGAGGGAAGAGACGGAGGGAGGGAGGGAGGGAGGGAGGGGGACACGACGCGCACTCTAGCGCGGGAACGGGTAGAACACGTGACCGGGGGCACGGCACCGGGCAGCCAATCGTAGCCCAGATGGGGACTGGCGGTCCGGGGCGGCGCGGGAGGGCGGGCGGGGGCTACGTGCACAGCGTCACAGCCACACACATCATCACGTTACCACTGCATCTGGCCGGCCCATTCCTCAATCCCTCTCTGTCTTACTTGCCCGCCTGCCCGCCTGCCTGTCTGTCTGTCTGTCTGTCCGTCCGTCTATTCGTCGTTTTCTTTCTCATAATCTTCGTTCAGTTAATTCATCCTCTTATCCGCCTTACCCTTCTCTTTCTAGACTTCCCCTCTCTCTCTCTCTCTCTCTCTCTCTCTCTCTCTCTCTCTCTCCTTCGCCCTCCCTCTCTCCCTGTTCCCCATCACTATCTCTCTGTATCCCCTACCTTCCTTATGTCCCTCTCCCCGCCTCTTGCTCCATCTCTCTCTCTCTCTTCGTCTCAAGCCATCTCTGTCTATCTCTCCATCTCTTCCCTCCACTCGCGTTCGTCTAGTCCCTCCGCTCGTCACACACACACACCGTCCTACTCTCATTTTTCCATTCTCTTCCTCCCGCCCGTTTTCCACTCCTCGTCCGCTCTCCGTTGGCGCCCGTTCTTTCCATTCATCGCCGCTTCCATTGATTTGAGAGTGGAGGTCCGGGGGGGGGGGGGCGAGGAGGGGGGCGTGGCACCGGTACAGCGGCGGGCTGGAGGCGGGACCGCAGCCGCCGTCATGGAAAAATCTCGTGACACGTATTCCGCGGGGTACGGGACGCACGCGTGCAGCGTGAGGTCACGTGAGGTCTGACCGCCGACGTACGCACGTCAGCAGGGGGGCTCGGCCCGGCCCGGCACGACGGCGTGTCATGTCGGCCGCTATACTTCTCCGCTCCAGGGGCCCCCCGGCGCTGGCGTGCCGCCGTCCCACCGTGCCGCCGGCGGCGGTTCGGCCCGCGGCCCGTCACGCGGCGGCGGCGGCGGCGGCGGCAGAGCCGGGCGGGGCGGGACCGGGACGCCGCCGCCGCGAGTTCGTTCCCGCCGCGGCCCCGACCACGTGGTCCCCCACGTGGCGTCCACGTGCCCGCCGGCACGTACGTGAGGGGCGTCCACTGAGTCATCCCGTATCGCGCGCGCCTCGGCTCCGCTGGCTCCGCGGCCTGGCCACGCCCGCCGCCGGCTAGGGCTGCTCTGCTGGGGCCGCGAGGCTAGCGGGGACCCTGACAGGCCGCCGCTGCCCTGCCGCCGCTGCCTCGGCCCAGTGCGGTCCGGTCTCCGCTTATTCGGCCTGCTTCGATGACCCCGCCGCTCGTCCGCCGCGCTCGCTTTTCTCCAGTCCGATCCCAGGCGCGGAGGACGAAGTTGATAACGCGGCCGGCCGGCTGTGTGTGTGTGCACACGCCGTAATCCATCTCTCTGAAGGCCGCGAGCAGGTGTAACGCGTGTGGCCATGACTGCCAATGACTAGGCATCATGAAACATTCAATGAGGCTCTGGTGTTGGGGTGGTTGTTGGCACCACGGCCACGCTCTGGAGGCACAGCGGCCGGCGGCGCGGCCTTCCCTCCCGTGCGCGGCCGGGAGGATTTCCGCAGACCTCACCGTGGACTTCCTCCTTGAACTCGCTCGAACCCCTCCCCTCCCCTCCTCGCCCCCATCCCCGTCGGGGCTCGGCGGCGTGCCGTCGCGGCTCGGATGACCCCGTCCGCTGCCGCCGCGCCGCTCGCGGTGCCCCTCCCTACCTCATCCTCATCCTCATCCTCCAGGCAAGGATCCTCTCTACCGTCAATTTGTAATAAGTGGCCATGTCGGCCCATCCGGCGGGTCGAGCGGCAGCAGCGGCGGCGGCCCGGGCGACCCGGCTAACCTAACCTAACTTAACACGATCCAACCGAACCGAACTGGAATACTCCCAGCTCGGCCTCGGCGGGGCGGGGCGGGGGCCCGCGCTCCCCGGCCGCTGCTGCCCTGCAGGCCCCGCCAGGCCCCGCACCGCCGCTGGACTGGACTGGACCTCCAATTGGCTTTGCAAGTCACATGTCCGGTTGTCCAGAGCAGTGTAATGGGCAGGGGCTGGTGCCGCGGGCCTGGACATGGGCCGTGGACCTGCCATGGGCGCGGCACGGCGCGGCACGCCGCGGCACGCGGTGTGAACCAAACCGGTCATATTCATTCCCCGACTCGGCGTCTCAGTTGAGCCCCAGCCGCGCTCCGCTGCCTCGGCCCCGCCCCGCCCCGCCCCGGCCAGTGAGTCACCCCGCCGGCTCCGCCGCCTGCCCCCGCCGGCAGGCGCGCGTGTCGTATCCGCCGGCCCCCTGCCGGCCTGCTCCGCCTGCTCCGCCCCGGGCCGTGCGCGGTGACCGGATTCCTCGCGATGCGGTGCGATAGGATGGCCGATGGCCCGGGCTAGGCCTGCCGGTGCCGCCGCGGCTGGCCCCGGGCCGCTTACGATTGCATCACGTTGTGTGATTTTCCCCATTGGCATGCGCCCGCCGCCGGCCGCGCGGCCACGCGCCACCGTGTCCTCGGGTGCGACAGAGACGGGAACAGTGTGCGGAACCGGGTGAGGCGGCGGCGGCGGCGGTGGCCGCGCCGCGGTACGTCGTCGTCGCGCCAAACCCAATCACTCCTCGTTCTCTCCCAAAGGAAATGCGTGTGTCGGTATTCCGTTCAAGTCCAGAGCGGAAGCGGAGCGGGCGAGAATACCTCGCGGTCTCCCCGGAGTACACCCTTCCATGCTGTCAACCACTGGGGAGCGATTCACAATTTTTATTTCCCTAATTGACGGGGGTATGGTGTGGGGTATCTGATGGTTGCATCAGTAGTTTCCGGTCCGTCCGCAGCCTCCGCAGCCTCCGCAGCCCCCGCAGCCCCAGCCATTGCACGAGGCGGGCCTGCGCTGCGGAGCTGCGGCGGCGTTGCGGGTCGTCGGGAGGGAGGCAAGAATTAAAACGCAGTGCGGATTGAGCAACCGCCGCTGGCGTGGCGGGGCGGGGCGGCGAAGGCGCGCGCCGCCTGACGTCAGACGCTTATCCCGTTCCACCATCGTCGCGTTACTATCCGTATTTTCGGAAATGGAAAACGATTCCCGATCCTGCCGCGTCCGGCCGCGACGACGCCATACGCGACCGAGGCCGCCGCCGTCGGGCGGCGCAGGTGCTCTGCGCGCGCGCGCGCGGTTCTCGTGAAGACATTATTGAATGTGAATATGAATCAACGCCTTCATTAGTGGAGTGCCGACCACAATCTTTAGCCCGGAGAGCGGCGGCGGCGGCGGCGGCGGCGGCGGCGGCGGCGGCGGCTGACGCACGTCAGCGTCGGCCAGAGGACTTCGCAGGTTGATCGGTGTCCTCGCGCCGAAGGGGGGGTCCCCCGCGGGTCCGCGCGGGTCGCGGAGGACTTCGGACTTCGGCCGCCCAAATGATGCGCCGCCGTGACCCGCTCTGCTGCAGATTCTAGACAACTCCGTGACGATTATCGTGTGGCTGGTCATGACTCTTGAACCCTTCCTGTGTGGGCGTGTCCCTGTGTGAGTGTGTGTGTGTGTGCGTGTGGAATGCGGGACGTGTTGCGTAGAGGGTTTCCCGTGTCCCGAATTTTTTCAGAATTTTGCAATAGTTAGTTAAATTTTGAAAATGTTTCCTAAAAATTTGCTCGAAATTATCGGAAATTTTTTTCGAAACCTTCCAGGGCCAGAAACCCTATGCATGGGGTGGGGGTGGGAAGTAGGTTAAATAAAAAATAATTAAACAAACGTGTCGTTCATCCGCAGGCTCAAACACCAACACACTTTATTGTCCACAGCTCTCAAATTCGCATTACCAAAATAGACACAAACTCTTTAACGAAAAATCACGTTGCCTCCCCACCCCCCCTCCAGTCTTGGTCTTTGAAAAAGTCTTTTCTCCTCTTTCAGCACGACGCTCTCTCTCTCTCTCTCTCTCTCTCTCTCTCAGCTACATACTTCCGCGTCGAGGCCGCGTGGGGCACCGGGCGGGGGCAGCATGCACGGTAGGCACTTCCAGTCTCGGGCTAGTCGCGTCTTGGTCGGCAGAGGTCCCGACAGGCACGAGCCCCCCACACATATATAATGGAACAGTACATCGCAGTGTGACAATGCGTTGCGGTCGCGTGCGGTCGCCATACTCCGCGTCATAGGCACTCCGACCTACGTCGCCGAGTATTGACAGTCGTTGACACTCGTTCTTTTTACCGTTACTAGTTGTGGCATTACAGTACACTTCTCTCCCCTCCGCGGCGGCGGAAACTTTCGTCACGCTCCCCTCCGCAACAACGGCCACTGACGTCCATGCTGCCCTCCCGCGTGGATTGTTTTTCGCGTCCCGATACCCCCGTTTGTCTTCGGTTTTCTTCCCACCGCTGCGGTGGTGATGGCGCCGATGATGATGCAGCCCGGCCTCTCTCTCTCTCTCTCTCTCTCTCTCTCTCTCTCTCTGCTCTGCTCTCCTGCCGTCCCTGCCGACATTCTTCAACACGAAGACAATCTTCGTGGGCTCCGGCACGCGCGCCACGTCACCCTGCACGCCCGGCCGCCCGCTGCACCCCACTATCTCTCCGTGCCCCCCAGGCAAGGCGCAGGGTCGTCGGCGGCGTCTGCCTGCCTGCCTGCCTGCCTCCTCCACCGGTCGGTTGCCACCGGGGATATTGACGTCACAGGAGGGCGACTGCTTTTGCTTTTGCTTCTCGGAAAACAAGCATAGAGGTCTCCGCGGAGGTGCATAAGCGGGAGCGTCTGGCGGTGGAGGGCGGCGCGCGTGTGGGAGGGAGCAGGACAGCGACGGAGGAAACCCTCGCCGCGTCCCTCTCGCACACATGGAACCGCGCGGCGCAGCCCTAGAGCGCTGTCGCGGACCCGCCTAACGTCAGAAATAGGCGGGATTTCTGACTCACCCCCGGTATGCATGAGTACCATGGTGATAGTATGGCCGAAAGCGTGTCAATGACATGAATGACATGCCGACGCGGGCCTGGACGTATTGACGGCTCTCCCTGTCTCTCTGTCTCTGTCTCTCGGGCTATGACAAAGAAGACTCGAAGGGCGGGCGTTGCGTGGCGTTGCGCGCGGTGCTCTTGGCGACACTTGACTTGGATATGTCGACACATCCTGTCCAGCCGCACATAACGCACCGCCTTGCCCTCTTCTGATTCGGCGCCATTCTAGAAACCAACATGGTCGTTATCGTCGTTGCTAAACATTTTCGATATCTCGAAAAGCCCTCCCCCCCCCCCCCCTCCCTTCCTCTTTCTCTCTCTCTCTTCCTCTCCCTGGGTCGCCCCCGCTGACGTGACCCTAACCCTTCCCCTTCCTTAAAGCAGCCCGCGTGTATGCCGCGACAGCGCAATCCGCCTCTCCTCTCCAGCTCCGCTCTGCTCCCGTCCTCTCGTGGGCTTATCGCTCTCTCTCTCTCTCTCTCTCTCTCTCTCTCTCTCTCTGATTTCAATAATTGGCCCCGTCACGTGACCCCCATGCGACTGATTCACTGCTCATTAAGATAAGGACCTGCCCGGGCCGGCACTGCAGTGCTCGGCACTATACGCTACACCACATCGCGGCACCCGCAACGCCAAGCACCAAATATTTTTTCAATTTTTTTTTTCATTTTTTTTTTGTCTTTTTCGTTTTGTCACTCGTATCGACAGAGCGCGGCGGCGGCGGCGGCTGCACGGCCACGCACGGACCATGTGCATCGCGAGTAATTACAGATTAAACAGCCGGGCCCGCGGCCCCCCCAAGGACTGCGTGAACTGTGTGCAACATGGTGGCAACGGGTAAATCGCGGCCACAAAGTCATAGAGCTCAAGTGAGTGGAGCCGAGCCGCTGAGCTGAGCTGGCAGGGAGGGGGAATAAGGCACTTGGTCAGCGTGCCGCTGCCGCTGCCTCATCGCTTTCTGCTAATAACCGGGCTGGGCAGTTGCCATGGCTACTGCCGCGGCTGTCACACGGTGACCGCCCCCCGCCTCCCTGTCTGCGGCCCTGCGGCCCTGCGGCCCTTCTGCCGGCCTCGCCTCGCCCTTGTTGCGCCGCGCCGCCCACGCACAGCGCCGGCCGGGCGCCTCAACCCTCAACTTTCCCTGTACTTTTCCTCCCTTGCCGCGGCCGCTTCGCGTTTGATAGCGGCAGCCGTGCTGTGGCGGACTAGACCAGGGCCGCCGATGTCGGTCGCGGACGCGGTACTAGTTTTCGCGCCCAAGGCTGATGCGAAATGTCGTGTCCCCCCACGGTTGTGCTGTGCGGTCGTGAGGGCGAAGGCCGCGGACATCCAAGGCTTCGGCGGGCGCGGCGTGGCGGCGGGCGGCGGCCCCCGCGGCCGGCTAGCGGGCGGCCAGGGCGGGGGCGGCGGGCTGCGGCGTCGGCTCCCGGGGCTCGCGCCCGTCGGCGCCGTCGTCGCCCCGCTGCGCCTGCCGCGACGGGCTGCGAGGGCTCCGGTCCAGGTGGTGGTACAGGATCACGTCCAGGTTCTCCTTCACCTTGACGTCGCGCGGGGCGCCGTGGCCGGGCCGGCCCCACAGCATCTGCCACGTCTCGAAGTGCTGCCGGCTGCGCTCCTGCTCCTCGGCGCGGGTCGCCTGCGTGCACACCACCAGGTCGCCGTCAGCGACACGTCGGCGACCCCCGGAGCCGCAGCTCGCCGTACTCACCTCGAGCTGGCGCTTCTTGCGGTCAATCTGCTCGGCCAGCTCCCGCCACGTCTGGTCCTTCTCGTGCCTGCAGCAGGGAGAGCTGCTGTCACACACACACACACACACACACGCACTCCGTACGACGTGCACCCCGCGGGCCCCGGATACCCTGGGCGCCCCGGGGGAGACGGGTGGCACCTACCCGGCGTCCTCCTTGACCTTGGTCACGTTGGTCACGTCCGTGGTCGGCAGGTGCGCCCCCGGGCGGCTGTGGCCGCGGACCCGAGGCGCGGGCGACAGCGGATCTTCGTGACGGCGCCGATCCAGCAGCGGCACCAGCTCCACGCCGGCCTGAACCTGCACACACACACACACACACACAGGCATGAGCTCCAGCAAGGTGTGAGAGGGAGAGAGGAGAGAGGCGTCTAGTTAGAGAGAGAGAGAGATAGGGGGTGGGAGGATAACCTGGTGACCTACATTATTAGGGGTGATGAACGGGCCGGGCATGAAGCAGAGGTCGCCGAAGGTCACCCTAGATGACCGGCATCACTTGGTTTCGCACCATGTGCAGAGGGCGGGGCCGATAAGCGAGGGCGCTTGCAAAGTGTACGGGAGAGAGAGAGAGAGAGAGAGAGAGAGAGAGAGAGAGATAGGGGGCGGGGCGCGGGAGGGAGAGAGAGGGAACCATACGGAGGGGGGAAAAAAAGTGACGTCTTTCGCCACCCAGTAATTCAGCCGGAACCGGGATGAAACTGGTTTGACTCTTGATTGGCGTCCATTAGAGCCGAACGCTGAATCGGAAAGGGAAGAGGGGGGGGGGGGGGGGGGGGGCGAGTGTCCGATCGCGGGCTCTCTCCTCTCTCTCTCTCTCTCTCTCTCTCTCTCTCTCTCTTTCATCTCCCCGTGGCCGCCCGACGTCCTAGAAGCGGGAAACACTCTGCGTCTCGGTACGCACTTCCACTGGGGTATCTCCGAGGGGGGCCTCAGTTCGCGGACGGGTGTACACTGACTGGTGACTGGACCGGACTTTTCCATTGACTGGAATGAAAATTTTGCGATCATTTATGGTTTCTGTGTTCCGAGCTGCTACCCACCCCAAAGTAGGTTAAAAATTCATTCCTACCGTGACCAAAACTCAAAACGAAAATATTTTTGTTTCGCTTAGAAATATGTGGATGCTTATGAAAAAAAATTGCAAAAATGGGTGGGCACTACCTCGTCCCAGGCCTCCGCCTGGAACCCTCCTGCTTAACTTCGGTGTTCGAATGGGAACCGGTGTACCAGGTATCGACCGCCGCTAAGACACGGGCACGACGCAGCGGCCTTTTTCAGGGGCACGCTTCCGCAACGGTCAATGTAGCCCCCTCCGCCAGCCAGATTTCCGGAATCAACTCCCTTCGACTGGCTGGTTGGTCTGTGGCACTGCGGCCACTCCCGAGCGGACTGGGGGGGAGGTAGGCTTTCCTATATCGTACACAGCCGAAGCTGCTGTACTTCACGACGAACCCTAGTCGCGACGGCGTGTCCTCGTCTGCCAGATTCACAGGGAGCGAAAACGAAGGTACCGAACCCTAGGTACCCCCGTAGCATACACCCGAGTCTCCGAACCAAGTTTCCTTGGTAGACACAGAGCCCCCCCGCCGGAAACCCCGGGCGACCGAGAGAACCTCGGACCCGGGAACGGGGGTAAGCCCGACCGTGCTGCGGGAATCTTCAAGTTGAAACCCAACGCTTACATCTCTCAGTGACGCAGCGCGCACGGCCGTTCAGACAGCCATACCGACGCCACGTTCGAAAGTATATTTTACCCTCTGTCTCCCAAGCGTAGACACACGAAAAATTTTGAGGAACTGGCCAGAGTCGAACCCACAACTTAGGGTCGCCGGTCAGCCACTCTACCGATGCGGCCACAGAGCCGCGACGGAGATTGCGGCGCGCCCCCGGTACTTTACACACCGTCGCCTTAGCTGAGCCGACAGAAAAAACGCACGGACCGGTGCTGGGCCGTGCTGGGCTTGACGCGTTACGCCGGTGGCGCGTGCTCCAGGCTGCTCCCCCTGAGCCTTGGCCCGGTAGCCCGGTGAGTCTCCGTTCCCCCCCCCCCCCCCTCCTCCTCCCCGCCACGCCCATTGCCCGCGGGCCATTGAAACGTTTCGGGGTCACGGCGCTTTTTGGCGGTACGAGCGCGAAGCGGCAGCAATTCTGCGGCGCGGGGGGGTCCGCGGGGGGTCCGCGGGCCCGCGAGCCGCGAGGCTTCCCGCCCGCCCGGCCCCTGCCAGGCAATCCGCACTATCAATCTTGGGAGGCGACGCCACGCGCCACGCGCCGCCACGCGCCGCCACGCGCCGCCACGCGCCACGCGACGCGCCTGCAGTGGCACAGGACGCGAGCCGCTACGGACACCGCGGCAGCAGTGTCGGTTTGCGACTGCTGCGCTTCCTCTTTAAAAAAAATATTTTTGAACTCTCATAGGTGTCTTCATTTGTGAGCTGCCAGTCTCTTTGCCTTGCACCCCGACGCTGTTTCACGTCTGTGTCGTCTGGGCGACACCGCCGCCTGCGAGGCGACGGACTCTGGCTAATTGAAAGGGCTGAGGGATCTGGCACGGGTCCGCCGCCCCGCCGGGCCCCGCCCTCCCCGTGTCCTGCGTCCTGCCCCGTCGCCCCCGCGGACGATATGACAATTGCCTGTTAGCCGCGGCGGGGCAGCGGGGCAGGGCGGCGTGGGAAAAGGCGAAATGGCGAGGGGCGGGGCGGGGCGGGGCGGGGCGGGGCGGGCGGGAGGAAAGACATTAGAAACTAGGGGTCATCTCGAGATCTCGGGAGGACACGTTTTTATGTTGAGACAGCCAAGTCGGCACCGCCGCCGCCGCCGCACGGCACCGCACCGCGGTCCGCGCGGCAGCCAACGGAAATTAATCTTTCAATTAGTGATGACCGCGGCATTATTACGCCATTAAATAATTGTCCCCGCAGGGGCCGCGGCCGCTGTCGCCGCGCGGCCGAGAATTGCCACTCATAATCGAATCTCCGCGCGGCGCGGCAGTAATTTTCTCGTCGTCGTCGTCGTCTTCTCTGCCCGCTGCCATCAATCATCGGCGATGTTATCCGCACGCGCTTTTCCGAAAGGAGGGAACTTTGTGGGAGAGAAAATAGGAGGCGGCGGTGGGGCGGCGGCGTAGAGCCGGGGGGACAGGGACAGGTGCTGCCAACCCTGCGGACGGCGGGGGACCTGAGGGATCGAGTGAGACACTCTTGATGGGACAGGGTCGGTGTTCAGTTCAGCCGGGGCCCGCGGAATCGCATGCGGGTGCTCGGGGGGCTCCGTGCCGGTGGGGAGGGAGGAGATGGGGGGGGGGGGCATGTTCTGTGTGCTGCAGGCCGCGGCCGGGCGCGCCGACAAGTACAGCATCGATTTCGCGAAAGGCAGCGGCGGGGAAGACGGTCGCGGAGACGGACCTGACGGCGCTGCATGCCAAAAGCGGGGGGACTAAAAAGCAGAGCGGCCGGGCGAAGCGGCTAGAGGGGCGCGGCGGCGGGGGACGCGGGGTGATGGTTTGGAGACAAGTCCCGCCCCGTGTCGTTCGTGACGGCGGCGGGCCGCGGGGGCGCCGCGGGGGGTCCCGGCGCGGCCCTGCGGGGGGGGGCGCGGCTCCTGGCACCGGCGGCCCCCGCCGCCCCCCACCCCCGCGGGGCACGCCGCGGGCTCGGTGGGTCCTATACGCACCCCGTTCCGCTCGCGGTGAGGCTGCTGTTGCTGCTGCAGCTGCTGCTCCGAGGAGGACCCCGCGCTGCGCCGCCGGCGCGCGTGCTGTTCCTGGTCGTCAGCCCCGTCGGCGCGGACCTCGGGCGGCGGCTCCTGCATCGGGTGCAGCTTGTTGTGCTGCTGGAGCTGGTGCTCCTGCTGCAGCTGCTGCTGGCGCTGCTGCTGTTGCTGCTGTCTGAGCTGCTGCTGTTGCTGGCGCAGACGTTTCTCCTGCACCATGCGGTCTGCAAAAAAAAAAACGATATGAGAAATATGGCGCCGGGGAATGTGTACCTTGCACTATCGGACCTCTCCCTCGCTCTCCTACGACGCACCTCGCGAGTGCGAGAGAGCGAGGGCTACGTGGGCAGCCCTGCTCCCCCCCCCCCCCCCCCCGGCACCGCCGTTTGCCACGTTTACCCCGCCGTCGTGCCGGCTGGGCTGCCCGCTGGGCTTTCGGGGTCGTTGCACCCAAACGCTGCATCGCATCAGGCTAATGTCAACATATCGGGCTGGCGGGGAGGGAAGCAAGGAAGTTACCCCACCCTTTGTGTGTGTGTGTGTGTGTAAGTGTGTGTGTGTGCACCTCCGGCATCCCCGCTGCACGATACTGAATGCGATTGGAAATGAACGCGCGCCGTCTGCGTCGACTCGGACCTCTCCCTCGCCCTCTTACGGAGCACCCCACGGGTGCGACAGAGCCAGAGCTATGAAGGCGGTGTGTTCGGAACCGGCCGGCTTTTGGGGGCCCGGCGTCGGCGGTCGTGTCCGGGGGGCGGGCGCAGCCCCTGCGCTACGCACCCCCGTTGTCTACCTTCAACGATCGGCTCGGAGAGTAAAGTGAATACACCCCTCCTTTACCCTCCCACTCCTCCCCTCCCTTCTCTCTCTCTCTCTCTCTCTCTCTCTCTCTCTCTCTCTCTCTCTCTCCCTCCTTGTGCCTATGCCCCCATCATAGCCCGCGTCCCGCGGCACGCAGCCCGGCCGACGCAACGCGCCCGCACCGCCGCGCGTTGGGTTGCCTACCCTGGCGACGACAGGCGCCCGATGAGGGAGTTCCGCGCTGGCGGCGGTGCGTTGGTTGGCCCCCCTGACGGGTAGGCAGCCCAACTGACCTGCGCCTCCGCCGCCGCGCTCGCTGCTCCGGGAGAGGGGGGCTGCGGGAGGGGGAGGGGTGCGACGCCGGGGGTGCGAAGTGAGAGCAGCGCGCGTGGCGGCTCGTGGCGGCGCGTGGCGGTGCGTGGCGGCGCGTGCCAGAGGTGTTGGGGGGGGGGGGGGGGGTCTTACACAACCCGGTACGGGACGCTGCACTCTCGGTGCGCAGCGCCGCGGTGCGCCCAGCCGAGCGTGGCGTATCGGGATCGGGATAGGGATCGGACCGGGTGGGATAACATGACGTGTCAACCGACACTGACACAGACGCTGACCAGTCACCGTGTCAGCCGCGGCCGGCCGTGCTGCGCCCTCGCGGGGGGCGTTGTCAAAGTCATGCGGTGCCACACGGAGTGCGCGCGGGGAGACCATGGAGCAAGACCGCCGTCAGTGCGAGCCCGCGTCAGAGAGAGAGAGAGAGAGAGAGAGAGAGAGAGAGAGAGAGAGAGAGACAGCGGGCCCTGTGGCTCAGTTCCCACCGGGGCCCGATATTTTCAACTAAAGTTTTTTTTAATTTAAATTTTCTTGGAAAAAAATCCGAATTTTTTTTCGAAAATTTCGAGCAGCTAGAAACCATAAACTCTAGTTCCCACCGGCGGTTGCCTCGATGACGCGGGCCTTGTGGGCGGCGCGGCACTCACCCAGCTCGAGGCGGTACTGCTCCTGCTGGCGGGGGTCGGTGCGGTACCGCAGCAGGTTGTCCACGGCCCGCCGGTCCGCCTCCTGGAACTGGAACAGCAGCAGCGGGTCGCAGCGCAGGCGGCGCCCGCCGGCCGCGGTCCCGACGCCCGCCCCGGCCCCGGCGCCGGCCTGGCCGCGGGGCTGCGACGGCAGCCGCGGCAGCGTCTGGCACCCGGACCCGTGCAGGTTCCCGGACAGCGTCGGCGACGCCCCGGACGTCGGCGACGTGAGCGCGGCCGCGGCCGCCGAGGCCCCCGGGGAGGTGGACGGCGGCGCGCCGTACAGCGTCTCCAGCTGCAGGGCCTTCCTCTTGCGGATGGTGTCCGGGTTGGGCGCGCCGCCGCCGGGCCGTCCCCACGGGCTGTACGTCAGAAGCATCTCGCGTAGCTGCGGGAGCCGAAGGAGGGCGAGTCAGTGGTGCGTCGGTCAGAGAGAGAGAGAGAGAGAGAGAGAGAGAGAGAGAGAGAGAGAGATGCGCGGTCTCTCAGGACGTGCGGGGTCGCGGGTCTTACCTGCTGCTGCTCCTGGGCCTTCTTGGCGAGTAGCTGCTGCTGCCTGCACCGCCACACGTCCAATCCCTCGCGCATGAGGCGCGTCTCTGCTTCGCGACGTCGGCGGGCGGCAGTCAAGGTCCCCGCGACATCCATCGCCTTGCTCGGCCTGGGAGCGGCGGCGGCGGCGGCGGCGGCGCTGCCAGGCCGGAGGGCACCGGGCCGGGTCCGCGGACGCCGCCCCTGCCTGCCCGCGTCCCGCAGCCGCGGAGGCGAGCGGCGGTGGGGGCGGCGGCGGCGGCGGCGGCGGCGGTAGCGGCGGCCGGAGACAGCAGCACCCGAATGTGCCCCGTCCCCGCGGGAGCCCCGCGCCCCGCCCGCCCGACCTCTCTCGCACTCCCACGCGGCGTGGACGGGGGGCGCCGGCCTGGTGTGGGCAGCCCGGTCCAGGACCAGCTTGGCACGGTGGACCTCGGACACCAGCAGGTACGCCTGAAAAAAAAAATTCGAAAAGTCGCGATTGATCGAAATTTTGAAATTATCGAGTTGCGCCGGCCGATTGCGATTACTGTCATCAAAAAATTAATGACTTTTGATCGAGCGCCCGATCAAATCGGCTGGCATTCGGTATCAATCCGAAAAACGACTTACTACGCACTAATTTTGACCGGCGCCGACTTGGATTCTAACAATCTAACAGTTTCTAACGTCGGTCACCGAAATAATTTCGTGTTTGACTGATGCACCGCACCGGCCGGGCCTACCCCGCGACGTTCGGCAGGACGCGAGGAGTAGACGCGGAGGCGGATGGCGGCAGCCGGAGCACGGCTGGCACGGCGGGGGGCCACAGCCGGGCGCCGCCAGCACCGCCCGCACCGACACCGCCGCCAGCACCCCGACGAGCAGCGAGGCGGGCGAGGCGAGCGAGGCCCACGCCGTGCGGGAGCCGCGGCTTTACTCGGCCCTCCGGGGGCTGCGGGGGCCTCGGGGGGGCGCGCCGGAGCAGAGTGCACGGCGCGGGCGGCCCGCGGCGTGGGGGGGGGGGGGCGGGGCTGACGGCGCGGGGGCGGCGGCCGGGGGCGGCAGGGACGCGGGGCGCCTCAGCGAAACCATCGGCCGTCCGGGCGCCGCCGCCCCCCCAGCGCCGAACTGGGGCACCTTATCATTGTCCTTTAGGACCTCCCTCCCTCCCCCACCTGCTCGCCGGCCCCGAACAGTGGAGGGAGCAGGAGAGGGGAGGAGGCGCCGAGATGCACCGGCACGCGCGCGGTCTCCAACCAGAATCTCGATAAAATGCACGCCAATGAGGGGCGCCGGGGCTCCTCTCCCCTCCGCTGTCTCCTCATGACGGTGACCCGGCGACCCCCCGCGGACCCGGAAGCCGAGTCCGCTCGCCTCGGACCGCCGCGTGCCGCTGCCCTCCACAAGCACCCCGCGCCCGCGGCCTCACGCTTCGCATCGCGCCACCGCCCCCGCGCCGGCCCTCTGCCAACGCCCGACGCGCACGCAACCCTACCCTCATTCCGTCAGAGAAAGAGGGAGAGAGAGAGAGAGAGAGAGAGAGAGAGAGAGAGAGAGCAGACACGCTGACCGCGCGCGCCGAAAAGTTGGACTCAAAACTCGAGCATAAAGCGCACGCCCGGCCGCTGGGGGGCTGAGGCTGCCCGAGGCCCCGCCGTGCGGGCGTACTTACTAGTTCTCTGGTTCTCTGTCTGCACGCCATCCGGAAACCACTCGGCGCGCGCTGGCCTGCGCCGGGCCGGGCTGGGCTCGACTCGCGGCCGCCCAGCCTTTTCCTATTAGCCCGGGGCGGGCCCCTCATGAGTCTGCCTTGCGGTTCTTATGTTCGACGAGGGCGTTGTGCCAGCCAAGATAAATTAGAAGCCACAGAAAGCGGGTGACGCCCCCCTCCCTCCCTCCGTAACCCTTCCCCCCCCCCCCCCCCACCCTCTCCACCAGACTGCCACGCAGAAAGACGCGGAAAGTGTAAGTGTGCCTTGTCCAGGTCAGGCGAGGGTGGCGCTGCGCCGGCGCTGGCCGCAAGTCGTTGACCGCGGAGATGAGGGGCGTTCGCTCGTCGGCGGCCTCGGCGACGTCGGCGACCTGGTGGGAAGCGGCCGCCGCGTCGAGGGTCGGGGGCGTCCTCTGAGGCGCGCCCTGCGCTGCGCAGCACCAAGCAGGTATTCTCGTCCCGGGGCCGACGTGAGAGAGCTTTGATTTGTATGGGGATCGATGCCACGGCCTCCCCCGCCCCCTCCCCCCTCCCCGTGAGATGTACGTGCAAGCGGAAAAGGAAAGGAATATAGGAAGGAGCAGCGGAGGACGGGGCGATGCGCGTGCAAGGCGCTGCAAGGCCTGCCGCCGGTCCCCGGCTCTGCGGCGCGGGGGCGGCCCGCCCGCCGGCCAGCGAGGACCGTGTGGTGAGGGGCCCCCCAGGGCCGACGACGAGCTGCGAGCCCACAAAAAGCGCGTCCCAATCTTCTTTTTCTTTCTTTGACCCGCCACTCCGAGGCAACGGAGCAGGAGGCGCGGCCAACGCGGCGAGCCGGGACGCCGAGCGCCTGCGAACGACCGGGGTAGGCCGGCCCGCACGACACGCGTGCGTCGCCGAGCCGATGGGGCCTACCCAGCACGGCGCCCTGCGTGGTGGGCGCGACGCGAGGCCCGGTTACATCTGCGGTCCCCGGACGGGCGGGCGGGCGGACTTCCCGTCGCGCTTCGCGAGTGTCTCTGAGCTTCTTGTTATTTCATTTTATTTTCTCAGAAAGTACGAGAGGCTACTTTACGGCCCGGACAGCGGAGTCCGGCCCGGATGAGCTGCGCCGCGCTGCGCGGAGGCAGCGGGGGCAGCGGGGGCAGCGGGGGCAGGCTCTCCCCCGCCGCGCCGCGCCCCAACGACGTGATGACACGCCGGGACGGGCGCCCCCCCCCCCCCCCCGAGTATGATGCCGTAAGCCCAGGAACACTATGAATGTCGGTGATTTCCGCTCGGGGCGTCGGCGGGTTACGCCCCGGAGGCAAGATGGGACGGGGACCCGACGGAGACAGAGGGCAGGGCAGGTCCGCGACGCCGACAGGACGGAGATGGGCAGGGCTCGGAGCAGGCCGAGGCACAGCACCGCCTGGTCCAGGGCGGGGCCCACGGCCCGGCACCGCCCGGCCCCGCCGCTGCGCGCGGGGGCGTGGCGCTCGCGGGGGCGGAGCGGGGCGAGGCGCGGTGCGGCGGGGGGCACCTTGGGGCCAAGGCCACGACATGGAGGACATGGACCCCCCACCACGGCCCCACCGCGATCATGTCGCATCGCGCCACATCAATGTTCTCATGGCACCGCGTCGGTGGCTCCATAAAGGGAAGGCTTTTATCAAATAAAGAGAGCCCCCCCCTCCCTCCCCCTCCTCCGCCCGCAGCTCAACACTGCTCAGCCGGCTCGTGTCATTTGTCAAGAAACATGTCAACTGTTCGTAATTGTAATTTCGGCATGGTTCTCTCTCTCTCTCTCTCTGTCTGTCTTGCCACTCGGCATGGTACTACGTGCCTCTCTCTGTCTCTCCATTCCTGGCAGTCTTGGGAGGTCCCCGTCTGGTTTCCCAGCCAACTGTGGCGTTTGTCAGACTCTCAAGGAAACACCCCAAGGTGTAACCCCACAAATCAAACATTTTGAGGGTCGATACACCCCATTTGGCCATACTTTATATTTGTCTTGACTATATTTGTATGTTGTGCGGGTTGTGGAAAGGCTTTCAATAAAGACAACGGTTTTATCCCTTATATTTATTTCAGTGCAAGAAAGAATCTGCTTGTTACATCTTTCACTGTGATTTCTGGTCACAATATGTCACATGTCATGCAAAGGCAATACAGCAGTACTCATAAGCTTCGTGGCCGTGCCTGACTTTTGCCCACCACCGAACAACTGGATAGGGACCTTTATTTCCTTACATTGTTCCTTAAACATAAAACATGAAAGAAAGAAAAATATAAAAAAATTAATACTTTCAATAAGCGAGAGTACTGCTGATGCACAACAATGATTTTTCACTTCCTCCAGTATACAATTAAATTTCAATCTAACTGCACCCAAGTTGAGTGCTTGCTGCCCCATCAGTCTAAGTCAGTCACATTCGCTGTTCAAATAGTAATGGCCTGTTTAACATTGGATGACCTCTCACTTAAGACAAGCAAATGGCTACTGCAGTAAGCGGGCTCTGTATTGTGTTATAGTGGAATTAGATTTATTCTCAAGACCCATCTTGCTGTTTACTGTATGTCTACATCTGAACGTGGTCAACATACCAGGTGATTCAGAAACGCCGCGCATTTTCTTGGGTAGGTGATCCAGAAACGCACTATCTCCATCTCTTCCTGGCTCAGTGGGACACATGAGACAGAAAGAGACAGAGACAGTGCTTTGTGGGCTAGCTGAACTCTGAGAATGCGCGGCGTTTCTGAATCACCCAGAATGCTGAAAGACAATCTCATGAGGTAGACGAACAGCTTTTAATTCCTAGCAAAAACAGTCTAAAAAGACAAATCAAAACATCTCCCCTATTTCATTTCTTGGCTTCAATAAGGGGTTAACAGAAATATTTTGGTATATAACAATAAAATAAGACATTGTTTCAATGCCACAGAACAGATATAAACAACCCCACAAAATTGCATCCAACAATTTTCAGGATGATATAAACTTCATTTGTTCTTTATACACGACTGGTTACACACAAAGGGAAAACCCCTACTGACATAGCAAAACAAACAATTCTCATACAAAAGTTTCTTACAGTTGAGAGATAATCAAGTAGTTGACTACATTACTTACGATTGCATTAGCCTCCAACAACCAAATAGTCTATCTTGATTAACAACTGACACATCCATTACAAACCGTTAACGTAAAGCTCTGATTTACAAAGAAGGAGTTGACATAATTCTTAAGACCTTCATAGTGAGCTAGTAAAGCTCAAATAAGTAAATAAATAATTCACCACATAGATGACGTTGCATGTAATAAAGTTGACTAAGGTTATATTCTAAATAACTGGTTGGCCTTAATGGGAGACTAAGAACCACACAAGCAGCACAAATTGCATTCAACGATCTGCCAACCTACCATAGTTTTCTAAGCGGAAGGAGCTGCATATGTACAAGTTAAAATAGCAAGAAAAACAACAATAACCTGTCTGTTATCAAACAATTTAAAATATGCCTACCGAATATATTCATAAAATGATTTCAGAAGATTACACTAAAAATCAGTCATCCACTAAAAGAATGAGAAAAGACAAAGGTACGAAAACAACCACATGAACATTGTACAAATTATCCAAGTAACGCAAACAGAGAGAAATTTGCGCAACTGAACAGAAAGAGGGAGAAGAGAAGGTAGCGCTAGTCACAAATCAACAAAACACAGTACTATTATTTTTTGACATAAGAGAGTCAATCAAAGCAATGAGGTAGTGGAAAAATTGCAAACATTTCATCCAACTGAAGTATTGGATACAGAAATACATAAAAAGAGAACAAAATTGACTTGGAGACAAGCAAGCATACTAGTTCAATTAATTGTCAGAATGACACATAACAGAATGATTGGCTGCGGGGGTAGTACATGTACTGATGCACTGGATCATGTTTCATTCAACATGAACAATTAGACAAAAGTTAATTATCAATGTAGACCATATCTACAAAACAAACACAATACACACAAACAGAACAATGAGTGGTACAAAAGAAGAAAAAAAAAGCACACTTTTAAATTACAGATTTTATCACTTGTTAGGTCAATACTTTTAATGAAGTGAAGTTCTACAAGCACTTCACTTGTATTTAATTAAGAAACACATGATGAAGAAGTAACTTAGTTCCATTGCAGTACAGCAACATGTCATTAGACAGTAATCAGAACCTTATAGCTTGGTTTTGCAATGCTTGAAAAAATAATTATGTCTCAAATCCCTCAACAACTAATATATTACCTTCAAACTATTGACTGATACATGACTTAACTTTTCAAATAAGAACTCCTCCCCTGGGAGAAAGCTCCATACATAATAGTCAGTGCTGCCATGCTGCAACATTGCTGTTTGCCATCACCGTCTCAGCAAGCATGGAAGTAGGAAGATCATTGCAAAACCCTCGTTGAGGTACCACTTGACCTCGTCATTAACATGATCCATACAATTAGAATAACATTACATCGATTCCTTCTGGGGGAAAAAACAAGAAGAAAGTAAGGGTCAGAAAAAAAAGAGAGAGGTAAAACAGAGGGGTTGGCAGTAGGTAGTTGGCCCGTGTCCGACCGGTGCTGTCGGCGTTGTTTGAGTCGCTGCTGCGTTGGAGATCAGTCCAGTCCTCTTCGAGGCACGCACTCGCGCCGCCGCACCGCACGCCGCACCGCACGCACTACCCCGGACAACGCCACCCCTGCTCCCCGCCCAGCCAGCGCCACCGCTCAGAGGGTGGTGGCCTCCGGGGCGGCCGCGTCTTTCACGACGACAGCCTCCGGGGCCAAGTCGGTCGACGCCGAGGCGGACGCCGAAGCCGACTTGCTGGACTTACCGTGGCGGGAAGCGGCGTGTCCCTATATCCGGTTCCGCTTGCCGCGCCGGCCGCCGCGGCCGAGGTGGCCGCGCATGGCGTGCCACTGCTCGTAGTAGCGCTCCGCCTCCAGCCACTCCTGGTACTTGTACCACCACTCCTCCCACTTGACGTAGTCGTCCAGCGACAGGTCCCGCAGGTAGCCCCGCTCCTTGTAGTACTGGTAGCGGACTCGGACGTCGTCCCAGGCCTCCAGGCCCACGGGGGCGGCGTGCAGCGCCTCGGGGAAGTAGCCGAGGCCGACGCGCCGGTCCGACACCGGCATGGGGCCCATCGGACCCATGGGGCCCATGGGGCTCAGCGGCCGGTACGGCGCCAGGTCCTCGTCCTCGTCGATCACCACCTGCGGCCGGGCGAGGGGGGTCAGTCCTCGGTGTGAGGTCGGGGGGCGGCACTCCGGCCCGGCCACGGTACTCACCTTGAAGTCGGTGCCCTCGGACTCCCGGGTGATGCGCATGTTCCGCACGCCGTCCAGGTCGCGCCGGTTCTCGCTCCACTGCGCCATCTTGCCGAAGCGCTCCGACAGCGTGAGCCGCGGCGCGCCCAGCGAGGACCGCGACGACGTGGAGCACGAGTCCGAGGCCGAGTCCGGCAGCGGCGGCGAGTGGTGGCGCGGCACGCCCTCCAGCTTCACCATGGCCAGCCCCGCGGCGGCGCGCCTGCGCTTGCTCATGCCCTGGAAGCAGACTCCGTCGTCAGCAACGCCGCCCACACGCAGCCCCGCGGCGGCACCCTCACCTCCCCGTCACTCACCTTGAGCTTGGCCTTCTCCCTCTCCGCCCGGCGCTTGGCCTTGGCGGCCCGCCTCGCGGCCGGGGGCGGCGACGGCGGCGGCCCGCGGGGGTCCGTCGGCGGCGGGCTGACCACGGGCCGGCGGGGGATGGTGGTGGGGCTGGACGCGATCCGGCGGGGCGGCGGGGTGCGGCGCCCGGGCGGCGTGTGCCTCCTGCTGCAAGACAACCAGCGTCAGCGACGACTACACTCCCGACAGCCCTCCCTAATCGCACGCGTGCGGCACGGTACGGTACCTCTGCATGGGGGGCGTGGTGGCCTTCTTGCCTCCGCCGGGGCCGTGGCCGGGGCCGTGGCCGGGGCCGAGGCCCTTGCTCTTGGGCAGGCACACCGAGCACACCGAGTCCGAGCAGCTGCTGACGGAGCGGGAGCTGCCCGACGCGGACGGCGGCCGCACGGGTGACCCGCGGCCGAGGCCCCCCTTCTTCCGGATGTCGATCGGCTCCGGACGGCGACCGGGCTGAGACGAAAAACACAAACGTCAGAATCTTACACGTCCTACGGAACTAAACAAAAACAAAATACCTGCGATCCAACATACCTTAGGCGGGGGTGGTTCTGGAGTCTGCGGCCGGCGGGGCCGAGAGCGGCGCTCGGGCTTGCGTATGGGCTCCCGCAGCCTGTCTCGCTCCCTCTCCCTCTCCCGCTCGCGCTGCCTCTCCCGCTCTCTGTCCCTCTCACGGTCGCGGTCGCGCTCACGCTCGCGCTCCCTCTCCCGCTCGCGGTCCCTGTCCCTGCTGGCCCGCAGCCGGGGCGGCGGCGAGGGCCGCGCAGGCAGGGGCGGCGACCGGATGCGGTCCCGGCCCGCCAGCCCGCCGCCGAGTCCACGGCGCAGCCCTCCGAGCCCTCCGAGGCCTCCCCGCGGGCTGTTGGAGCGAGACTTGGACCTCGCGGACCGCGACCGCGACTTGGAGCGGGCGCGGAGGTGCGACCGCGACCGGGAACGCGACCGGCTGCGGCGGGGGTTGCTGGGGGAGCCGTCCGCGTACAGCTCCTTGTAGCCGCTGTGGCGCCATCTGAAACAAGCCCGTGTCGGTGAGCCCCAAGAGCCTCACAGACACACGCGGATGGCCGGTGACGGGGGAAGACGTCACCTGTTGGGGTCCTTCTCCTCAGCCTCCAGCAGCTTCTTGTTCCAGTAAATACTGGGCTTGGAGTTATCTTGTCGTGCCTTCCTCATGACGTTGTTCAGTTCATTTCTTTTCGGAGCTGTGACAGGAGAACAAAGCGGTAAAGAATTTAAATTTATAGAAAATTAAATGGAAAAATAAATGTGGAGGTGAGAGTTGAACCAAGCATACATTTGCCTCGAGGGGCCGATCTTCCATTGCCGCTGCTTGAGTAGGAGTCCATCCGCAAGCGAGTAGACTGACTAGACCGCGAGCGAGGCGACCTGTCGTACCTTGACATCGCTTATTTAATCATTCCGGATGGGATGGGCTGGAAGAAGACAACGAAAGTCTATTAGATACAAGAAACTTAAATGAGGCCATATAGCAAGGGAAACATGAGCTCCAGTTTCAAATTTAAATCCCTGCAAATAGAAAGTGACTTCTAAGACAAAATTCACAATGGAGACCATAGTAAGTTATAGTGATAAGATGAATTCTCTTACAAGTAAGACAATGGGCCCTAAGGAGTGAAATGTAGTTTTATTTGGGAAACCTAAACCAAATCACATTTTGGTATAATTTGTTGAGAGCTTCTAATTTTATAAAGATAAGTTGGTTTAAATTTTCAAACAAGAGGAAAATGTATAAATAAGTTAATATCAAGGGAGCCATAAAATTCAAAAGACCCATTTAATACCCACTATTTTTATCCCCAAAGCGACATTACCAAAGAAAAATAGAAGAGTATGAGCATAACCATTACTTTCAGAGATAAAAATATAAGCTGTCCTACAAATTTCTACATACTGCCACCCAAGAAATAACCCGACTAAGTGATTCTAGATATGTTACCAGCTTTGCCATATGATGATGCACGAAAAAATCAATTTACTTTAGATGCGATAAAATACCCAATTTAGGTCCAAAAAGTTCAATTTATAAAGAGGGACACAAAAAACATCACAGTGATAGTATTAGGGGCAAATAATAAGACATCCATACCTCAGCACCACCACTTGTCTACTATGAAACCGATGCCTCCGGCAGGCATTTAGAGAAACGAGACCTACTATCGAGCGGCAAGTAGGTTTGCGACACGGATCACTTCCCGAGAAGTGGCGGCACATGGTTAGAGCGATTAAGGCGACAAGACAATACGGATCTGACCACTAATTGAGGGAGTACATCGAACTGGCTCAGCGACGGGCGGTTTAAGCCATGCGGTACCCTCAATATAACCGGATGGTCACGAACGGAGTGGAGAAGGCCCCCACGACACATTCAGGATGGAACCCTGCCAGCCCGCGAGTGGCAGGTTTCCAGACGGTTTGAGCGACACGTGGCTGACCTAGTAACACGATAGTCTTTCCGAATGGCCAGCTCTATTCACAACCGAAACTCGAGATGGCATAAAGGGGCCACTCAGGCGATTTCCGCAGTTGTGAAGGCGAAAGTTCATCACAATTTCGGTGAGAGTTGAACAGTATGAAGTAAGAAAGTTGCACATTTCTTCTTCATTCTGGTCAGTACAGATGAGCAGGACCACACACAAAATTTTCACAGCACTTTCACTCTCATACAATATGAATAATATGAAAACATAATATCCAAGGCACACTTTCTTGACATCTTGACCGTAATCTTCATTGATGAGGTGGTATGTCAATCCAGACAATGAGATGAAAAGCAAGTCTCCAGATGCTGGTAATCCACTTGCATTGTTGGACCGAGGACAAGGCTGGAACATAAATAAAAACACCAAATAAGTTAAGGATGTAAATTTAATTACATAATTGAGGGAAGAGTCATATGTACTCACAGTTTTGAGCTCTTCTTTGTGCTCACTGATGTGCATAAGGTGAGAACACTCCTCAGATATTCATACAGAAATACCATTACACACTTACAAACATATCTAAAGACATATTCACCCTATCTCAAAAACATGATATCTACTATTGAGAAACAAACGATTCATGACAAACACCATATGTATGAACAAAAAATTTGGAATTTGTAATCTCAATTCATGCATTTTGCACCTTTCAGATATATAAGCAAAATATAAATTGAGGGTCTTATGGGGGAGTTGAATTATTAGCATAGTCAATGTATACTGGTTACAGAATAGGTAAGTGACAAATTTTAAATCAAATTACGGAATTAAACAAGTAGCATATAAACAAAATTCATTTATATAAATACATATCAAATTACACATAGGCGTCACTGAAGTGCGAAGACTCCACAGAAGGTTATGTGGACATCAACCGATATTTGACAGGACAATATCTATACATTTACAACCAAAAGCAAGGGCCAGATCAATAGTGCAAGACACAATGACGATATAACACGATAAATTCTAACCAGTAATACTCCTGAAGTCACAAATTGACCACAAATATGTTTTTTTCCAAAACAGGCTTCAACCAGAGCTGAACCAGGTCAAAGAGAGTACAAAAGGGAAAGATCTGTAAAAACTAAACATCAAATCACCAAGCAAACATTGGTGCCAAAGCACACTCACATTCCAACACTCGAGAAATACGGCGAAAACCGAGACTACACGACACGGACTCGGAAATTGTAACAACGAACTTCAGCCCAGCTCTCCTTTTTTTCACTTTGCGCTCCGGACTCCGGTTCGATCCAATCCGGTCACTGCATACTAGATTAGGCCTAGACCCAAAAAGCCACAGTAGAGAAAACTAGCGAAAACAACACTGACCCAGAATCGTTGATTTAATGGCGGCAGAGTTAAAAATTACTCTCAAGATTTTTTTTTAATTTTTAAGAAACAGGCTTTGAACTGCAAAACACCAAAAAACTAACACAAGTTAAAGGGGAGGGGCGGAGGGGCGGAGGGGCGGATAGCAGGCGGAAAGGGGAGGGGGAGGGCGGTAGGAGCGGGCCGCAGCAGGTTCACATGCTCAGTTCAACGCGATTTGAGTCATTGCTTCACCTCTCGCTGTAGTACACTCCTTAACTATCTGACTCCCATTGCGTGCTGCCCGGGAAGGACAGAGCAGACGATACCAAGTGGGCCAGGAGAGACTAGAACCGTCATAATGGCTGTCAAGTGTAAAATTGGTCCGTCGATCCTGAACGCCGATCTTTCGGACCTATCCGATGCGTCTCAGAAGCTGTTAGACAGTGGTGCAGACTATTTGCATTTGGATGTCATGGATGGTCACTTTGTACCTAACCTGACGTTTGGTCACCCCGTAGTTAAGTGCCTGAGGAGTAAGATTCCCAAGGCGTTCTTCGAGACTCACATGATGGTGTCAAAACCAGAGCAGGTACTGGTGCTGTTGTGTTTAATGTGATGGCTTTCACGGCTGCGTACCCTTCTTGACATTGCGTTCTTTTTCTGTTGCAGTGGATTGAACCTATGGCAGAAGCCCATGTCGATCAATACACATTCCACATTGAGCCTGTTGCAGATGTCCCCAGCGTTTGTCGTAAAGTGCGAGAGGCTGGCATGAAGGTTTGTTTTAATTCTTAAATTTTATTTGTCGTTTCTTTTAGCTTAATTTAATATGTTGTCTGATTTTACGGGACTAGGTTGGTCTAGCTCTGAAGCCAGGCACTGGCGTCGAAGTTGTTGAAAAATATGTTGACATGGCTGATATGGTTTTGGTCATGACCGTGGAGCCTGGTTTTGGAGGTCAAAAGTTCATGACTGATATGATGACTAAAGTAAGATGGCTCCGGGAACATTACCCAAGCCTTGATATTGAAGTTGATGGTGGTGTAGGTCCTTCGACAATTGATACTTGTGCACAGGTAGGTTTTTCCAACTATGATGCAGTTGTGCTCCACACAATTGAAGACCATCCTCTTGTTTACGCATTAACTCGCCAAATATTTTCCCCCCTGGCTCATAGGCTGGAGCCAACATGATAGTGTCTGGAACTGCTGTGACTGGAGCTTCTGACCCATCTCAAGTCATCAAGACCTTAAGAACTGCAGTGGAGACGGCAATCAACAAAGCCTGAACACTCATTTTTCAGTTAATTTATGTACAAAATTTTTTAAACTTTTATAGGCAGCGGGCTGCCTTATTGACTGATCAGTTATAGTTACACAGGTATCATTCCACTTAATGTTTGTTTCTCAACACTTTTTTTTAAAGATGTTTTTTTTATTTTTTGAAGTGAAATAAACAGCTCAAGGTACAGCCACATTTACTTTTTTTGTTTACTCCCCCTATTCCCTTACCTCTTCCGTTTCGGGGCCGAACTTGTCCGGTGGCACGCTTCGAACGATTCAAAATTGGCGGGTTGTGAGGGGGCTGCTCGCGACGCCACCTACCGCCGCAATGCGGAAGTAGCTGGTCGGTGTGGCTAGTGCTGCCCCCGGTGCCGGAACGGCGAAGCAAGAAACGTAAACGTTTGTTCACGATCACAACCAACACCCAACAGAATTCGAAGTGGTGGGAGACAGGTGTTGGGCGGGCCGAGTCGCTCAAACATGCAAAGATGACTTTTACGGCAACTTCACTTAGTTTTCTCCTCAGTGGCCTAGTTTTGTTAAGTTTTGCAGCAGCAGGTAAGGCTGGTTTTCTCTATGTGTGGGGGAAAATAGTGAATGTTTTTAGTAAAGAGGTTAGAAAGTGTTCGTGAATCATGGGGCCCAGCCCACTTCTTGGCGTCCCAAGCCTTACCACACTTATAACCTAGCCTCCTCTCCGTGTATTATTTTTGGGAAGTCTGAAACTATGGAGCATTTTCCAACCCTGACAGCGTTTCCACATCGCAATTATTGCAGTGTTCTTTCAGTTTGTTTCTGTCCTGAAATGTGTACAACCAGTGTAACCGACTGTAGTGCAAAATCTAAGTTTGTTTAATATTGTGACGGTTGTGGTCATCAGTTATTCTTATTTAACTGTTAAATTTGCCTTTTGTCTCATTATTTTTCTGTTTCTGCTGTCACAGACTACACTTACTATGAGTGTAATCAGCCGCTACTATCCAGGGCCCACCTTAGTGCGACATCTTCACTTAGAGAAAGAGGACCTGAGAAAGCCGTCCTGAATAGTAAGTACAACACCACTATGATTTTTCTTAGAAGCATTGCTATTTTGATTCATTGTATTTTCTTTTTGAAGCGTATCAATTTGGAAAAAAGTTGCCAGGGTGTGGCATATTTTTTATAGCACTAGTCATGTTTCTTCTTAGTGTGAGCATTTAAATTTTGCTCTTGGCCTGAAGTTAAGATCTCTTACGATTTTCGATATTCTCAATATTCCATTGTGTAGCACTGTTAGTGCACTGTGTGTGGACCAAGTCATCTACTGGGCAATATGCGCCCACGATGTCACGCCAGAGTATTTAGAAGCTGGTGTGCTTTTGCAATCGAGTTGCCAGTTCTCAGTATGCTTTACATGCACTCCTCCTTTCTTGTATTTACCGAGTACCCCCTACCTAGGAACCGTTCTCTCTCGCTGCTTTACATATTTCTTGCCTGTGCCAGCCCCCCACCCTCCACCCTCCGCCCCGTCTAGTTCAATGTCCGTGAGTCATGAGACATCGCCTGTATTAAAAGGTCCTCCACCGTCCCGTCCCGGATGCGTGGGCGGGAGGCCCGCACCGCACCGCACCGCCCCGGCGGCACCGGCTAGCCGCGCCGGTCCCCTGGTCCCCTCACTCCGCTCACACCAGCCCGTGCCTACCTCCGCGGTTATTGATTGCCGTCTCGGATGTCCCCAAATGTTGACAGCCCGTTCCCTCCCTGTCCCCGTCCTCGTGCCGACCTGAGCGATGCGACGTGTTTGTTTGGGGCCAGGTGGGTCCCAGCGGGTCCCGTCTCCGCCGTTCTGCGTCGCTGGTTGCGGCCGCGGAGGAGGGGAGGGGAAGGGGAGCGGAGCCGGGTGAAAGGGGCGTCGCCTCTCCCCTCCCCCTCTTTTCCTTCATCCCCTTGAGGTGCAGTGCGTGCTCTTTGCACTCCGCGAGCCCCTCCCCCCTCCCACTTGGTCACGTCTCACTCACCCCGTACCTCCCTCCCTCCCTCCCTCCCTCCCTCCCGCCACCCGCCCCTCTTGTAGGTCGCGTGATACCCGGCAGTATCATGAAAATGGGGTTGCTTTTCTGACCCACTCCCCTTTTGCAATTCGAGCCAACCCATATGGGAGAAATAAACAGACATTATTCCTGTTCCCTTTTATGCATGCAATAGCTTTCTGAAGATTGTTTCGTAGAGAACTCCTGTTGAGATTTTGTAATTACCTTTGTTTTTCTTTGAGTTGTAGCAGCTTGTGTTATGCATGGTAGTTACATATATGCTTGGTGTGAATATATCACCAGGTGGCACATCATGGTCCGCGGAAGAGACCGATTTCGGTCAATACCTCATCATCGACTTGGGGACCACGATGAACATGACCAGGATTGACACTCAAGGTCGCAGACATACTACTGAGTATGTTGCTGAGTATACTATAAGCTATGGTACCAACGGCCTGGACTATGCTGATTACAAAGAAGATGATGGCAACACTAAGGTACCAACAATGGGTCTGCTTGCCTGATCTGGTTGTAGCATCACAACTGTACATTTGAGTCGGCAGCACAATCTTAGACCTCCTTTCTGGGCATCTGTGGTATCTTTCTCTGTTCCTTCTAACCAGGCCAGCTTATAAAAGTCAACGCATTTCCAAGAATTGAAAAAATTGGTGTGGGAAAAGATTCTGAGGCTCTTGTCTGCAACTGATCGTTTCTTCACTTTTCTGGTCTTTCGTACTGATCCTAATTTCTTAGATGGTTAACTTTCTGCTGGGTCGTGCAAAGAGTTTTGTCAGTGTTCATGGCTTCACTAACAGCTTTCTGCAGTGAGGGGATCTAGCTGGTGACACTATTACAGTGGTAGTTGGGTTTCTGCTTGTGTAATGTCACAGGTGATCTCGCATGGGAGCCAGAGGAAGACAGCTACTATCATTACCTCACTTTCGAGTTCTCTGATCGCATGGAAGTTCATGCGGTTTCGACACAAGGGCACCATTCTACAGAAAACTTCGTGACTGAATACATCCTGCAATACAGTGATGATGGTCAAGCCTGGCGAAATATTATTAGTTCTGCTGGAGAAACAGAGGTATTTCACTTCCTCCAGTTTGTCTGGCTGTCAACTTGGCTTTAATTTTTTTTAAATTTTGTTACTTCATATTTTTTTAAAGAGTATTTACAAGTCGGAAATTTTATGTTTGCTGCATAACTGTATTCTTGTGTTAATAATTTTTTTTGTCGTTGATGCTGTGTGGAAATGTTCAACATTAGTACACATGTTGTGCACAATATCTGGTGTTGTTATTTTGTTAGAAGTTTTTTTTTTTTGTTTTTTTTTTTTGTGTTACTAGTAGGTTGATGTGTGTTACTACAGAGTTTCAAATAATTATTTTGGGAATTTGGTAAAGTTTTTAGCTTGTACTTCAGAGAGTAGCTACCAATTTTTAATGTCTTTTACACAAGTTATTGCACCCTCCTTCAATTTTCTTTCAGCTTTCTATCAGCTTCACTCGAAGGCCTATGTAGCTTTGCATGTCTCTTGAGCATGATTTTTTTCACTACTCAGTATTATTGTCTCCAGTTGTAGCAGTATTAACTTAATGGTAGCTGTAGAATAGTTGTTTCAAGACTGCAATTTCTGTTTTTAAGCTCTTTCTGTCAGTGTGACAAGGCTTTTTTATTAATTCACCTTTTGTAGATGTTCAAAGGAAACCGTGATGCAGAATCCATCAGACGCAATTCTTTTGACATTCCCATTATTGCTCAATGGATTCGAATCAACCCCACGCGATGGAATAATCGCATCTCGATGCGAGTAGAAATATATGGATGTGAATATGGTGAGATATCTACATATTTTTGTGCCTTCCATTTTGCTTGTCTTATTTTTCCCATTATTGTGCTATTGCCTAAATGTAAATAATTTTTCAGAATCTGACGTCTTATCATTTAATGGTAGTTCTATCCTGCATTGGGACCTGATGCGTGAGCCAGTGTCAGCCCTTAAAGAATCTATCCGGTTCCGGTTTAAGACCAATCAAGCAAATGGTGTTATGATGTACAGCCGCGGAACTCAAAATGACTACTTTGCCATTCAAATGAAGGAAAATCGACTGTTGCTGAACATTAATTTGGGTGAGCATGCAAGCTGACACTTTTCTTGCTTCTTATTATTATTTTTTCAATGATTGTTTTATTTTCTTTGTTTGTAGGCTCGGGAATCATGACAAATCTGTCTGTTGGATCTCTTTTGGATGACAATATCTGGCACGATGTTGTGTACTCTCGGTACAAGAGAGATATTGTATTTTCTGTTGATCGTGTTGCAATCAGAAGCAGAGTGAAAGGAGAGTTCCTAAGGCTGGACTTAAATCAGATTTTTTTCATTGGGGCTGTTCCTAACAGACAGGAAGGACTAAGTGTCAACCAAAATTTTACTGGTTGTATTGAAAACTTGTACCTTAATTCAACAAATATTGGGCATGAAATGAAAGTTGAAAGAGAATATAGTTACAGTTACTCAGTTCCACGTTTCTACTCTCAACACCTGTTATTCAGCTGTATTGTAAGTGGAGTGTTATCCGTGTTACATGTCAGTGAAAAATTACACACTTATGCTCACAGATTCAACTAATCAATCGATTTTATGTATTTAGGAACGCCCCATCATACCTGTAACTTTCCTAACCAGCAATTCACATGCACGTCTGGTTGGCTATGAAGGAGTGCAACAAATGAATGTCACATTTTCATTCCGCTCCTATGAACCTGATGGTCTCCTACTGTACCATGCCTTTACTGCAGGAGGTTTCTTGAAGGTTTGTACAGTCGAACATTATTTTTTAAATGCTTTATCAACAAAACCAGATTTTTAACCCTTGTTCTGTGTTTTTATCACCACAGCTATACTTAGAACATGGAAAAGTAAAGGTTCAGATAGAAACCAATGGCAACCCTCGTGCAACGCTTGACAACTATGATGTTCCCTTTAATGATGGCAGATGGCATGATGTTATCATAACAGTTTTAAAAGATCTTTTAATCCTCACCATTGACAATCAACCTATGCGAACATCAAGACTTATCAGAATGAACACTGGTCTTCACTACTTGATCGGTGGTGGGGTGCATGGCACTCCTGGTTTTGTTGGATGCATGCGTAAAATCAGTGTTGATGGAAACTACAAACTTCCTACAGATTGGAAAGAGGAGGTAAGTCATTGCTTTATCATCATCATACCTTGCTAGGAAATGTGTGTGAACTCTCTGCTATGTGTTCTGTAATCAATGGTATTCTATTTTAGGAGTATTGTTGCAAAAATGAAGTTGTCTTTGATGCTTGTCAAATGATTGATCGGTGTAATCCTAATCCATGCAAACATGGGGGTATTTGTCGTCAAGATTCACATGAATTCTATTGTGAATGTGCTGGCACGGGATACTCTGGAGCTGTGTGTCATACATGTAAGAAATAATTTTGATATGTCTATTACGTTTTAGAGTAAGCATTTGAAACTGTTTGTTACATTAATTTTTTCACTTTGATGTTGCAGCATTAAATCCTTTGTCTTGTGAGGCTTTCAAGAATACCAATCCTGTTGGCCAAAGAGCAGATGTTGATATTGACGTTGATGGAAGTGGTCCTTTACCACCATTCCCAGTCACCTGTGAATATTACAGTATGTATGATGTTGCACTCAAACTTCCCATGTAAAAAAATAAAATGTCTGTTGATATCTTAATTTATTCCATCCCCCATTTCAGCTGATGGTAGGATATTGACTGTTGTTAATCATAATAATGAAGATCCGACTCCTGTGGATGGTTTCCAAGAACCAGGCAGTTACATCCACAATGTTATATATGAAGCTGAAATGACTCAGGTTGAAGCTCTCATTAATCGATCTGAGACTTGTCGTCAAAAACTTCATTATGCTTGTAGGAATTCAAAACTTCTGAACTCTCCATGTAAGTAGACGTAATTCAATACTTACAACAAACGAGTGTTTGTCTTTGAGTTTGATTGTGTGTTAACACTATTTTCATTTATGTACAGCACTTCCGAATATGCCGTTCCAACCCTTCTCCTGGTGGGTTTCCCGCTCCAATCAGCGTATGGATTACTGGGGTGGGGCCTTGCCAGGCTCACGTAAATGTGAATGTGGAATTTTGGGAACTTGCCGGGATCCAACTAAATGGTGCAATTGTGATGGAAGTAAGCCCTTTTCTCTACATCGAGATAAAATCTTCTTTTTTCATTTAAGTGCTTTCCTCTATGAACTCACATTTTGTTCTGTTAATTTTAGATCACTTAAACAACATTGGTCAATACCATGAATGGTCGGAGGATGGTGGTTTCCTGACTCAGAAAGAGTATTTGCCAGTAAAGCAGTTGCGCATTGGTGATACAGGAAACCCAGTTGACAACAAAGAGGGTAGATTCACTTTAGGTCCACTAATTTGTGAGGGGGATGGTAAGTCAGTCATGATATTTTTGTGTGGTCCCATTTTCACAAAGAGCTGTACTTACTTGTCTCTTTACATTTTCAGACTTGTTTAACAACGTTGTCACTTTCCGAATTGTGGATGCCACTGTTGACTTGCCAACATTTGATATTGGTCACAGTGGGGATATCTACTTCGAGTTCAAGACCACCATTGAAAATGCTGTTATATTGCACAGTAAAGGACCTACTGACTTCATCAAAATTTCTATTATCGGTAAGAGAAATTTTCCTTTACATATGAAATTTTCATTTTAAAGTGTTGGTTATACATGGTTATTATCTTTTGTAGGTGGAAACAAACTTCAATTCCAGTATCAGGCAGGTGGTGGGCCTTTAGGAGTAAGTGTGGAGACCGCTTATAAGTTATCAGACAACCGATGGCATTCACTTTCTGTTGAGAGAAATAGAAAAGAGGCCCGTATTGTTGTGGATGGTGCTCTAAAAGCAGAAGTGAAGGAACCTCCTGGTCCTGTCAGAGCCCTTCATCTTACATCCAAATTGGTGCTTGGAGCATCAGTCGACTATCGTGATGGCTTTGTTGGCTGTATCCGTGCCATGTTGTTGAATGGTCAACTTCAAGATTTGAAAAGATATGCTCAGTATGGATTGTATGGTAAGTAAATCTCTCAAACCTTTTTGCCTTTCTTGGTGCTCCCCTTTTATTAAATGTTTGAAATTTGCAGGTGTTAGTCCTGGCTGTGTGGGTAAATGTGACAGCAGTCCCTGTTTAAACAATGGAACCTGCACTGAACGTTATGATGGTTATCACTGTGACTGCCGTTGGACGGCTTTCAAAGGACCTATTTGCGCGGATGGTAAGCTAGGGCTCTTTATTATCTGATAAAAATATTTTTTAGTTTATTTTCATCTGTGATAATTTTTTTCAGAAATTGGTGTGACTATGAGAGCCAGTTCAATGATAAAATATGATTTTATGGGCAGTTGGCGCTCAACTATATCAGAACGTATTCGCGTTGGATTCACTACAACTAATCCCAAGGGTTTTCTGCTTGGTTTCTTCTCAAACATTACTGGGGAATACTTAACAATCATGGTATCAAACAGCGGTATGTATCCTACTGGTTTTGTGTGACCTAAATGTGTTTTTAATAACACAACATTCACATGTATTTACGTGTCTTTCCTCTGCCAGGTGTTCTTCGTGTTGTATTTGACTTTGGTTTTGAGAGACAGGAAAGATTCTTTGAGGGCAAACATTTGGGTCTTGGGCAGTACCATGATGTGCGAATCAGTCGGAAAAATGGAGGCTCAACTCTTGTAATGCAGGTTGGTACTTATTTCCTTCTTTTTGTACTCCTCCCTTGCCTGTTTTATAAGTATTTATTTTCTTTTCTCTGTTCAGGTTGATAACGAAATCAAAGAATTTAATTTCTCAGTGAAAGGATCTGCTGATGCTCAGTTTAACAACATACAATATATGTACATTGGGCGCAATGAGTCTATGAATGAAGGTTTTGTAGGGTGCATATCCCGAGTTGAGTTTGATGATATCTATCCACTGAAGCTGCTTTTCCAAGAGCGTGGCCCTCCTAATGTCCGGTCAATTGGCTGTAAGTATTTTGGATTATTCTACACTCTCCTGCTTCATCAATTTTTACCATCTACATGAAGGTATACTTATTTGTCTATACAGCTCCCATCTCTGAAGACTATTGCGGAGTTGAACCGGTGACGCATCCACCCTACATCCCAGAGACTAGACCACCACCTATCTTGGATGACGACAAAGTACGGAAAGCTTATCAACGAACTGGTTCTGCTGTTCTTGGAGGAGTTTTAGCCATAATTTTCCTTGCCCTTGTTGTCATGGCTGTTTTGCTGGGGAGATTCATTGCTCGTCACAAGGGTGAATACTTGACTCAGGAAGACAAAGGTGCTCAGTATGCCAATGACCCAGATTCAGCCGTGGTTCAAGGGGAAAGGGGGCATCAAGTTACAAAAAAGAAAGAATGGTTTATCTAAATTACCTATCTACCTATCTCATGATTTCTCTTGCAATCTTTTGAAACCTCAGTACTTCTCATGATATGAGAAATTCTTAAGTTACCTTTATTTCAGTTTGTACATGTGAGAATAAGAGCCTAAATTAGAGGTTTAGTCATATTTAGTAAAAATCACTTGAAGGTATATGTTGAAGTTCTTGGGTCTACAATTGAAAATTAATGACAGGAAGTGTGTTGCTACCTTATGTTTGTGTTTTTAAAAATTGATTTGAACAGTTTATCTGCTTATGCATTGCCGCCGAAAGAATTGGTGTCTTTGCTTTTTTAAAAAATTGTTCTTGTTTTGTGAAATACAGAAGTTTGTTAGTTAATTGGTAGATAAGAGACCACAGCAATCATTTGCCAGGTATTACAATATGTGTGTATGAGTCTTCAGCCCCATACATTTTCATTCACCATATTTATTATAAATATTTTCTAGCTAGTCTTCTGCAGCTGTTGGGGTTCAATTGTGATTTCAAATTTCACTTTCATCAACCTCTAACACTCTGAGGTTGTATGAGGCATGTGTTCATAGGTTATGAGAAATCTGGAACTGTGTCCATATCAGTGACTTATCCAACGTTTCTTATGATTCTTAATAACTAGTTATTTTTACTTCCTTTGGTCATCAAGGAAACAAACTATTGAATTTCTTTTATCTTTTTTATGCCATGCACCATGCATTGATAATTCAAAAATGAGAAGTGAAAGTTATTCTATTTCCTTTTGTTGCACAAATGTGGTATCTCTTCATCATATTACTAAGTTGTATTCATTTCAATTTTGCACTTGTCTTCCCAGCGCTCATTGGTTAGTAGTTTTGTCAGTGTGTTAAAAAAGTGGTAAGGTTTTATTGTTTGTGGCCTAAGTTATCTTATGTACATTTATCCTTAATAATTGTACATGAAAATCTCATTTTTTAAAAGTCTTTTTGCCATAAGTATTATATTCTTAGATGTTTGTTTTCATTTTAAAATTAGTTATGCACTATCATCAAGTTAATTTTATTTTTAAATGTTTAAAATTTATAAGAGCATTACTTTTATATTGTAGTCTGGCTTCTCTGAATCTCCAATTCTGTCCTGCAATTTCAGTGCACTGCATCAATTCTGCAGATGTCCATGTGGTCCCAGGTAGTATAAGATCAGGCCAGTTTGTGTAGAAGTACCTGCCAATTTATGTGGTTTCAGACTATTTTTCATATTAGCAAAATACTGATACTGATTGGCATTTCCTACTAAGTGAAATTTGATTTCACCTGACTGGTTTCTAATTTTTTACCTTTTATACATGAAATTTTGTGGTGTTTCTTTCTAAACTTTTGACAATTATCTTAACATTCCGAGCGTTACACCCTCCCTTTCTTCAGTGTGGGAACATATAGTGTGTCTGTTTTCTTGTGATTGCCATGTTGTAAGTCAGTGTGTTACAGTGTTTTGATACTACTGATGAAGGGTCGTGATATTATGTAACTATAAGAACAAAAAAAAGTGTGAGAATGAGGGAAAAAATGTTCAATCCACCATAGTGGCCGTCCGTGACCACTGGTTCAGTGGTCCCTTAATAGTTATTCAGAGATGTGTAGACTTAATTAGTTCCGTCCATTACAGTGTAGTGTCACTTAAGACTTGACTAATTTTTTTTAATGTTCAGAGCAGTCACAAAGTTGTTGATATATATATATATATATATGTATCCTTTTCCCCTTTTTTTAATATTAGACATTTTTTTACTCCTGTGTAGTGTGTTGCCCAGAAGAAAGAATTTGAGATTTTAATTTTTAAAGTATTATTTAGAATCCATACTGTCACATTCAGTCATGAATTGTGCAGCATAGTAACATTCCATCTAATTGAATTGAATTGAATCGAGTGAAGTGTAGATATGAGATAAAATCCTGTATTATGAAATGAGCTGAAAGCTACTTATTTGGAGGATTGTTGTTGAATCTGTTTAATTTCAGTATTCATCCACTTTGTAAATAAATTCTCAAGTTACTTTGTTAGAGAAACGAGGACTGTTTGTGGCCTTGATACGTCTACTTGAACAGATTTAAAATTTGCACAGACATCAGTGATCTCCTTAAATGTGTAAAGGGATGGGTGAGAACACTAATAAATGTTTGGTATTTCTCTATTTATTTGTATTGTCAGTTATTTTATTCCATTGTCAGTCTTCCCCTCCTTTATTTTTTTTTTCTTCTTCTTTTTAAGTTTAATATTTGAATAATCGGCAGTACTTCCTTCTGATACATCCAGCACGGGATTCAATTTTTCTTTCTTTGGGTCTGAACTCTCCCCATCCTCACAGAACGATGTCCCTTTTCTGCTTCTTTTCCCAAGCTTGGATTTGGTTTCTGAGCTGGCACTTCCATTCTCAATTTCTGTTTCAACGGGGGCGGGGGCATCATCTCCTATTTCCCTGGACCCGCTTACATTTGTCTCACTTTGATCACCCTCCTCTGAGCTCTGATGAGCACTTTCTAGTCCCTCAGAAGTTACCTCATTTTGATCAGTTTCTATTTCTTTAGATAGCGCCCGAACAGGCACCTGAAAAGCAAGAAGAAAACAAAACAGATTAATGACAATAATTGCATAAATTAAGAAACAGAGGAGTATTTACAGACCTTTGGTTTTAGTTTGGTCCGTAACTCTGCTAAACTGATGAGTATGGCCTCCTCTGTTCTGATTGTCCTGCTACCTTGATCAGGGCAGGTATTCAGATAATAATCAAAGAGAACTTTTGGATCATCCACATTGAGCACATCATCAGACTCAACAGCACCCTCTAATCCTTCTAGGCCACCAAATACAACCAGAACATGTTGATGGGAAGGGAGTGAGGCCGTTTCAACAGGTTCACCACGTTCAGATGTTCCAATTGAGACATCATACCTATTTTTAGATTCAAAACAAACATAAAACATAACTAAAAACAAGCACAAAGAAAGAGCAGATGAGATGTTTAAAGACAATCTTTACCCTTCTTTGAAAGGGCACTCTGTAAAAACAGCATTTAGGGAGTTTGCTATTCGTACAGAGTAGCCCCAATAGATGCCAGTCTCTATCTGAGGTAATTTAGGTGAAACAACCCGACCACGGGGGTGTTTAGCTTCGGGACAATTTGGTAACATTTCCACAGTGACTCGAATTCCAGGTTTAAGAGGTATGTCCAATTTTACTCGTTGACGCAGTCCTACCTCAGCCCAGGATCCATTATGGGCTGGTTGAGCATGTATAACACCCTCTCTGAAATTTGGAATACAATTCATTGAAAATAAGAAGTATATATTTCAAAAACTGTTTCTCTCACCAAAAATACCTAAATCTGCAGTCGTCATCTTGTCGCATGTGGTGAGGAGCATCAAGGGGATTTAATAAGCCAGCATAATCTAAATCACGATGAAAGGGGAAAAAGTCCTTCCTCAAATACTGAGGACATTCCAAAAATTGCAAAATCCTTGCTAACTGAGCACAGCATTTCCTAGTAGGGCGTGTCTCTCCACTATCAGAGAGGCACACCTCTGTCTTTGCTGTGGTGTTATCGCGAATTCCAACGTCGTCGTAAACTATGATCTAAAATTAATTAAGCCAAAATAGTCAAAATACAAAAAAGTTAATAAACATACGCAAAAGCGAAATAAAATTACTCACCTCATCAACCTTAAAGACACAAGCTGCTCGAGCAATCTGGCCAGCAAGGTAAGTTCTTAGCTCAAGGGAGGGCGCATTGTCTAGAATGGAACCGGGAACAGCAATGCTGAGGGTTGAAGGCTCCGCACATACTTTTGGTGCCTTCTTTTTCTGCTTCCGCTCCTTCTTCTGCTTCTGTTTTTCGATTTTAGCTAGGAAGTACTCCTGTTTCAAATGATTCTTTTCTTTACGCGCTGCATTGTACTCCGCAAAGGATTTAAACCCGTCAGGCAAACCAGGTTTTTTACGAGCAGGTGGTGGTGGCATATTTATATGAAGTGCCGCAGCTACCTGAATGAGACGTGCGTAAACACAGGTTATGTTTCACATGCATCTTTGCTACCACCAGTGGCGTAGAAAGAAGACGTTTGAGCCCTTGACACAGACAGAAATCGCATAAAATATACTAAGCGTGCATCATACTATGAAGCTGTAACGTTTCTTACGTTGAGTACGAGTATTTAGCAATGAAATCCGGGTAAATCACACTTAGTTTCGCCGTCACTCCGCTCCGAACACGCGCAGCACCCCGGCTTTCTGCATCGTGCGGATACTGACTGACAACAACAGCAAACAGTGGGCGGTCGGGTCTCGGGTTATGCGGTTTATGCAAAATCGTCGATTCTTTATTGAGCGTTCAATTTTTCTACAAATTTATAATTTCTCAAAATCAGCCAACAAATTTGTCAGCGAAGGTTTACATTTTTAAAAAAAATCCCGCTCACACAGCACTCAAGGTGGCAGTGCTGGTTGCAGCGCCCTCTGGTGGCGAGAGGTAAAAGCTCGATCGGGGCTGAGGGTAGGCAACACAAACTCCCGGCTGTGATGCGGGCGACGCCTGCTAACTACCTTCCAGGCGTCACCGCAGCGCGATTATTTCATTGTGATCTGAGAGCCGCGACACGGCAGGCTTCCGACCGGTGGCGCTGTGGCGCTCGGGCTTGTGTGTTATGCCCGACCGGGCCATCACACCTGTCAGAGCCAAACCCTCACTCACTCGCGGAGTGCACGCGAGTCAGAATGTCTCGCGAACCCCGTTGGCCAGGCAGGGTGGGTCCGGGGCTAGGCAGCCCGCAAAACAAACACCCGACTGCGGGCGACCGGCGCTGCGCTAAGCGGGCCTCGAGCGTCAGGGGGGGGGGGGGGGGGGGGAGAGTTGTTGCGACCCTCTTTCTCTCCACCCACCCTCATGCATCTCCCGTGTTACCCAGAGGCCTTTCTCGTCGCGAGGCAGGCAGGGAGGGGGGAGGGGGGCGACGCTGGAAATGGGGAGGGGGGGGGGGGCTGCCATGCCGGCCGGGCCGCATACCTGGATGCCCGTGTGTCTTCCAGGCCAACCTCGTATCGGTCTCGGCCGGGCCGCCAGCCAAGCCGGAGCTGCCGAGCCGCCGGGGGGCCGGAGTCTGCCGTGCCACGCCTGACCGATGCACGCACGCTCGCTCACGTAGGACACGCAGGACGTGGATGGGAGGTTCGGAGGGACTCCGGCATCTCGGCCTCCAGCGGTGCACTACGGAGGCGAAAAACGTCGCGTGCACGGCGACAAAGTTGGTTGGGCGTGGTCATGGACACCCGATCACTGTTCATCCCTGCATGACACCATGCAGCCACGCCCCCCCCCCACACACACACGCACACACGTCCCACGTCGGACTGTTGTCCGAACGTTTACCACGGAGCCCTGCGGGATTCACGAACCAACCCATTTAGGATACGGTTCTCGGAAGCGAGATAGCAAAAGGAAGGCCCCAAACCCAGGACAGGTAAAGCGAAGAAGGGTCATGAAGGGAAACGGAGAAGAAGAAAAAAAAAAACAAACGACGCTTAGGCCGGTATTTGAACCCGCGACCGTGACAGAGCAGGGCCCTGCGGCTGAAACAATGGCACAGGAAATGAGGCGTACAACGTTACTACTACTATAGTGCCGTGTTGTGTTGCAGACCCCTGCTGGTCATCGCGTTTCGGCGTCACGCACACACACACACACACACACACACACACAAGAGGCCCGCGTGCGGCAGCCTCGCAGTCGGTTCGGTGTAGCCCGCGGGCCGAGTAGTCACAGGACAGACAGGGCCAGAGGCGCTGCCGCTGTTGCTCATGGACACATGTCCGGTTCCGTGGTGTTCCATGAGCCGGCCCTGTCATCTCATTCCTGGCAGTGCGTCTCTCTCTCTCTCTCTCTCTCTCTCTCTCTCTCTCTCTCTCTGGCCCGCCCTCTGATTAGGCGACACACAGGTCCCGGCGGGCGGGCCGCCATGGACATGGCCCGCACGAGCCGTCATGAGACTATGAATGGGGCGTGCGCGGCGCTGTCATTTCCAGCGGCCAATGTGAGCATTGAAGGTTGTCCTCGACAATGGCTGCCCATGGCTAGAGGACTCTGCCCATGGCTGGCCATGGCTGGCCGACAGGCAGCGGGTCATGGGGGGGACGGCGGTGCGCCACCACAAGGCAGCAGAGGTGCACCGGCGGCGGCCGCGGCGCGGCGGAGAATACAGTGCAGGCAGCACAACAACGCCATTTCCGCCCCCTGGGTGCCCTCTGCCTCCCCGTGGCCCGCTCCGCCCGGCCTGTCTATCTGGAGGCAGACAAATTGGTTCCCCTTTGGGTCCAGCCATCGCTAGGGCCCCGCTGGGTCCCCCACTGGCACTGCGGCCATTAGCAGGCGCAGCCACCGAGATACGTAACGTAGCACCGCAGCAGCAGCAGCAGCGGCGGCAGAAGCCAGGGCCGGAGGGTTGCAGGGCGTCGCTGGCTGCTTCGCCCTGCGGCCCCTGCGCTCCTGGGCTGGCACCCCTTCCCTGGCATTCCTCTGGCAGGAGGACGAGTCAGGCTGGAGGAGGAGGAGGGGAGCGGGGCTGCGTCCGAGGGGGCCCTCCGCCCACGGGCCCACGGTGTGTACGCCACGCCAACCAGCCCAGCCCGACCGACCGGCTCGGGGTTTCTTTCGTCGTCTTTTTGTGTACGGACGGGTCTCGAACGCGTCCCCCGTGCAGCGCTGCCGGTAGCTGCTTGGCACCTGCACGGGGGGCACAGGCCAAAGGGGCCAAGCAGCGGCCGTATACAGCGGGGAGGAGCCGAGCGCTGCCGAGCGCGCTGCCGAGCCGACGCAACGCTCGCTGTCGACTAAAGAAAAACCCTTCAAAAATTCTGTTTTTAAAAAATTTTCCCTTTTAAAAAAAATGCAGACATAAAAATAATTGTCCAGAACGGCAAAGGCGGTACACGAGTCATGTTGTTCCAGAGAGCATCCATTATTCATAGTATTCCAGGCCAAGGACTCTGCGGCGCCGCGCCGCCACCACGCGGCCTGGAGCCCGGCATTCCAGCGTGCTCCTCCAGGCCTTCCAGAGTCCAGCCCGGCGCCGCCGTGCCTCGTGCTCCAGCACGCTCCAGCACGCTGAGCAGCCTGGAGCGTAACGCGGTAGTGGCCGCAGCGAGATGAGTCACCGCCGCCGCTGCAGCCTCGCTCGCGGCGTGACGCGGCGCGGGGGTTCCTTCTGTATTCGCAGAATCCGCGCCGCCCATTCACAGACCCCCCTCTCTCTGCCAATAATACTGCAGCGATAATGGCATCTGGGTCAGCGGAGGAACGACCCGAATCCGGGGCCCCGAGAAGAATAGGGACCGTGACAGGACCGCGGGGTCTCTGGTGATTGCAGCCTCCCTGCCTGACGATGTGTCGAGTGAGCGATGTTTGGGAACACTTTGGTGGCGCTCCTCTTTACGGCTCCCGGAGCTGCTCCCGCCGCTGCCGCTGGTATCATCATCATTATCATGACTGCTGCCTCGCCTCCGGTTGCCTCCGGTCGGATCGGGTCGTGTGTGAGTGTGAGGGCTCCAGCGGCTCCAGCGGCTCCAGCGGCCCCGGCGGCCCCGGCTACTGGATACGGTCGGGGAGGAAACAGGCTGCTTGTGCCGCTTGTTGTCGGGGGGGCTCGGCCCGGCTCCGGGCCCGAGTGTGAACTGGAGTCTGGACAAGTCTGGACCCCGGCTGTGGGGCCTCCGCGTGTCTGCTGGAGTCCGGACCCGCGGCCATCACATGTCTCGCCGATGAAGTCGTGCGGTGTGTCGGGTGCGGCGGACACTGTGGGCTGGGAGTGCCGGCCCGGGGGCCCTACCGACGCCGCGTTGCGGTGGTGGCGGCCGGAGGGGCTCCCCGGCTGTGGGAACGCGGCGTGAGCACCTCGGGTACCCACCTCGGGTACCCGCCTCGGGTACCTCACCGCGGTCCCACCGCCGGACCTGCCTTGCCGTGTATTGCCGCTCGCGGCGCTGGCTTGTGCGGCGAGGCGCGGTACTGCCCCTCCCCCGTCCCCTCCCCCGCGGGGCACAGGCCGTGGGTACCGGCGGGTACCGGCGCGAGCCAGGCGTGCTCAGGGGGGGGGGGGGGGGGGCAGACCGGTGTGGCTGCATGCACAGCGGCTGCCCTGCCTGGAGCGGGCGGCTGGAGCCGGGGAGAGCCTCGCCTGGAGTCTGGAGCCGGACCAGCCCGTCCACGGTCCACGACAATGCAGCGCGAATTATATACCGCTACCGCCACCGCTACCGCTTCTGCTACTACCACCGCCGCTGCCACCACCGCCGCGCCCCCGACGGCAGTCCGCCAGTTTTTGCCGCGATAGAAACGGCTCGCGCCGCGCGGCGTTTACGAAACGCCGCCGGCGTTTTCTTGGTACCTTCAGGAAATGCGGGAGGGTTTTATATACATGCCGAACGGGCGTGCCTCGCCCGCGACCGCCTGACGCATGTGTGTGTGTGTGTGTGTGTGTGTGTGTGTGCGTCGCTGGAGAGCGCGTCGCGGGGCGGTCATGAGCCCATGAGTCACACGGTGCCGGCGGAGTGGAGTGGAGCCGCGCGTAGCCGCTCCGTGTGACCGGAAACTCCAGCGGCCGGGCCGGGCCCCTCTGGCCCTCGCATCGCCCGGCATGCCACGCCACGGCACGCCACGCCGTTCTTCTTCTTCTCGGCCTCTACGTCGTCGTCCGCGCAGCACTTGTCGCGTATCTCTCGGCCTCGCCGCGGCCGGCGGCGTCGCGGGGCAGGCGAGGCGGAGGAGGAGCAAGGAGGAGACGGCGAGCGGGGGATCCCCTCAGCGGCGGCCCTCGAGGCTGCGCGGCGCGGGCCGCGAGTCCTGGTGCGGTCCATGGCCGTCGTCGTGGCGATCCGAAGCCATGACACACCGCCCGGCCCCGCCGAGGCAGGCACGGAGAACGCGGAATAATGGAACCTCAGAGACCAGCACTAGCGCTGCCTGGTCATGCAAAGCGGCATCGGCACGAGAGGCGGCGAAGACACGACGCGAAAAGGGGAGGAAAAGTGAAGAGCGAAACGGGACTCGAACCCGCGCCCCGTCGGAGAGTGTCGCCCCGCCAGCGTGTCCGCCCCTTCATCCCCTCACGGTGCTCGGGGAGCGCCATGCTGTTCCGTTTACAATCTCGACGGGCCTCGGCCGCCGGCTGCTCTGGCAGCAGTTAGTCGCGGCGAGCGCTCGTAGCCAATCAGAGCGGGGGGGGGGGGGGGGGGCTTCGCGCTGATTAGTTGGGCAGGGCCGGAAGGAATTTCGACTCGGTCGCGGCGTGGCGTGACGCAGCGAGCCGCTGCGAGTAGGGACACACAGGGAAGTGCATTGAGTAGCGCTGCACGGCGGGTGCGCGGTGACGTGTCGCCCGCTGCGGCTGCTGCGGCTGCCTGCGCAACAGTAGCCGCATGTAGTTCTGTAGTAGCTCTAACCGTGCTCCTGGCTCAGCAGCGGAGCGGGCCGGGGACGCCGGGGGCACCGCTGGGCACAAGCTCGACCCCTCGGCTCAACGAAATCGCCCTTGAACCAATTAGGGGCAGGCAGTGAGTCCGCGGGCTTTACTAGTAGAGCTAGCGGCAGCTCTGTCTGTCTGTCTGTCTGTCTGTCTGTCTGTCTGTCTGTCTGTCTCTGTCGGCTTCCTTGGGCGGACACACGACATGTGTAGTATCGTCGCGTGCTTCTAGCGCCTAGTTGGGAACTGGATCCGACAACGCGCCGCGACCGAGGTGGTCCAGTGCCGTCGCGTGGCCACATCAGACCGGCCGTCCAGTCCTGTCCTGTCCTGTCCCCTCTGCGGTGGAGTAGTGGACGTCCAGCGGCCGTGCCGGCGGCCGCGGGGCGGGGCGGCACTTAACGCAAGCCCACGCCTAAGTCCTCCATTAACCTCCTCGACGGGGACGGCGGAGGGCGGGAGAGAGAGAGAGGGAGAGAGAGAGAGAGAGAGAGAGAGCAGACGGGCTGGGCCAACAGGTAATGCAGGCCGTGAGTGATGGTGGTGTCAGGTGCGGCCCGGCGCGGCCCGGCGCGGACGGGTTACAACGCCACTCATCAGCGGAAAGTACTGCCTGGATATGAAGGGCCGGTGCCGGCGGCGGCGGCGGCGGCGGCGGCGGCGGCCCCCCACGGGACCCCCCCTTCGTCCCGGCCGACCTGCAGACTCTCTGCAACCCTTCTTCCCATTGCAAAAGGGAGGGGGAGGGGGGGGGGCTGCAAAAGAAGGGCCCCTCAGCTAATGCCGCAGCCGATGCAGGAGGCGGCGCGGTGCGGCGGCGGCGGCCAACGTGGCAACGCCGTCAGACATGGAGGCGGAGGGGGGCGGCGGGGGGCGGCAGTGCCTGTGCGCCGACACGGCCTCGGCCGGCACACACACACACACACACACACACACACACTAGAACCAGACGGAGCCTTTCTCTGCTCGCTCTCCTCGGCTCGGCCCTTTGCATTCGCAGCCGACCGCAGCCGCAGCGCAGGAAAGGCGACCGATCCCTATCGCTGCCGACGACGCCGACGACGCCGACGAGGACGACAACGTAGTCGTCGTGGGGACCCCGCCGGGGGCACCACGGCCCGTCCTTGGGGATCCTCCTCCCTGGACGGGGGCCCTTGTGCACTGCAGATGGGCCGCGCCGCCGCCGCCGCCCAGCTCCCTCCCTACCCGTCCCCATTCGGGGGCTCCCCTAGCACGTGTGGTGTGGTCCCAGTGCCCCCCCCCCCCCTTCTCTCTCGCTACGCCCCTGCAGTAGCCGACGCCGACACAGCTGTTGCCACCGAATACACACAACACAGAAGAACCTCGGGCGGGTGGCGCGGCGGTTGCCTCTGCCCGCGCCTCGCGCTCTCGGCTCGACACGGACATAGACGGGCCCGTGGAGCGCAGCCGCGCGCCGCGCTGCCTACCTCCCCGGCGGCCCCCGGCCCCGGCTCCGGCTCGGCTCTCTTCTCCTGCGGCCGGAGCCTTGCTCCGACTCCGGACTTGGACGGACCACATTCCTCACGGGGCAGAGCCAGGCAGAGGCAGAGCGCGGCGCAGTGGCGGCTGCAGCGGCGGGCTCGTGGGCACGGGGTAATCCCACGGCCGCGCTGTGCCGCGATCCCAGCCGATCACCGGCGGGGATAGCAGCGCATAAGCGTCCGGAGGGGGGCTCCAGCTTGTGTGATTTCACGTCGTCGTCGTGGTTCTTATGTTATTATTCGTGGTTGTGCCGAGCATCCGGCCGGACCGCCCCGCGCGGCCACGGGACAGTGACGGATGGGCGGTAAATACTCTGATAGCAAAGCCGGCGAAGCCCCACACACTCTCTACACTCGCCGACGATTATGATCTGATTCCGTTTGGTAACCCCCTCCTCTCTGTCTCCCTCTGTCCCTCTCGTTCTCTCTCACACTCACACACAATACATGTGATTCGCGAGTCGATGAGCCACGGGCTTTGACTTGGAGACGTCTACACTCTCCACGACTGGCTGCGTTGGCTGTCCTTTCTTGACGGCGGCGGCGCCTGTCTCTGATTGGTCGGACCAAACATCCCCCCCCCCCCCCTCTCGTGGTATCTTGTTATTGATGCCACTTGTGGCTATTAGCGCACGCAGAGGTGGAGAGAGAGAGAGAGAGAGAGAGAGAGAGAGAGAGAGAGAGAGAGAGGAAGAGAGGACCAGACTATTCCAATATGGTATACGGCAGAGTCGCCGACAGAAAAAGAGTGAGGGACGAATGAAATAGCAGTCGCGAAAAAAAAAACGATAATAAAAAAATCCTGTCCCCACGCTGAATATAGCAAACATAACTACGTGTGAATCGAATGCCAAAAATACGCGTCGTCCGTCGTGCGGTGCTGCGGCCATTCACCTCACCCGCGCCTTACTACTACTACTAACACACACACACACACACACACTGTCGCGTCGCTCCGTCACGCTGGATGGTGGTCGAATAATCGCTCGCCACTGATCCGTCGAAAATCGGCCAGAGGAGGAGGAGATAGTCGGTGTGGACGATATATCGTGTAACCGCTTACTGCGAATAACGCCTGTTTTAGACATTATTGGAAACATTACAATACGTGGACGAAAAAAATGGAGGTCCATGGGTACTTTAAAAAAATATGCAATATTAAAAATAGAAACGAAAAAAAAATTAAGGTGTGTACAAAATACGGTGGCACCGGGTATAGGCTCCTAGACACCCCCCCCCCCTCCCCTCCCCCCGCTCAAGTCCGCGGGGCCGCCGTGTGAGGCAGGTCACGCCCGGACACGCCGCCAGCGGACAGAAAGCGAACAGCCACACCACCACGTCATAAGTGCTTTGCGAAACGCTTCGCCCTGCCGCGTCGTTTTCCGCTAATCGAGAGCAGTTGGAGTTGGGCGGAGAGTTCGTGGGGGGGGGGGGGGGCGAGAGTTGCTGCTGCTGCTGCAGTTGCGGCGGTGGTTGTCGTGTGACGAGCACCACAGCACCCGCGCGGCCGTGTTGCACAATGTGTCGCAGAAAGGTGCGATGTGAGTGCTGCTTAGTGGTTCCGTGTCGTCCCGTGTCGTCCCCGCCGCCTGCGACACCGCGGGCAGGGCCTGCTAACTGGGCTGCCCTGCCCTGCTGTAATAGTCCCCGCACTTACGCCCGCCGCTGCCAGCAGACGCCCAGCCCGCCAGACTGCAGTGGCGTCGCGACTCTCCGCGGCCGGAGTCGGTCCGGGGAGGCGAGTGGGGCGGGGCGGGGCGATGACCTCAGAGCCCCCTCGGCAGAACAGGCGAGTCCTGTCCCGTCGAGTCCGGCAGTGCGGCGAGCTGCGAGCGCCAAAGGCTGCCAAAGGCTGCCAAAGGCTGCCAAAGGCTGCCTGCGGGGCGGCAATGGCACACCTCCTACACCGCTCGCCTCCCATCTCCCTCGCTCTCCTACCTCAGCGGCGGAGGGAGGGAGTGCGACAGCGATGTACAGCGAGCGCGCCCGTTCCGAAGTGTTCCGAACGCAGCCGCGCGTTCCAGCGGCGGCGACCTGTTCCAGCTCACACAAAGGGACACCACGCGGCCCGCACGGCGAGACGCGGTGCTGGCCGTCCCGTAAACCTCGCAGCCCCAGCAGCAGCAGCCCTGCCAGGAACGGCCGCGACGAAATACTGCTTAATTATTATTAAGACCCGGAAAATGGCAGAGGGAGCCGGTCTGAGAGAAACCGGGGCGTTGTTCGTCATTTTTATTATTTTTCTTCGCAGGTCCGTCTGTCACAGCGCTCTGGAGCGGTCGCCTGCAGGCTGCGACTTCACTTCTCTGCTGCTGTCCCGTGCAGTGCAGCCCTGTTCTGACTGTCCGGGGGCTCCATTCGACGCGCCCGCTTTGTTTGGGGGGAGGACCCGTGGAAATTCCAATTGACCGTCCGCCAGTGGAGAGGACATCGGACTGCTGCGGTGTCCCTCCGCCCCCGCCCCCGCCCCCGCCCCCGCCCCCGCCCGCCCCCGCCCCCGCCCCTCCTGATCCCCTGGTGGACATCGCGGGGGCCCAGATGCGCCGTGCATACAGGTCTCCCTATGCGAGCAGAGGGGCAGAGAGGTCTGGCGTGTCAGGCGTCGCGCACCTGGCAAAGTGAAATTCCCTATACATGCTAGGCGTCTTGGTCCATAAGCGTGCTCCTGCGTTTTCCACGGAACTGAGTCAGCCCTCCCCTCCCCTCCCCCTCTCCACGGTTTCCCGTGGGTTCCGGACCCACTGGTAGGGGATCTGGCCCTCTGTGTGGTGGGGCGGAGCGCGGCGGAGCCTGGGGGCACGGCACAAGGACCGAGGAGAGTGCGAGAGAGAGAGAGAGAGAGAAAGAGAGAGGGAGAGGAGATACGGGCGGGAGGGCAACGAGGGAGGGAGAGAGACGGGCGAACGGAGAGACGGCGGGAAAGAGAAAGAGCGAGGCCCCGCCACTGGTTCGCCGTGCCGGAGGAGACTGAGGAGACGGCTGCTGCGTTGCCTTGCCTCCCGCCGTAGCGCCGTTCAGTTTCTGAGCCCCCCCCCCCTCCCCTTTCCGTCCTGCACACTGCACTGTCCTGCCATGGACTGGAGCGGCCTGTGCCGTCACTGCCTCGTGCACTGCTCGGGCACCTCGGCCGCGGCCTCCGCCGTCTCCGAACCCACGAAACTCTGCCGTCGCGCCCAGAAGCAACATGACGTGGGCGGGGCGCTGCCGGAAGCACGCCGCCACCGCCGACGACTTTCCACTCCATCCTGCAGCTTGTGGCGCTCGACGGGTTCGGCGCGGCCCCGCGACGCGGAGACCGCGATTGTGATAGTAGTGACGGGCCGTGTGTTGTGGCGGCTGTGGACAGGGCGAGGGGCGGGGCGGGGCGGGGCGGGCCGTGAGGAGAGGTGAGGCGAGGTGCGCCCTGCCCGCCCTGCCCGCCCCGTCTGCTCTCCAGCTCCAGCTCCAGACCTCCAGACCTCCGGACGGGAGAGTTGGCATCGCTGCAGCGCACCGCTCCGCTCGGGCCCGGCTCCGGCTCCGGCACGTCATGGCATGGCCAACCCGACTAAACCCGACCAAGCCCGGCACGGCCCCGGGTCGGGTGAGTGTCGTTGACATTCCTCTCCCGTAGCGTCTCTCTCTCCCTCTCCCTCTCACCCCTGTCCCCCGACGGCCTCTCTCTCTCTCTCTCTCTCTCTCTCTCTCTCTCTCTCTCTCTCTCTCTCTCTCTCTCTCTCTCTCTCTGCGGTGTTGGTTGTGTCCCTGCTAGAGCGGAAAGCGCTGCAGGCTCTCCAGGATCTCTCTCTCTGTCTCTCTCTCTCTCGCCCCATGGAGTCCTCGTCCCGGGTCACGTACGGCACACACACACACACACACACACACACACACACTACACACGGCGTGTCGCGGGGGCCTCTCGTCCTCGCCTCGTCGGCCACCTGTCCGGGCCCACCGTCGCCGCCGGTCCCCCTCCGGGTCCTCCGGGACGGCCCGCGAGCAGAGAGGACGAGGTCAGTGGCCGTCGGCCACCGCACTGCACTCTGCGGACACAGTGCGGGCCGGAATGTCCCTCGGCACTGTTGATTGCGTCATGCTCGGGGATCCGTCCCCCCCCCCCCCCCCCCGGCGACGCGACAACCCCCGACGCGCGCCTCGCTTCCTGCGCTATCCGGTCGGGGTGGGTCGGGTCCCCGCCAGCTGCCTCCCTCCCTCCCTCTGGCCGCAGCACGCCGCGCCACCCTTCCGCACCCCACTCTCCCCCACCCCTCTTTTGTCTCGACCTTCTGATTCAGTAATGTGTGGTAGTGCCGCCGTCACGGCGAGGGGCGCCCTATTTTCAGATGCGATGCACATGAAAAAGCTGCACTCAGCCAGACCGTGTGTGTGTGTGTGTGTGTGTGAGCCGTCGTGACGGGGCTGGGACAGGGCCGCGACGTGGGAGAGGGGCTCACGCGTCACGCATAGCGGGAGGGGAGGGGAGGGAGGAAGGGAGGCAAGGAGGGAGGGGGCGTTAAGCTGGACGCGGTGTACACGTAAATCCCGCAGTGAAAGGCCCGTCCGAGTGCAGCCCGGCCTAATCACCGGGCCCGGCCGGGCTGGAGGCACTGCAGGCCGGGCGAGAATAAATCGGCGAAGGGATTTTGGTGGCGTCCGGGCGGGGCAGCGCCGCGCCGCGCGGTTCGTTGTCCCTCCGCCTGGCCTGCGCGGTGCGGTCCTCCAGTAGCTGCAAGTCAAGCGGCCCGCCCTCCCCTCCCCTCCCCCATCGCTTTCTTGCTTTCTTTCCCCGCCCCTCCCCGCGCCACACCCCGCCACCTCGGCCGCCTCCGCTCCCCACCCCCCCTCTCGCCCTGCGTCGCCTCCTGCGCGCTCGCGGGCGACGCTGGCGCCACCTCGCGGCCGCTTGGAGCAGCGCGGCCCTGGCGGCGAGGCGAGCGCGCGGCCGCCAGTTGTTCCCCAAGTGCTCCGAGGGAGCGGATGTCGGGCTGTGGACGGGACGGGCGTGTGTGTTTTTTTTGTGTGCATGTGTGTGTGAGGCCGGACTGGACTAAGTGAGAGAGAGAGAGAGAGTGCGAGGGACGGTTGTTTTTGTGAAGGTTTACTACTCCCAACGTCAAGATGTTTGACGTTTTTGGTTCGGTCAAGGGACTGCTCAAATTGGACTCGGTGTACATAGACAACAATGTCTTCAGGCTCCACTATAAGGCCACCGTGATCATCTTGATCGCCTTCTCCCTCCTGGTGACTTCCAGGCAGTACATCGGCGACCCCATCGACTGCATCGTCGATGAGATCCCCCTCAATGTGATGGACACGTACTGCTGGATCTACTCCACGTTCACCATCCCGAACCGGGGCAACGGCCGGGTCGGCAAGGATGTGATCCAGCCCGGGGTGGCGTCCCACACCGAGGACGACGAAGTGAAATACCACAAGTACTACCAGTGGGTGTGCTTCGCGCTCTTCTTCCAAGCGATCCTGTTCTACGTGCCCCGGTACTTGTGGAAGACCTGGGAGGGCGGCCGCATCAAGATGCTGGTCCTGGACCTCAACTGCCCCGTGGTGACTGAGGAGTGCAAAGAGGACCGCAAGAAGCTGCTCGTGGACTACTTCACCACCAACCTTCACCAGCAGAATTTCTATGCGTTCCGCTTCTTCATCTGCGAGGCCCTCAACTTTGTCAATGTCGTTGGTCAGATCTATTTCATGGACCTATTCCTCGACGGAGAGTTCACTACCTATGGATCTGACGTAGTGAGATTCACCGAGATGGAGCCTGAAGAGCGTGGTGATCCCATGTCGCGTGTCTTCCCTAAGGTTACCAAGTGCACCTTCCACAAGTATGGTCCATCTGGTTCAGTGCAGACCTTTGATGGTCTGTGTGTGCTCCCCCTCAACATTGTGAATGAGAAGATCTATGTGTTCCTGTGGTTCTGGTTTTTGCTGTTGTCCATCGGCACTGGTCTTATGATGGTGTACCGTGTTTGTGTGATCTGCTTCATGAAGATGAGGATGTACCTTCTCCGTTCCCGTGCTCGCCTGGGTCCCTTCGAAGAAATCGAAACCATCACAAAGAAGTGCCAGATTGGTGACTGGTTCATCTTGTATCAGTTGTCGAGGAACATCGATCCTCTTATATTTAAGGAGCTTGTATCTGATCTTGCCAAAAAACTTGAAGGCAAAGAGCGGGTCTAATATCCAATGTGTTCAATTTTTCTCAGAACAGTTTAATCAGGCTCTTGTTTGAGTCAAGTCTTCATCTGTTTACAGCTCTCAGCGAGAGCTTTGAAACCTGTGTTCTTCATTCCATATTATTGTATTACGCTGTAAGCTGATAAGGTTTTTTCAGAGTTCATAGTTCAAAGAATGTGTTCTGAGATGGTTTGAGATGAATGTTGTCTGTCTGCATCCAGCAATATCATTGTTGTTAGATGGGAGAAAACTTCCTGTGATCAACAAGCTCAAAAGACTTGTCAATTTTTTTTGTTTCTGATTCATCTAAATATTCCAAAATCCCGAGCTTCCCGCTCATGTGTAGCAGTGTGCAACTCATGTGCAAATGATTTAAATGTTGTATGTATTTGTTTCTATGATTTTTGTCATTTAAATCGACCAGTTAGAGTGCCACTTGGTTAAAAATTCTGCTATGTACAATGAACTTCCCTTTTGTTGACGCTCAAAAATTTATTACAAATACTCAATTCTGTGTAAAATAGAGGGGTTCTGCGAAAATTTATTGAGTTTGTTAAAACTCCATTATTTTATCACGATTGATTTTGTCAGTGATCAGTGTTGACCAGCATGCAATATGTTGCATTGGTAATGGTGGATCAGAGTTTCAAAAAATCAGTTGAAGTTTTGCCATTTGTTGATATTTATGATTTAATCGCTGTTGGCGGGATAGCTCAATGCTCAGAGCATTGACTGGCCCAAAACCTCAGAAGACAAAAACACTCTTTCTTTTGTGTTTGATTTAAACAACCATGTGAATGTTTTGTGTTCACATTAAGTAATTAATTTTTTGTACAATTATAGGAAATGGGCAGCTAAAATTACACGATCTATGTGTGTAAGTGACCCTCTACCATACCTTTGAGATTTGACATGCAAGGAATGTAATTCACGTTAAATGACTTATTGTGGCTGGCAATGATGGCAAGCTGAATGTTTATTGTACATAAGTATTGTAAATACAATCAAAGTGAAAATTGGTTGCCCATTTTTTGGGGGTGAACATTCAATATGTTTTCATAATTGCCGAAGATCTCACACTGCCCAATGTAGAATTATTTATGTTGTACTTGATTACCTCTGATTGGAGTGTCATATATGTTTGATTCTTTTGTCACTCTTCTGTTATTTTCATTAATGAGATGATGTAATTTGAGGTTTTGGGACCATGCAGCTGAGGACATCTGTTTTGTTCATAGAAGGAAATAAATAGTTCATGCTCATGCAGTCTTAAAATATTTCATGTATTTCACTTTTTATGAATTACTCTCTAGCTATCAGGTTGGCATTAACTGCCTTATTATAGGACTGCCATGGTTTGTCTTTATTTCCCCATGCCATTTACTTTTTGGGGAGTTCTTTGCTGTGACTAACCACAAAATGCGTGGCTGACAACTTATCAGAGCAACTGCAGTTTCAGTAATTGGGAGGAAGAGGACGTTCTTTTAAATCCCTGAAATGTTTTAAGATTCATTCACAAATTGAAGGTGTTTTGAAACAATTTTTGCTTTGTGATATTTGTCTACATTATCACTCATTCTGCAGAAGACTTGTCAGTTGTTCTCTTCGCTGTTATGATGTGAAATGCATTGTTTGTGTGAATGTGTGTGTGTGCATGAGTGCTAATTTTAAAGAAGTGTACACTGTTATCAAGATTGTGATCTTAGTATATTATATTTAGTTTATTGTATTTTTTTACTTCTGTGTAAAAATTATTTAGGAATTGTCTTTGCTGGGTTGTGTCTCATAGATCAGACATGGGACAGATTGACTTCTGTTACATGTGGGGAGTACTAATTTTAAAGTGAAATTTCAAGAGTTTTATTTATTCAAAAGTGTTATGCGAATTTGATAAACAAATAAGGGACTTTCTGTTGACAGTAATATTCTGTCAGATACATACTTACTGTACAGTCAACAGCAGCTGCTGAAATCTGATTTAATGCTCATAATGTTGTTTCTATTTCCATAGAATAATGTTTTATGTGAGCGGTGCATGTGAAAACAATCACCAAATGTGCCTTCTTCAATATTTGTACCTTTTCTAATGTAGAGTTTGCATTGTCATTGTCAAGATTCCAGTTTTTGAAGTCTGATATTAAGTATTAATGTAGAGTTGCACAAATTTTTTGTACTTGTATTTATGGGGACCATATTGTACTCAATTTCATTGATGTGAAGTACGATCCTAAGGCAGTTGGCATGCAGACTCCTCTACAAGTCGAACTGAGCCAGCTTATTCCTTTTACATTCCCAAGGCAACAAGGTACCAACTTTATCATACGTCTTCATTTTTGTTGCCTTGTACAGTTGTAATCATTTGTAAATTTCCCTCAGTAACAAATAAACTTTGCAAGTGCTTAGAATTGAATATATTTCTCTTTATTTATAACAAAAAAAAAAAACAACAAACTATCAATCCTCATATGAGCAGGATGTTGACCACGGAGTTGGATACAGAGTTATTTTAAATGGAAGGACCAGAATCACAGAAACCATAGGATGGCTTACATAAATTTTCCTGTAACGCGCGCAGCGCGGCACGCCCGGAAACGAAGTAACATGCATTTTGAGGAGGCTTGACAAAGGGGGCAGTTAGCCTGTTTTCCACTGCCTCTAGTTAAAACTCGATTTCCAAACGAGCGCAGTAGACGATCTAGCACCTTGGACTACCGAGCGGTGGAGACGAGACTGACGGCGTCGTGTGGCCATTGTCACAGTCGTGCATTTAAAACACAGGGGGCGGGGGGAGGGGTGTGAGTGAACACGCTGACCCGGGCTGCGTCCGAACCGGCAGCGGGCTGGTGCGGGATCCACCCTGCGAGTGACAGAGGCAGCCTGCTTGGGGCCCGGCCCTTTTCGGACACGGAGCGCTGCCCGCTGCATAGCTCATGTCGCCGTGCGTGGTGCTCAAGGGCAGCAGGATGGGAGGGGAGGGGGGGGGGGACCTACTCTAGCTCGCTCTAGTGCACGTTTCGGAGGCAGCGCCGGCGCGTGGACTCGGTAACAGATGCTGATTGGCTACTTTGGGTTGGCGCCTCTCCGCTGCGAGAGAGAGAGAGAGAGAGAGAGAGAGACGGACTGGACGAGGCGGAAGCTCAGCAGCCTGCGAGAAACGTGGGGGTGGGAGAGAGACAGACAGAGAGGGAGCCACCGCCGCCAGGACCCTGCCAGGACCATGGTGGCCAGCCGATTGGCTTGGGGGTGAAAACACGACTGACGGCGGGAAAATCAAATCCCGGGCAGGACGCGTGACGGGCCCGGAGTCACAGCTTAACTACACAGCTGACGGGACGCGGCGCGCGGTGTGGTGGCGGCGGCGGCGGCGGCGGCGGGTTTAGACGGTGGCCTAGTTAGTTAGCGCCCGGCAGATACGAGCACAGCTGGTGGCGGCGCGGCACACGGCAGGCCACACGGCGCGGGCGCCCCGCCGGGCGGGGGCCCCGGTCACCGTGGCGCGTTCAGCGACGCCGTCGCGGGGGTGGTGGAAATGCTGTCGGCGATATGGATGCGATTGGAGCCGAGCCGCGCGCCTTTGGTTACGGCACAAGCACGTCCGGGAGAACAATGAACCACCACCGAAGCTCGGCGCCCAGCGCGGTGTGCGCGCAAGTGGGGCACTTGCACCTTGACGCGCAGCCCGGCACGTCTCTCTCTCTCTCTCTCTCTCTCTCTCTCTCTCTCTCCTGAAGCGCACCACCAGTGCGACAGAGATGGAGAGCTCTACGAAGGCAGTACATGCGGCTGTCGCACCTGCGTGCGACCTGCCCTGCCACTAACCACTCAGCGGCACGCACGCAACGCAAAGAGACAGAACAGAGACAGTCCTGGCGTGAGAAACGCCGCGACGGGCGTCACCGCTGGGTATTTGAACCCGCGAACTGTCGCTCCGCCGCGAGCGCGCGTGTGTGTGTGTCCTGGCGGTCGCAGCCGCCGCGCGGGTCCGGGAGGGGAGGAGAGGGGGCGGTGGCGGGCGCTGCGGCGGTAACAGAAGCCCTGCTGGCCCTGGGACAAGGCCGTGACCAACCGTGGCGTGGTATTTGACCCCGCGGGGCGGGGCGGGGCGGGGCGGGCGCGCGCACGGTTGCGTGTCACAGTGCCGGGGCCTCACGTAAATGTTTCGTACCTCTTCCCCAGGTGTCGTCGTGCCGTTTCCGGGTGTACATACCCGGCCTATGTGGGGCAGCCACTGGCGGCCTGGCACGGACCGCGAGCTAAAGTCCACAATGGCCGTGGCTGCGGCTGCGCGGCCGCGGCCTTGTGGAATGGAATGGGGCCGATTCACGACTCTCTTTGCGCGTGAACTGTTTAATAAGAGGGCGTTGCAGAGCGCCCCTCGCTTGGCGGGCGCCTCCGCCCGGCCCGTCCCGCTCTCATACTGTATCATGCTGAATATTCCCCACACCCCTTCAGTGCAATGGGAATACACGGCAATCTTATCTCTCCCAACTCGAGAGGGGAGCTGATGTTCCCGATCAGGACGGCAGTTCATTTTATTTTATTTTCCGCGCTCCCCGGCCGCTGCCGCTGCCGCCGCTGCTATCTGCGGCTCGGGTCGGCCAGCCCGCGGGCCGGACTGCAGCTCACGGCGTGGAGCCTCGCGAATTTTCCGGGAAAAAAAATCAAAAAATTTTTTTTTTCGAAAATTTCTGATAAAATTTCTGTACTAGAAGTCCTTAACTGTAATCATAGCCGGCCGTTGGCGCACCGGTGTGCGGACCGACCGGACCGGCCGGCCGGCTGGGTGGGGCGTATCGACCACGTGGCTCTGTTTGTCAACACCCCACACCCCGGCGGAGAGGGCGGGGGTGGTGGCGCATCACCCCTCACACACTGGCTCTATGGGGGGGGGGGGGGGGCGCCCCGCAGTCTGCTCGCCGCACCCCCCCCCCCCCCCCCACTCCCCCAGCGCCAATGAGAATCAAAAACGCAACGCCTCCAATCTCTTTAAGACAAAAAAAAAAGAGAAGCAATACGCACCGACCATTACGCTGCTTGTCGAATCGCATTCTGCTCGCTACCACGCCTTGCCGCCTAATCAAAACCGTTTTCACACTTTTTTTTTCCCCCGAAGCAATTGGTGCTTCTTTCGCGGGTGCGCCGCGCGAGCTACAGCAGAGCTACACGCAGAGAGCTACGCAAATAGCTACAGCAGTAGAAGACGCGTCAGCAGCGTCCCGGTCACAAGACTCACGACCGATCAGGGGAAGGAGAGGGAGGGGGCCACAAGGTGGCTCTATTCGCAAGTCATGGAGTGGCGGCGCCGCGAGTGGCCGGCAGCCGGGCTTAATTACAGTTTAAACAGACCGGACAGATGAGCGAGAGGCGGCGAGAGACGCCACGTCTCGTCTGGTTCGCAGCCTCTTCTCACCTCACCCCCGCCACGCCCCGCCACGCCCCGCCACGCCTCCCCCCTACTACTCCGCGCAGACAGAGTCTATAGACATTTTGGCGGACGCAAAGTCCGTGCGAGTGAGCGTCGGTTGGCAGTACTGCAGAGACCCCCGACGCGGCGCTACAACTCCAACCGACTCGCACACATCCCCCGCGCCGCGGCCCTCCAGTCTCCGATACGAGCTGACCACACCGATTCTGCTGCCGCTGCTGCCGCTTGTTGTGTACTTTAGCGCCAATTTTTTTTAAACTCCTCCCGCCGCCGTTCTCGTTTCTCTCCGTACAAGGAGAGACGACGCACAGCGCGGTGTTGGCCGTTGAGCTGACTGAGCGACGCGGGGGGCGGGGGAGGCGGGGGCGTCCCAGTTATACAGTACGGGGATGTATACGCGCGGCCGCGGACCGGGAACAGGATGAGTTTCCGGCCGCCGCGTTCGCCGTCAGGAGCTTCCCCCGGGCCCGTCGGGCCCTGTTCAGTTGAGAATTTCTTTTTGATAAAAACTCTTGGCGGCGGCGGCGGCGGTGATAGGCAGGCCGGGCCGGGCCGGGCGGCTGCAGTCCCCTGATAAGGTCGCGGCTGTAACCGCCGCCGCCGCCGCCTCTCGCAGCCGCCTCCTACCCTTCCCGCGGCTCCTCGGCTGCGTTGTATGCACTCGGGTTCGAATCCCGTAGACACACACACACATGCACCTTTCTCTTCCCCCCCCCCCCCCCCCCGCGGGCGCCGCGCCGAAGCCGGGCCGGAGTAAAGTCTGTCCACATAACATGCCGGGGCCCTGCCCGCCTAGCCGGGCTGCGACTTTATCTTATTTATTCTCGCCTCAAACAGCCGTTGGAGGGGGAGGAGGGATTAGGGACAACGCGACACTCGGCCTCGGCCTCGGCCCCCCCCCCCTTCTCCCTCATGAAGGGCCCGCTGCAGCACGGCGTGGACGCGGATTCTCACAGGGACCCGGCTGCCCGCCGACCACCGGAATCCGCTCACAGAGGCCCCCGCACCGCGCAGCGCCGCCGGCAGGCAGGCACACTCCGAACACCGCCCCTCTCTCTCTCTCGCTCCCTTATGGAGCACCCCACGAGTGCGACAGAGAGACAAGCGCCACGAAAAGCAGCGTTCGGAACCAGCCGACAGACCAAGCGGCCACCACCAATCGGATAGGACGCCCCGATCCGATGCTCGTTTGGGCGGTGGGCGAAGCAAGATGCTGGCGATTAGATTAGCAGCCACCTCTCTCTCTCCCTCTCTCTCTCTCTGTCTCTTTCCCTGCCTCTCTCTGTCTCCCTCTCGCTTGGTCTGCGGCACGCACCGCCGCGAGCTCTCTTGGCGCAGTGCGTGAATTTTCGATGAGACTTTGCGGGCGGCCGTGACAGCCTTGGTGCCCGGTCAGGCGCGGATCCAGGAGCAGCCGGATGGGGGGGGGGGGGGGCACCGTACCCCTTTTTGCCGACCTACAGGCGGAAAGTAGTGCGTGTTGACTAACATTTCAGGGGGCTCTTAAGCGCCCCCCCCCTCCCCGTCCCGCACCTGGATCCCCCCTGTGCCCTCCACCAAGTGCAGCGGTGTGGCGGCCGAGGTGGCGGCCGGATACTGAGGGTGGCCCCAACGCTGCCGGCTCAGTCCGAACGTACGTCTCTGTCGCACTCACGGGGTGATCCACAAGGAGAGCGAGGGCGGGAGAGAGAGAGAGAGAGAGAGAGAGAGAGAGAGAGAGAGAGAGAGAGAGAGAGAGTCCAGTCTTCGGCACCGCTGTGCAGGTCGCCGACGCCGCCGACGCCGCCTCGCCTCGCACGGCAACGGCTTGCTTGCGCTGCTCCGCCGCTCTGGTACGGTGTCAGCTTACGGCCGCCCGTCCCAGCAGAGCGGTTTCGAACACCGTCTCCTCTCTCGCTCGCACCGTCTCTCTCTCTCCCTCTTATGGAGCACCACACGAGTGCGACAGAGAGAGAGAGAGAGAGAGACAGCGCCACGAGTGCAGTGTTCGGAGTCAAGCCGGCGGTGCTGGTACTCACCCGGACCGGGTCTTGGCCTGGCGGCGGGGGTACCGGCCGCCAGGCCGGGGCCCTCCGAGAACCGGGCGGCGGCCGACCGACGCACAGGGTGTTCCGGGAACGGCACGGCGACGACGACGGCCTCCGACCGCCGGCCGCGGAGATGCCCTGCGGTGCCTGCGGCCACCGCTGCAGCCGCGTAGGCAACCCGCGCGCGCCGCCGCACGGCGGGCTTGCCTACGCGGAGTTCGCAGGCGCTCCGGCCTCCGCTCGGGCTGCTGCCTCCGCAGTGACGGAAGCTATCCGCCTGACACACCCTCACTGCTACCGCTTTTTGAATTTTTGCGCGTCCTAGCTCTCTCTCTCTCTCTCTCTCTCTCTCTCTCTCTCTCTCTCTCTCTCTCTCTCTCTGCCGCCCCCAGCTCTCGGAGGATGCCGGCAGGTCCCCCGGTCCCGGGGAGAGAGATGCGATGGCCGTGTGTGCTCACGCGGCATGTCGGAGAGGGGCCCAAGCCTGGGACCATTCATTGCAACAAAAAGTCGCACGAAATGGCATGTATAATGTGGACCGGTTTAGAGAGAGAGAGAGAGAGAGAGAGAGAGAGAGAGAGAGAGAGAGAGAGGGAGGGGAAGAAGGCAAGAGGGAGAGAGAGGGGGGGGAGGATCCCAAGCGCGTTCTCTTTATTCTGCCCGCGGGTGTCGTGCAGCGGGTGTGGCGTGGCGTGGCCCACCTCTCCCTGCTCTTGGTCTCGGCCCCGGTTCGGTCGGGTTGGCCCCATCCTCGGCGTAGGTACCCTCTACGCCCCCTCCCCCCCTCTCTCTCCCTCTGCCTTGATCAGGCCAGATCCGACATGCGTTCGCCAGGCTTGTCTGGCTTTTGGCTCCGGGTTCCATCCCACGCTCGGCGCGGCGACGCCTGGTGGTGCCCGCTGGCCCCCGCCGCGCCACGCCCGAATCGAACGCGCGCCTGGCTCGGCCTGGCCAGCCTGCGCCCGCGCCATCGCCGTCTCTGTTCCTCTCATTACGTGTCCGGGGCCGCCGCCGGGGCCGACGGCGACGGAAGACCCTCAGGTGCTTTTCCCCCTGGATGGGCACGGCCCGGGCTGGACGCCGCGCCGCCCACCGCCGCCGTCTGCGGTCCCTCCTGTGCGCGCAGAGTTTCGGCTGCGGTGGCGGCAAAATTTGAAATTCAATCGGCGTGTGCAGCTGGGCGCGGGGGGCCCGGCGGGGTCCCCGGCGGGGGCTCGGCGGGGGCTCGGCGGGGGCCCGACGGGGCCTCCTTTGGAGGGCCGGGCACGCGCGTCCGCGACACGACACGGGGAGACACGCACGCCGCGCCCGGCGGCTCGGCGCACGGCCAGGCCACGAGGAGCGAGGCCCACGAGGGCCGCGACGACGTGGCATCGCAAACAGCGAGGCGAGCCGAGGCCCAGGCCGTATTACATTCCCGGTGCGGGGCCTGCGGGGCCTCCACGGCCTCACGCTCGCCCCGCCGGCGCTCTGCCAGGCCCTCTGTCCCGGCGGTGCACCCCCCGGCGGCCAGCCCAGCCCCCGCAGCGGCAGCAGCCGCCGTCCGCGATAGCACGGCTCACAACGGACACCGCGGGGTACTCGCCTCGCTGTGCCGAGCCCCCCGGCGAATCCGGTACACACACACACACACACTACTGCACTCGGACCCGCCGGGGTGTTTTACACCCCCCCCCCCCCCCCCCCCCCCGCCCGCCTCCCTCTCTCCGCCTCTACCGGCCATACAAAGTAAATACCTTATGTTTCGGCAAAATTATCTTGGCGCGTCCGCCACGTCGGCCAGGTGACCGGAGGCGGGGCGGCCGCGCACTCGGCCCGCGGTGTCCGCGTGCAGGCGGCCTGCTGCTGCTGCCGTTCCGAGCCCCGCTACTCCACGGCGGGGCGTGGCGGGGCGTGGCGACACGCGGCGAGGCACGGAACGGCACGGCTACCCGTTTGATAAAAACGTCACGTTTTCACGCGCGGTGCTGCCGCTGCATGCGCTGCATGCACCCTGCTGACGAGCCGCCACTGCGACACACACACACACACACACTGAAGAGGCGGCCACGCCACAGTTTTGTGCACGTGCAGCACGAACGTCATCGACCCCCCCCCCCCTCAACCGTGTCAGTCCCCACTTTGAGGTGGACGATATTGTGAGGGCCGCAGGGACATTTAAATCGTGTAATTTGACATGAGAGGCGTTTTGTAGCTACATTTTCTCCAGGCACGGCCTGACAGTTTGCAGCTGGCAGTTCGCCGACCCCCCCGCGGAGGAGAGGCGTTTCCTGGCGGATGTCGACCGATGTTTTCTTCGCAGGACGCCGCCGCGGCGCCCGAAAGTTTTAATTTCCTTTCAGGGGAGACGCAGCGCGGCGCAGCGCTGCGAGACGCTTGAAAGAAACGTGGCGCGGGGCTCGCGCTGCTAGTCGACCGCGACGAGCCCCGGCGCGGCCGCCGCCGCCACCGTTGTCGTCGTCGCGGGCCTCGGGCGCGTCAAGTGACCAGCTCGTCCAACCGTGCGGCCGGCCGGCCGCCGCCCCGCCCCGACCCGGTCAGACGAGCCGTGCAGAGTCAGCCCGGTCTGCCGTCGAGGGACCGTCCGCGAGCGGCGTGGCCGGGGGCCGGGGGCCGTCGCCGTCGCCGTCGCCGTCGCCGTCGCCGTCGCCGCGGCCCGGAGGGCGGCGACGAGGACGGGGGAGCGCGCCTGCGCCTGCGCACACCCGCCGCCCCGCAACCCTTTTTGCCGGTCCAGCGGCGGTGTTTAAATTTGGTTCCTTCCTGCCGCCACCCCGATTCGCCCCCTACCGCCCCTCTATCTCCCTGATGCGTGCACGCGGCGGCGGGCGGAGGAGTAGGGGAGGGGAACCCGGACCCCGGAATAAGGGAGCCCCGGCCGGGGCCGCCGGGGGGGCGGCGCGCGGTGCGGGGGCCCCTCGGCGGGCGATAGCGGCGGTTTGCACCCACGTAGGGCCTCCCTATAGGGGTCCTGGCCTATGGGGCGCCCCCGGGGGTCGCCGGGCTGGGGGCGCAGGGCGCGCAGTGCAGGGCCGGAAGCCACAGAGATCTCCCCGGTGGTGGTCTCGGAGTGCCCCGCGCCGCACGCCCTTCCCTGCCCGGTGTATAATCTGGGTGCCGCGGCCTCGTCGGGCTTCACACCTTGGGGAGGGGTCGGCTCTGCACATGGCCGCATGCCCCCGGCTCTCTCTCTCTCTCTCTCTCTCTCTCTCTCTCTCTGTCGCACACAGCAGAGGACTGCACCATGGCCTTCGGCTTGTCCAGCAGGGGCTGTATCCGGCTGTGTCAGCGTCCCCGCTCCCCTTTTTGTTGCGTCTGTCTCGCTCACACTCACACATGCGAGCGGCGCGACGCCCCGCGACGTCTATAAATAGGTGTCGGCCCATCCGCGAGTGCCGCGCGCGCCCGCGAAATTTTCAAACGCGCGACGTGGACGGCGCTGAGAGCGGCGATCCCCCCTTGAAGACTCTCCACCCCGACCTTGTGTCCCGCCGAATGTCGAGCTCGCTGCCTAGATGAGGCAGTTCGCGAAGCATGTGTCCTGCACACACACACACACACACACACACCATCAATCATGCATGTCGCTATCGTTCTGTGAACGGCCCGGCCTGCGGGGCCTGTGGGGCCTGCGGGGCCGTCATACAGTGCCGCACAATTGAGCCATCCGCGTGATACTGTGGCGCGGCTCGTTCTCGCGGGGCACTTCGGCCGGGCCACTCGGCTGCGCCCTGCTGCACTGCCTCGCGGGGACCTTCACCATCGAGGACCTCGAAGGACGGCGGACGGCGGTCGACGGCAGACGACGCCGACGACACGCCCTTCGGGCGGGCGGCGCTGTATTTTCGGGGCGGGGTGCGACGGGAGGAGAGGGTCTAATAAACGGTCCTCGGCCGTGCGTCGCGTCGCGCGTCACATGTGGAGCGCCATGACGCCGTGCCGCGCCGCGCCCACCAGATAACCCCCAGAGGTTTATCGCCCCGTGAGCTGAGCAGCGCCTTTAATTGTGACACAGGCCGTCGCCATCGTCGCCGTCGCCGTCCTCTTTATCTCCGCAGCAGAAGCGGCAGCAGCAGCACTTGGATGGGAGGGCGGCGAACACTCCTCCAACCTCCTCCCCCCCCCCCCCTTCTTATGCCGTTCCTGGATCCGCCCCTGATACCCGCGCCACCGTGCCCGCACAGCACGCCGACAAGAACACGGCGGCAGTGGCACGTGTGGCACAGCTGCAGCTGCACCACCACCTCAGCTGCCGTCAGCTGAGGTGGCTGAGGCCGCCAACCTCCCGGCCAGACAGCTGCCCGCAGTGCTGTGCTGACCCATCGGTATGAGAGATGCGGCGGGCGGCGCGGCGCACAGCATCGCGGCAGGGCAGCCCGCTCGCCTTGGTGCGGCGGCAACCCAAGAGAGAGAGAGAGAGAGAGAGAGAGAGAGAGAGACAGTCGTCAATAACAAGTGCGGCAATGAGTGCCGCGCTCGCTGTGCTCAGCTATGCGAGTACATCATTACGGCGGACAGCTGTCGACGTCCCCGTCGGCGACGTCGGCGACGTGCAGGGCGCGGGGCCGCCGCCGCCGCCGCGCAGCAGGTGCGTGTCAGGTGACGACGCGCGTCTCGTGGCCGCCGTCCGGCCGCCCCCGGGGGGCCGTCCCTCCGCCGGGTACGTTGTCCGTGAGGAGAGCCCCTGCGGGGTAGGCAGCGGCGACGGCCTGCAGTGCGCGCGCGCGCTGCGGGACGGCCTACCCCCGCACTCGCAGGCGCCCGGTGCAGCCGCCGGTAGCGCTATCGGGAGCACGGCCGGCACGAGCGCACCGCACGCCGTGCACGCCGCCTAGAGGAACGCGGCCTTATCGACGTCGAGTGAGAGGGGGGGAGGGAGAGAGAGAGAGAGAGAGAGAGAGACGTTGCACACGACGTGGCGATCGGATGTGAGGTAGGCTGGGCGGCTCTGGGCAGAGGGTACACAAACAGGACCTTCGGGGCGTGGTGGACGCCGCGCGTGCGCGCGTGTGTCCGAGCCTATAGGCTCTAGGATAGAGCGCCGCGAGGACGGGCCGCGCCCGTGCACACACACACACACACACCCACACACACACATACACACGTCCGCCCCCTACCGGAGACGCTGGCCGCCCTGTCCGCGAGGGAGAGAGAGAGAGAGAGACAGCCAGTAACCAAACAGAACGATGCACTTGTCGCCGTGCGCTGTGTGTGGAGGTGCCCGCGCCTAGCTCTACGCACTATGTTGTTACCCACACGTTTCCATTACACTATCTCTCTCCCCCCCCCCTCTCTCTCTTTCTCTCTCTAACACACATACACACCGGTAGGCATGCCCATCAAATTCGTGTCGGCTTTGGTGTATTATTTCTGTCGCCGTTCGGGGCCCGAGTTGTTGTCGTCTCTCTCACACACACTCACACACGCGCACACACCGGATACATACAAGTGCACGGGCGCGCACGGGAGCACCATGTCGGCTCCAGTGCTAATTTCCTCCGGGTCGCGAAGAGCGAGAGGGGGGGTCTGGCCGGATGTTCCGCTGCCCCACAAACACCCCGCGAACAAAGGTCGCGTGTCTGTCTGTCTATCTGTCTGCCTGTCTGTCTGCCCGTCGCGGTGAGGACGCGCATGCAGCCCGCGGCCTCGACCTCGCGGCTCGGCGCGGTCCTCAGTCCCACCGCTGCCGCGTCTCTCGGTGCTCTCCTCCGCTGGCCGCCGTTTATGGTCCAGCCCCTGTGTACTCCTCCTCCGGTGCGACGCGGCCGGGACGCGGCCCGCCAGCCCACCGCCGCCGCCGGGGGCCTCCTCAGACCGCCGCCGCCGCCGCCGTCGCCGGCGAGGAGGTGCTGACGAGAAGAGTAAAGTCCATGCGCCGCGCCGTGAGCTCTGCCGCCCGCGATCCTCAGGAAATCACGTCCCCGGCCAGCCTACCACGGGCGGCCACGGGCGGCCGCCGCATGCCGCAGGTCCCCGTCGACGTGCCGAACGCGAGGACACGGGCGCGGTGCTCCGAAGCGCCCGCCGCGCCCGCTGTTTGAGAAAAAAAAAGAAACTTTCACAAAGACGGCAGAATTCCTCTCTGCGTCCGCACTCGCGGGCACGATTGCCGCCCTGCATATAATCGATTTGGAGCGCAGCAGCGCTCTGTGAATCAGCACTGCCAATATCTTCTTTTTCTGTTTTCCTCTGTATTTTTTTTGTTGCTCGGCGCAGTAGTGGCGCCCCTGCCCTTTATGCACGGCCCGGGCGGCAGGACGCCGGTAAGGGCCGTGACGTTGCGTGGCGTTGCGTGGCGCCCCGCGCCGCCCGTCACGCGCCATCTGGCCGCGTATTCCGAACAACAACAACAAGTCCGCGCCTTCGTATCGCTCTCTGTCTCCGTCGCGCCCGTGGGGCGCTCCACGCGAGAGCGACAGAGAGGACCGAGTAGAAGACGTAGCAAAGCGTTCTTCAGGAATCGCGGCGGCCTGCTGCCGGATGTTGTAGGCAACCCGGCGGGAGCAGCACAGAGCGCACGGCGCGGGCCTCTGTGACGGCGGGGCCGCTGTAGCCGTTCACGGAACACCTGCCCGCGGCCCGCGGGCCGGTGACGTCATCCGCGTGAGACACCGCCGCCCTGCCCCGCTCTTTTCGGCGGCGGGACGACTCGCCGTCGGCCGGTCCTCTCCACGACAGCCACGCGAGAGCGCTATCTCGCTGTTTTTGTCTAAGGCTCGCTGTAGTCGGCGCGTTGCAGCCGCGTCCTGTTCTATATCGGCTCTATCGACGACGTCGGTGCTATTCGAGAAGCGTCCTCCGTTTTATCGCAACGCCGTACCTGGAAGCCGCTGCAGCCGCAGCCGCCGCCGCCGGCAAGTCGGGGCGGATAGAGGGAAATGACAGGACAATCGCGGAGCGGCGCTGCGCTCTAACGTGCAGTGCGAGGCCCGCGGGCACAGCGAGTCATCGCGGAAGTGGGCATGACGCGGCGGCCGCGGATGCAGCCGCCGCCGCCGCCGCCGCCGCCGCCGATGTGCAGGACAAACAGCATCTAGTCGCCGCCGCCGCCGGCTCCCTGCAAGCCAAAGAGCCTCTCAGCCTCTCACTGTGGAGGCTCTTTACCTGCAGCGGGGCGGCGGCGCCGCGCCACCGATTTCTCATACGGCCGCGCGGGAAATTTCGCGGTTCGGCGCGGACGACGACACGGTGTGATAGAACGGACGCGGCGGCAGCGGGGAGGAGAAATTGTTGGGCAAAACGGTGGTGGGCGCGGCCGCTGCCGCCTGCTGGTGTGGAGGTTGAACAGAAACGATCCCGTCGACAAAAGGCAGCAGCGCGGCGGTTGGGGGAGGGGGGGGGGGGACCGGTGGCGGCCGCTGTAATATAACGACCCTCGATTGGAGCCAATAAATAGGTTAGGCCTCTGTGCGCCGCGGGCAGCCAGCAGCGGTGGCGGCGGCGGCGGCAGCGGCAGCGAGCTCAGTAACAACGCCGAGCCACTGCACACGGCTGCACTTCGCCATGAGACTCGACACGACGCGACAACGACACGCCGTGCCGGCCATGGCCGCGTAGGCCGCCGTGTAGGCTGACATGGGCAGCCATGGGCGACCGCGGTCTGCCTGGGAGGCACGTGGGGGGGGGAGGGGGTGGCGGCGACAAACCTGAGTCGCCCTACACCGTGCACACGCCAGCCCGGCGGCGGCCGGCACAGCTAGAGCGTGGCCGTCTTTGGCGTTACCGTCTCTGTCTCTGTCTCTGTCTCTCTCTCTCTCTCTATCGTTGCGTCATGAGAGACGTGCCCGCCATATCGAACTACAACACGCGAGCGTCTCTGTTCGAGTATATGCACCACTACCGCCTTTCTTGTAACAAAATTTACTTAACTTTCCCTGTTTTGCTCTCTCTCTCTCCTCCTCTCTCTCTCTGCCTCTGTCTCTCTCTATGTCTCTCTCTCTCACCGTGGGACGAACCACACAAGCGAGGCGATTCAGTCCAGGCCGCCTCTGGCTGGAGTCGCAGCAGGTGTCATGCCGTGGTTTCTGCTCTGGTGCCGCCGCCGTGGCCGTTGCGGTCGCCAAGGGGACGTCCAAACAGGAGCAGGGCAGGGCTCACTCGCGGCCGTGGTCCCGCAGGCCGAGGCGGCGGTGGCGGCCGCGGTGGCTCTCCACGCCAACGCGCCCCTCGGTCACCACCAACAAGCCGCGTCGCACACGACCTGTCGTATACCGAACCGGTGAAAAGGACTCGTGTATTTCGCAGCGGCCGCTAAACAAACGGACGACACGATACGCTCTGCCACTCTCCTCTCCTCCTGGGAGTGACCGCGCGGTGTGTAAACCGCAAGTACATATCGCTCCGTCTCCGTCGCGCACCTTAGCCGGGCGCGAAAAAAAGGCTTCGCGTGAGAGAGACAGAGACAGCGACGCGTCCGCAGAAGTGAAATGGGTCGCGGGCCGCGGGCCGCCCCGCGGACTCGCGGTTACCGCCCGCTAATCACAGCACGGCGATGGCACCGGCTGACGGCTATTGTTGCGTGTCGCCTCCCCCGCAAGGTGAAGCGGGAGGACACTTTCTAGACAGCGTTTCCTTCGGACTCTCTCTCTCTCTCTCTCTCTCTCTCTCTCTCTCTCTCTCGCCCTCCCGATGGAGCACCCCACGAGTGGGACAGAGACGGCCGGATAGTGACGGGCGTCACGGCTTGCGGGCTCTGCGGCGCTGACGGACGGACCACGTCCCTGGGACTGTCTACGTCCATGGGAGTGCTTAGCACCTGCTCGGCAAGGGAACTGGGTCCGCGAGCGCGGGGGGCCCTTCCGCCGGGTACCTGTGTGTGTGTGTGTGTGTGTGTGTGTGTGTGTGTGTGTGGCCGTGCGGGCCGCGCCGTGTGAGCATCCGGGCGGGGCCGGGAGAGACACACCCATTTACCCATTAGTGGCTGTGGCAGTCCATGACCTGCCCCAAGCCGAAGTGTGTTCGCGGAAACCGGCGGCAAGTCGCGGTCCCCCGCAGAGCCCCCCCGCCCTGCCCCCCGCAGCGGCTCGCGCCGGCGCCCGGGTGCGCGCGCGCGCGTATACTACTACAATTTGGCACCGCCCGGCGCGGCTGACGCAACCCGCCGGCGCGGTGGGGCCACGGCGGCGGAGAGCGAGTCCCGGGGCGCACACAGCAGCTCCCCGACGACGACGACGGCGACGTGCTCGTGCCGCATCCCTCTCCTCGCCGACGACGACGTCATGGAGGGCGCGGGTGACGCGGCGCGCATGACGCGGCAGCCCTATCTCTGGGTACTCACCGGTGCTTACCTCTGTACTCTCTGTACTATCTCTGTACTTGTACGGCGGCCCGCTCCCACAGCGCGCGCGCGGCGCCTGCCGGGTAGGCAGCCGCGGCTCCGGAGCGCACGCGCGCCGTGCGGGCCGGCCTACCCCGGCGCCGACAGGCGCTCCCGGCCAGACCACCACCACCACCACGCGGCCTCGCCTCCCGCCGTGCCCCCGCTGTGTGTTCCCATAACGCCCGTGAGAAGTACGTACGCTGACTACGTAATAACGACTCCTCGCCATCGCTCCGTCCTGGTCGCACCTTACGGAACGAGCGTAGGTGGGAGCGAGACAGAGAGAGAGAGCCGACTCGTTTAATACTGTACCGATCGTTACTTGCATCGTGTATTCATCGTCGACAACGTTGCAGCGCCCCGAGTGTCTTTTTCGGGCCTTCATTTCTTCTTTTTACGGCCTGTAAAACGTTTTGAGAGGCCAGGCGGGGAGCAGCCGGCGGCAAGACGCTTCGCCGAAACACTGTTTGGCAGCGGCGGCGGCAGCGGGGCACGTCCCATCGCGCGGTTAGCCAGCCAGTCAGTCAGTTAGTTAGTTACTTGTACTTCCGGTACTAATGGCGCCGTCATTGTTTTACCTTTCCTGGCCGGGCGGCGCGCGGCGTCCGGATTGCGTCTCCCATGGGGCCCCGACAGGGAGGGAGCTCCTCCGGCAGTGCGAGAGAATGAGAGAGAGAGACAGAGAGAGAGAGAGAGAGAGAGGGAGTAAGAGAGAGGGTTCGTGCGGGTCTCCCAAAGGTCCCGGAGGACTCTGCAGGAGGAGGAGGAGGAGGAGGAGAAGGAGGGGGAGGGGGGGATAGGCTGAGAGGCTCGCGTTCCACCGCGCTGCGGGCTGCGGGCTGCGGGCTGCGGTTCGGGCCGCCGCCGTCCGGATCTGGCTTCGGGCCTCTCCAGCTGCCTCTCTGCCGGCCGGCGGCGGCGGCGGCGGACTCCGGCCCGGCCGGATCCGACCCACTTCGCGGCGCCCCCAGACGGACGGGCTGGGCTCCGGACCCGTTACCTCCGGCCTCTGGGCCGGGCTCCAACCATGCCGCCGACGGCAGACCCCCCCCCCCCCCCCACCCACCGTCTGGGCCTTGGGGACGGCCGTGAACCTCTCGTGATTTCTGGCGCAGAGTCCAGCTCCGCATAGCCTTGTAGCACTGCAGCTTAGTCATGATCGGCGTGCTCCGCGGGGGGTCCCCCGGGGGGTGGTTACACAGACGGGGTGGGCACCGACGTGAAGAACCAATTACATGTTTGTGGCGTCGCGGCGCTGCGGAGGGCATCTCTCTCTCTCTCTCTCCCTCTTTCTTTCTGTGCCCGCGCGGTGACCCGAGCCGCGCGGTCTCCTAGACCGGCGGCACGGGATGCGGGGCGGGAAGTGGCTCAGAAGGCCCCCCCCCCCCCCCCCGGGCCGCGGCCGCCGCGCCGCACGCCCCGTTGTAAGCGGCCAACCAGACCGCTCTCTTCTTCTCCTCTTATACGACTAGACGACGGGGCATCTATTCATCAGGCGGCAGCCTTCGCTCGGCTCCAAGAGGAGGAAGCCCAGCTGTGTTCTGCTCCATCGTCTGCGTCCGCGGCCCCACCGCCGGGCCGCGACGTCGCCGCCGCCGGTCCCCCCCCCCCCCCCCCCAGCTCCGGGGGGGAGGAGAAGAGGGACGAGATTTCTATCTGCGGGGCCGTTTTCGTGGAAGGCAGGCGATTTCGAGATGAATCAATTATTCTCGTCGTCTGGAGACACCAGCTCCGGGCCGAGCCGAGCCCACGCCGTCGCACTGACTCCGGCAGGCTGTGCCTGCGAACATGAACACATCGCTGGGGAGCTCCGGTGGCTCCAGCAGGAGGCCGTATGCAGGCGGCTGGAGCGGCTGGCTGGAGCGGAGCGTGCTGGAGTCGCATCTCTGCGATGCCGCGCCACGCCACGCCGCGGCCCGGCCGAAGGCAGGCCCGTCTGGGCTCGTGCTGTCGCTGCTGCCGCCGCCGCCGCCGCTGCAGCGCAGGGCTGGTCATGGGTCCGGTCTGGGCAGGCTGGTCTCTCCAGCTCCAGCGCTCCAGCGGCGTTGTTGCGAGGTGAGGGCAGGGAAGGGAAGGGAGAGGTGCATCGGACACTCCAAGGTTGCCGCTCCGCTGCTCCGCTGCTCCGCTGCCCCGCCGCTGGTGTTCTCCAGCCCGCTGCTGGACCCCCGCTCCCCCTCGTGCCGCACCGTGCAGCAGTCACCTGTACCTCCCCCTCCCCCTCCCCCTCCTGCTGCGCCCGCCGTGCAGCGTGCAGCAGCGGGTGCCACGCGGACGGGCCCGGCTGCGCGACGCGGACGCCATCTAGCGGAGAAGCGGACGAACCCGGACGGCGGACCGCGCGCCGCGCTGCCAACCCGCGGGAGAGAAACTTCTCCCCGGTTCCCTGATTGCCTCGTGTCGCTCCTTCCTGACGGGCGAGTTGTTTGGTTCAGACCGACCCGAGCTGATGTCTGCGATCGAGGCAGAGTCCCTGTCGGGGCACGACAGAGATATTTCTCTCCCCGAGTGCAATATTTTTTTTAAGGCGTTTATTCAAAGGTTCCCGCCAACGGCGCGAACGTTTTGAGTGCTGAGCGCCGCTCAGGGCAAGGGAAGACCAGAGAGGCCAGTCCGGGATGCAGACATAAATAATGTAAAAAAATAATGTTCTCGATTGGTGGGCTAGACTTTATTGCAGAAGCAAAGTAGCATTTATATACCGGCACCATAGTATATACAAAGACATGGTGATTCCAATTAAGAATGGTAACAAAACAGGAGTGTGCCAAATCGTTGACAAATTGTAAAAAGACAAGAAAGATCCACACACGATAATTAGACGTATATAAATACAATTTCTTTCTCGCACGCGACTCTGCGACGATTTCTTTTTAAAACCTCAGTTTCTCTAATATTATTAGCTTGAATATCACACTTGCGGGCGCCGCGCGCCGCAAACTCCGCATGGTGGGCCAGGCACTTTTGTCGGTGGATGGATTCGATTATTGAGAATTCGAGATTTGAGATCGATACGCTTCCTATCCCTAGAGACCTACAAGTTAAGTAAGCGGCCGAGTGCCTACGCTTCCGGAACCTTTTCAGATTTTATTAAAAAATAAGTATTGCGTGGCTTTTAAAATTATTGAAGCGGGTTCGTCAAATTCCCATTGCCTTTAAGAGAAAAAAAAATCGCATAGCACGTTCTTTGGAGGGGTAATGTTTCTTAATAGAAAGGTTTGAAACCAGTAAGAGGATTATATTTGAGGGTGAACGTATAAGTCTCGTTAGAAATGCATAATTACGGGAGCTAGTGTCCGGACTTTCACTATTTCTAGAGATTTTCGACAGAAGCTTCAGTTAGAACATTTCTTAAAAATATAATATCTGCTTGCACATGATTAAAAATAAATTTGATACAATTACAAGAAGGGGAAATTGACATTTTGGGTATGCGAGGTTCACCATTTCCGTAATTTTGATCCAAAGCTTATAAGAAATTACGTGTGCTGCAGAGATGTTTTGGACGGTGACCCAAAGAGATCTTAACTTTTTTCGATTACCATATTGCATTGACCATCTATCCCAAAGTCTGCGTTAACTGATGAAGGGCTTAAAGGGACGCTCTCAGTCTGTCCTATGTTACAATTGATTATACCAAGCAATAAATACTATGCCCAACGTTTTTTTAAAAAAATCAGATCCTTGAACATGAGAACTTAGGAACTGAGAACAACAGTGATTTCATAATAAACAATAAAAGCGTAAATACAAACACATCTTTCTATCCTTATTTACATCAACAAACTTCACAAAGCAGTCCAACAAATTAGCTTAGATAGTCAAACCTCTGGCCTGAGACATTTTGGCACCGGGCTCGACAGCGTTCGGACTGCAGCCACTCGTGTACACACTCAGAAGTTTACAATCATTACAAGTGAAAGTAGCCTACTCAGTGCGTCAATTCAAGACCGAAATTCTATATAATTGTCTTTCGTGGAGAGCATAATACCAGCTGCCGTACAGAGTACAGAGGGAAACCAACAGTTTTACAAACAAAAGAAAAAGATAGCTTAGAAAAATCATCTTTGCTTTTAAATGAGTTGATTTTTTTTTATTCGAGTACATTAGCAGAAGCAGTTTAACATCATTCTTCGCCTTTGGCCCACTCACACAAACTCAAAACTGTCAGAAACAGCACTCACATCACATCGTTCGTAATGATAATATGCAGAGTATCACAAATTCTTCCATGAACATAGCCGGGTGGGCTCCAGGCCCTAGGAGGTCCTAGATAACCCCCCACCCGACCAAAATTTGAAGTATTTACACAAATTGCGGGATAGATACAAGGAAGACCATTTCGGAATTCAGTGTTAATCAAATATCACAAAATCGGTACTAGAGCTAAAACGACTTAGCAAACAGCGCGCTTTAGCCTTCCTGCAGTGTTTCTTTGTGTATTTGCAATGTCCTTATGGGTAAAAATCCAATGATGTCCTTAATAAAACGAAGATATTCACAATTATTTATGCACTTGATGAACATCACAATCGTCAACAAATCCCGGAGCAAGACGCACACAAAAACCGCTCATTGCTCGTTCGAAGTCTCTTATGATAACGGCCCGTAAGCGGGGCACGGGGGCGGGGCGGCGGGGGGCCCGCTAGCACCGGGTGCCCAGCACCCCTGCCCGAGCACGCACGGCGCTTGGGAGTTACTGACACACCCTCGGAATTACAAAAAAGACAATCCACCATCGGAGTGTCAGCAAGTCCCAAACATGATTGGTAAGAGGCAGTGTTGACGGCGGGGTGTGTCTGTGAGGGCGCACGGGACGCGGCCGTCCGGCTCCGGTCCCGTGGCCTCCCCCGCGACCCCCGCGGCCCCGCCACGCCCCCCCGGCACCCCGGCGTCATCACGCGACGGACCCTGAGGAGTGCGCGGAGCGCGCCGCGCGCACCGGAGACGTCCTGCTCTCACTGCTGGAGCGGGGCGGCGGCGTCCCGGGAGTCCCGGGGTTGGTCCCCGGCGTCCCCGGCGTCCCCGCTCCAGAGCTGACGGCGCTGGCGTTGCCGCCGGGGGTCGACGGCGTCCCTGTGGGCACGGCGTGGACGTCCGTCAGGTAAAGGGGGCGACCCCAATGCCCCCGGAAGCGAAGCACCCCGTCAACTACGCGTCTAGCTCTCCCCGTCAGACTCGTGTGGAAGGCAGGTGGAGGTCCGTCATGGGCATGGCCTGCAGGCCCTGCATGGCCGGCTTGGCCTGGCCCAACTCACCTGGTGGTCTCTCACCCTGGGGAGACACCAGGCTGCTGGCCAGGCTGCCGTCGGCCGTGTTCGAGTTATTGGCCGAGGTGGTGGAGGAGCCGTTGGACGGGCCGTTGGCCGAGCCGTTGGCCGTCGACGAGCCGTTGGCCGACACCAGGTTGTTGTTGTTGGAGGCGGACGAGCGGCGGCGCGCCAGCACGGAGTTGCCGTTGTCGCGGGACGGGCTCTTGACGTCGAACACGGACGAGTCGCTCTCCAGGTCGGACTCGACGTGCGACCACGACATCTGTAAGGCAACACACCGCGGTGAGTCCCCTGCCGCCCGAGTGCCGCCCCTCCCGCCGCCGGCCGCCGTGGCCTCGCCGCTGACGCTGACCTGTCTGGTGCCGGGGTGCGGGGACAGTCTCTCCGAGGTGTCGGATCCGCAGGACGACGACTCGCTCAGCTCCTGGGCGAACTTGCGCTGCGCGCGCGGGCTGGGCGGCGGCCGGCGGCTGCACACCTGCGCCTGGATCAGCTCGCACAGCCGCCGGAAGCGGCGGATGTTGCCGGACAGCAGCGTAAAGGTGATGGCGTACAGTGGGTCCTGCGGGTCCTTTGCCACGGACGACAGGTCCACCTGGAAGCGCACCTGGCGCTGGAACATGGCCGGCCCCGCCGAGCCGCGCCGGTACTCCACGCGGAACGACAGCGGCGACACCACCGAGTGGCTCAGCTCCGCGATCTGCAACAGGACGGGGTTCGGTGGAACGTTACCTCGTCGCCGCGCCCCCGCCGCCCACCGCCTCACGGGCGTCCCCGTGTCGCCGTACCGAGAGGAAGGCGTGGATCAGGTCCGCCTTGACGTTCGCCAGGGGCCGCCCCTTGAGCAGGATGGTGAAGGTCTCGTCGCGCTCCGTGGCCATGAGCGAGCCGAACCACGACTTCTTGGTGAGCTCCGGCGACGACTCGGGGGTCAGGTGCACCTCCTCGGAGGACGCTGCAAAATAGGAGGTCCGCCGCGGGGTTAGCCGTCGTCCTTGCCGCCCTCGCGCCGACCGGGGGCCGACCGGGGGCCGCCCGCAGGCCGCAGACCACCCCGTCGTCGCCTACCTTGCATCTTCCGGCGGTGGAAGCGCGGCGAGCCCAGGAACGAGTTCTTGAGGGTGTTGAGGCGCGACCGCCAGTGCGTGCCCGCGCTCACGCCGGAGCTAACCCCGGACGCGATCGGCGACCCGGGCGGGGTGAACGGCCCCAGGCTGGCCAGGGTGCCTCCTGCCGGTCAGAGAGAAACAGGACCGTCATGAGCGAGAGCCGGGCGCGAGCAGTTCGGAGGCCGAGGAAGCGGCGCGGCGGCGCGGCAGCGCCCTCTAGCGGGCCGGCGGGCAGCGCAGCAGTTCCCGTCCTCCATACACAAAGCGCGGGAACATTTGAACTCGTCGCCATGCCAGGCCAGGCTGCTGAAGGGGCGTGGCTAACTACAGCGACCTGTCCCAGGACAAAGTTGTGCGCCGCGGCTCAACGCACCTCACCCCCTCCCCCATTCTCCCGCTCCTCCTCGGTGACAAAGACACGTACACACACACACAGACAGACACACACACACGGCATGACATAGAAAATACATAATTACAGCGCAGCGAAATGTGTGTGGGCTTCGAGAGGGGCGACAGTCCGGTGGAATACTCGGGCTCTAGAAATTCAGGAATGACGATTTTTTTAAAAAAATAAATGTCTTCTTGAATTTTAAGAACCGTGTTTCCGGATTCATCGGCGTTTTATTCGGAAAGCCAGCCCATATGAGATGAAACATAGACCCACGTCAAATAATGCGATGGCGTCAAAGCTACCTACCGGGTGGATGATTCATGATCCAATGCCGAGGCGACATTATAGTACTCGAAATATGAAAACTATGAAAGATGATGCGGTGACTAGGAAAGAATGGTGTCTACTATAGAGTGGTGAATAATTTTGGTAAAAAAAATCAATCTACAGTTTATCGATTAAATTTTGCCTAGTTAGAAAAATCTACCTTTAGAACTGTTTAAAAAAAATTATAAGTAAATTTTAAGGTGCACCATATATAAGACTAATATGAAATCGTATCTCTAATTTAAATCTATATGACTTTTCCTAAACACTAAATTGTGTTCAGTGCAGTATATTTGGCATACGGTTGGCACGCTGGACACTCATTTCCAGGGGGGAAGGAAAACATTGAACGCAGACATACGATGGCGCCCAGACACACTGACTCTCTATGTCAGTGACTGCAAGACCACCGAACTAACCAGACTGCACCCGGCGGCGCCGCGGCGCGGGGAGAACAGTGGGAGCGAGTGAGAGAGCAGATGAGCGGGCAGGCGGCACGCTCATGCGACAGGAAACATCAGCGAGGCACCCGGCCACTAGGGCAAACTATCCGCAAGGGACTGTCGTGTCTAGCCGTGCCCAGCCGTGTGCTTTTTGTGAGTGTGTGAGAGCGAGAGAGACAGAGAGAGAGAGAGAGTACCGGGGGCGCTGCGCAGGACGATGGCGGGGGGCGGGGGCGGGGGCGTGCTCAGGGGCCCCGAGTCCCCCCCGCCCCCCGAGCTGCTGGAGCCCTCGCCGCTCGACGTGGACGCTTTCCGCGGCCGGTGGCCCCCCGACGAGCTCCCCCCGGAGGCGCCTCCGGTGCCCCCGGAGCCGCCGGAGCCGGCGCCGCCGCCGTGGTGGTGCGAGCGCGCTACACAGGTAGAAGAGGGGAAGGCTGGTATTGCATGTCCTTGTGTGGCGGTGTCCCCGTGGCCGTGTGGCCGTCCGCGTCCTCACCGCCCGCCGACGACGGCGTGCTGCAGGCCCCCCCGCGTCCGCCCTCCCCGCCGCCTCCGCCCGCACTCACCGGACGCCGAGTTCTCGGAGCTGTCCACGCTCTCCGCGCGCGCCCGCTGCACCATGGGGCTGCCCGGGGTGGACTGGCCCTGGCCGGTCGGGGTGCCCGTCGGCGACCCGGAGCCCGTCCTGCCCGAGCTGTTGGTGCCGTGGTGGTGGTGGTGGTGGTGGTGATGGTGGTGGTGGTGGTGCGACGCCCGCTGCGGCAGCGGCGACAGGATGCCGGCGAGCGCCGCGCTGGGGCCGCTGCTGCCGGACCCCGCCGAGTTCTGCTGGTTGGTGACGGCCACGGACGGCGCCAGCGGCCGCCGGTGGTGACGGGCGCTGCAAACAGACGGCCAACGTCACGACGGCGTTATCGGGCCCGCGTCCCGTCGCGGAGGTTCAAGGGCGGCGCCGCCCGGCCGGGCCCTCCCGCCTTCCTATAAAACGCTATTCGGGATTGCTGTTGACTCTGGCCGCCCCGCCGGCGGTGCCCCGTCCCGGCCCGGGGTTTATGGACGCAGCGGACAACACGGCGAGGGCCTTCGCGGCCTTGGCCAGCAGCGCAAGCCGCAGAGAGCGCCGCCGAAGAACACCCTTGCCCTGAACGTGCACGCGAACCGCGCGCGCGAGCCGCAACGGCAGGGATACTCACTGGTAGGCGAGCCGCCTGGGGGTGAGGGGGCTGCCCTCCGAGATCCTCCCGAAGGACGTGGACGTCCCGTTCACCTTGCAGGCGTCCACCCGCTTCCGCGGCGGGTCCGGCGTCTCCAGCCGCATCCGCAGCGCCGACTCGGCGTCGTCCTCGTACGCCGGCCGCCGCCGCTTGCGCTCCAGCAACAGGAAGTAGATGACCTTCTCCGTGTTGTGCCTGCGCGAGAGACAGAGACGGAGAGGGTGTGAGCCCGGGGTGAGTGAGTGGGATGCGGAGCGGTCGTATCCTCGGCCGCGTGCCGCGGGGGCCCCGCGGCGGCCGACAGGGCGCCGTCCCCTCAGGAATGCGGCAGGAATTCCCGCCCTCTCCGATGACGGCAGGGCCGCGCCGCCGTGCCTCCCCCGCCTCATCAGGAGGGGTGACGCCCGGCTGGCGGCCGGCCGCTGCCGCGGAGGGAGCCCCGTGCGGGGTAGGCCGACCCGCCGCGCGCGCGCGCAGGAGGGCGGCCTACCTCCCGGGCGGCCCCCGTCGGCCCGCGGCGGCTCCTCCCCCGCTACTCACTCGGAGCTGAGCAGCTTCTGCACCAGCTTGTCGCGGTCCTTGAAGCAGCCCAGCGAGGTGATGGCCTGCAGCACGTCCGTGTCCATGGACTCCTCCGAGGGCAGCACGTGGGTCTGCACCACCTCCATCATGGGCAGCTCCAGCTCCAGCTCGCCCTTGCCGCCCGCCGTCACCCACTGGTGCCTGTTGATCTCCGCCAGCTGCGCGGGGCACGGAAGACAAAGGCCGTTTTCAGCGTGTTTATTTTTTCCCCCCTGTTTTCCCTCTCTTTTGCCGCTGCCGTCGGCGGCGCCCTCACCGTGAGCCTCTTCTCAGGGTTGACCTCGATCATGCCTCGCAGCAGGTTCTGGCAGTCGGGCGGCACGAAGTGCGGGATGTGGAACACGCCCCGCTTCACCTTCTCCAGCAGCTGCCGCAGGTTGTCGTCGTCGAAGGGCAGCGCGCCGACCAGCAGCGCGTACAGGATCACGCCGCACGACCACACGTCCGCCTTGCGCCCGTCGTACTTCTCGCCCTGCACCGCCGGGGACACACGTTAGAGCCGCGGGCCCGAGCCCCCCGGGGCGCGCAGCACCCCCTCCTCCTCCCCCCCTCGACGCTCACCCTGATGACTTCCGGACACGCGTAGTGCGGCGAGCCGCAGGACGTCTCCAGCATGCTCCCCGCCGGCTGCAGCGACGCCATGCCGAAGTCCGCCACCTTGATGTTGTTCTTCTCGTCGAGCAGCAGGTTCTCCGGCTTGAGGTCCCGGTGGCTGCGGGGGGCACATAGAGACATGGGTGCGTTAGCCGCCGCCGCTGCAGCCGTGTCCACCCCGCGGCGCCGACCCCGGCGCTGTGAGGCCTACCATATCGAGTGGCTGTGGCAGAAGTCCAGGGCGGAGATGATCTGCCGGAAGAACCGGCGCGCCTCCTTGGGCGTCAGACGGCCCTTCTTCACCAGGTAGTCGAACAGCTCGCCCCCGGACACGTGCTCCAGCACCAGGTACCTGTTGGCACGGAAGCGGTTACGGCTCCGTCTGGCGTCTGCTGCGGGCTCCGAGAGCGCACCGCGCGCTGCACTTACAGGTACTTCTTGTTCTCGTAGACGTCCGACAGCCCCAGGACGTGGGGGTGATCCACCAGCTTCATTATGGCAATCTCTCTCTCCACCTGCAAGTTTATTTGGTTAGGAAAAAAAAATTCACACCGAGTCGGCATTAAGAGATACTGCCGGGGTTAACGACAGGGCACCGCGTCGCACACCACTCGCCTTCATCAGGACGGACTCGCTCAGCTTCTCCCTGTTGATTATCTTGATGGCGACCTTCTTGCCGGTCACGCATTGCACCCCTAGTTTCACCAGTCCTGCAACATAAAACGGTACATGCGGTTAGAGAGAGAGAGAGAGAGAGAGAGAGAGAGAGAGAGAGGGGGGGGGGGAAGGGGGAGGGGGTCATGCCATGGCCGTGCCTGGACGGACGACATAGAGGCCGTGTCGACCCTGGCCTTCCTCCCTCCGCCGCCCTGGCCGGACCCCCCGCAGCGCCCCGTGGGGGCTGGCCGGGGTGGCCGGGGTGGCCGGGTGGTGATGTAACCGCGGCGATTGGCATCATAAAAGTCCGTGTCGGCCCGTGACGTCACATCGTTACTCGGACCGGGTCCCCGCCGGGGGCCGCCGCTCCCAAGGGGCGCCGCCAGCGGGACTCGACTCGGCTCGCCGAACTGGACTATTTTCGTCTTACGGCGGCGAGTGTTACTTGGGGAAGGGCCGAGTCGGAGGTGTTCCGGAGGCCGGCGCGCGGCCGCGGGTCGGAGGCCCGCCCCGTGCCGTCGCTGTGGCGGCGGTGGAGGCCGGGCCGCCGTGCCGCCGGGCCGGCTGGCGTGGACACCCCTCCCCTCCCCACCGTGCATCCCCTTCTACCGGATATCGATCCCTCCTGTTCCATCCGAGCTCCGGCCACCGCCGCCGCCGCCTCCGCCACCCCCGCGGCCGCCCGCCGCTGCCGCTGCGCCCCCGGCGGCCCCGCCCCCGCGGCCACCCCCGGACCACCCCTCCGCGGCCGCCCCAGCCGGCAGACAGGGCATGAATGACCCCCGGAACTCGCATGCGCCGCGGCGCGGCGGCCTCGCGCCCGCTGCACCACCGCGCCGAGTACGACGGCCACCCCCGCGGCCCCCGCGGCCACAATTAGCCGCCCCCCACACCCCCTGCCCCCCCCCCCCCCCCCGCCGCCCAACCTGCTCCCGTCCGACAGCTTTAGGGCCTTCAGGTGCGGCGCCCGGTACCCTTGCTGCGCGCCGCCGCGCACTGTGCCGATAACCGGTTCACCGTTCCTTGCGTTCGGTTACTTTGTGTCTGTCTGTAACCGAGCGTCCGGTTATTTGCACAACAGCCGCACAGCCACAGCACGGCCCCACCACCGGCTCCGGCCCGGCCCGGGTCGGGTCGGGTCGGGGCCGCTCTCGTATTCCGCGCACTTGTTCGTGCTCCGTTTTCGTTCCCGCCGGAGCGGGGGAGGACTTGTGTGCGTCGTTGCCTCCCACATCCACGTCTCCTTCCTCCACCTCCCGCCGACACCGCCGCCGCCGTGCTGGTCGTTGTGAGGCCGTATGTGCGCCACGGGATTCTGTGGCTGTGTGTGTGTGTGTGTGTGTGTGTGTGTGTGCATGGCTCACCGGCGGACTACCACCGCCACCACCAGGGGGAGAGGAAGAGAGTGTGTGTGAGAGAGAGATGAGAGCGGGAGCAGGCCGGCGGCGGCAGCGGCGGGGTCGTGTCGGCGTGCGCGTCGTCCTGCGACGCCCCCGCCGCCCCCGGCCGGCGCGCGCACTGGGGCAGCCCCCAAGACGCCGCTACGCCGCTACGCCCCCCCACGGCGCGGGCCCACGACCGTGATACATTTCTTACGGCGCCGCTACCTGCCGAGCGGGGTGGAGGGGGACGGCGGTGGCGAGCCGAGCCGACCCCCGGCCCAGCGGCGCGGCAGCTCCCGGACAGGGATGCATGGCCATGGGAAGCGCGCGCCGCTGCAAGCAGCATGCCCAAGCAGGCCGCGAGCAGGTACCCCGCCCGGGGGCGCCGCCCGCCCACCTGCCCCTGCCTGCCAGTCCCCAGCATATATTACGATGTAACGGCGGCGCAGCGTCTCGGAAACGGCAGAGTATGAAAAAAAAAACGGCGTCGACGCCTGTCGCCCTCGTTGACTGAGAAATAAAGCAAAACGGCCTCACTTTCCACTCGGCGGTTGCAGTCGTGTGGCGACATGACCCCCCCCCCCCGCTCGCTCAGGTACCGCCGACCGCCTCGCATCGCGTGGTGATCGAACTCCACGGGAAGGGGGACGGGTGGCGGGGGGCGCGGACGTCAGAAATAGGTCACTCCGGGTACACACCGCGCGCGCCCGCCGCCGCCCGCAGCCCTTTGAGGCTGGCGACGCCACCCCGCGCCACCGCGCCCGGAGGCGCCCAGGCCTGTGCCCTTCTGGACTGCCGCCGCCCCGCGCCGGTGGCATATCCCCAACGCGTGCAGGACGGACAGAGAGAGAGAGAGAGAGAGAGAGAGAGAGAGAGAGAGAGAGAGAGAGGAAGGGAAAAAGGGGTGGGGGGAGCTAGAAAGACGCAAGCTAGCTGCAAATATAAATTATTTTCTTTTTAGAAAAAAGTTCTAGTTATTTTTTTAAATTTAATTTTGTTTTTGTGGTTGAGGGAGTTGAACCCGGGGTGGCCGTCCTAGCCGGCACGGCGTGCGTTAACCCCCGAGGGAGGCCCCTCCGCGGCGCTCGGGGGGCGCATCAACCCGTCGACACCGTTCCGGCCGGCCGCCGACTGTCGCCCCCTTGTTGTTGTTTTTTTTTTCTTTCACATGATTTACTCGGCCGGCCCCGCCCACGCCACCTGAGCGTGTCGCTGCCGCCGCTGCCGCCGCTGGCCGTGCAGCGGGGGCGGTCGTGTAATGAGGCACCCGTCCTGGCCGCTGCAGTAACGCCAGAGTCACGACCCGTCCACGCCGAGCGCGGAGCGGCGGAGGGGGGGGGGGGGGGGAGCGACCTGACTCGCTCCTCGCTACCGCCGCCTGGGACTTAGACCCCATCCGCAACCCGTTCCCTCCTCTCCTGTTGTCCAACGGCCCGGCCGCGGTCCTTCCCCCCCCCCCCCCCCCCTCCTTTCTGTTCGCTCTCCTCCGCTCCCTTGCTCCTTTTCATCCCTTTTCCCAGACAGACCGAGAGAGAGAGAGAGAGAGAGAGAGAGAGAGAGAGAGAAAGGGGTGCGCGAAAGGGGAACTCAATCACACCCCTGTAGCAGTCCCCGGGCTCCGCGCGGCCCCGCACGCTCTCTCTCTCTCTCTCTCTCTCTCTCTCTCTCTCTCTCTCTCTCCAGCCTCCTCCCTATAGCGATATATATCCACGCGGCCGCCCGGCCCTGAGAAGGGGGGGCCCCGCCTCGGCGCCGCGGGCCTCGCAGGCTGCCGATCTGACAAGGACAGCTATATAGCATCGGCCCAACTACTCCAGAGCCTTGTCAACAGGCTTTCACTGGCGGGGGCCTCCAGCCTGCTCCAGCCCGCTCCAGCCGCGCGGCTCCAAGAGTGCTGCCCGGTTGGGGGGCCGTCGCTGCCGCCGCGCCGACGGGGGGGAGTATCGCTTACATTTCCGACTGGAGCACCACAGCGATGGGGGTGTGCTTGAAGGCGGCGCGCGCCGCGACGTGCACTCGCTGCAGGCCGCGCCCGCCGAGCCACAAATCAAGCCGCCGGGTGGTGAACCCCGCGGGGGTACACCCCGTGGCCCGCGGCCCCGCCGGGGAGGGGGCTCTGAAACATCGCGTGCCCAAACTACCTTACGGCACATTCTTGTCGAGCGACAAATGTTTTAGCGGCTCTCTCTCTCTCTCTCTCTCTCTCTCTCTCTCTCTCTCTCTCTCTCTCACGCTCTCACTCTCTCTCTCCAATGCCCCCCCCCCCCCCCCCCCGCGGCCGGTCTTGCACTGCTTCCTCATCGTCTGCCTCCTTCCCTCCTCCTCCTCCTCCTCCTCCTCCTCCTCCTGCCCCTTGTCTCCTCCTCCTCCTCCTCCTTCGTCCTCCGAGGGGTGCGCGAGTTATTCACATTTACATTTCTCGCGTGACGTCTTTCATCCGGCTCCGCGGACTACAAAAACTCCAACCCGCGCCTCCCGCCGCCCCCGCCCCCCCGCCGCCCCCGCCGCCCCCCGGCTGACCCCCTCCCGCCATTCTCCAACCATTTCGCGCTTCTGTTGTTTTTTCCCCCTTCTTCTTCCGCGGGCAGCAGCTCCTCTGAGCCCCGACTGCCTGATGATGAGCTCGCGGCCGCGGCACCGGCAGCAGCGCCACCAGCACCCAGTCCAGTCCGGCCGCCTGAATTAGGAATGACGCCCTTCAGGAGGGAGGAGAGGAGCGCGCTGGCCGGCGGCACGCCAGCGGCACGCGGCCCCTGCCGAGCACTCCCACTTATTATTGTGCGGCATGTCCGGCTCCGGGCCGAGTTCGGACCTCTCGTCGAGAGGGAGAGGGACAGAGAGAGAGAGAGAGAGAGAGAGAGAGAGAGAGAGAGAGAGAGAGGGCAACTCATTGTGAGGCTAAAAGGGCCGGCCAGTCACACGGGCAGCCGCGCGTCCAGCACGACGTCAGAGACAGCCAGCGCTGTGCCGGGTCGGCCCTCGTACCGCGAGGAACAGAAACAAAAAAAAAAGAGTACCGCACCTCCCAGACCCGCCCGGGTGCGCGCGGGTATTTGAACGCGTCGCGAGCGCCTCGCGAACACTCTCTCTCTCTCTCTCTCTCTCTCTCTCTCTCTCTCTCTCTCTCTTCTCTTCTCTCTGTTGCTGTCTCTCTGTCGTCGAGCCGTCGTGTAGAGTACTGCGGGCGAACGACGCCTAGCTGCTTTTACATTCCCGTGTTTTTGTTCCGTATTGTTCCCCCTTCTCCCCCGCGGCACGAGAGCCCGTGCCGTTTTGTTGCAGAGCAGTAGCATAGCATACGTAGCGGTGGTGGCTGGCGCCGCCCCGCATTCTGTCCAAGGCCGGAGGGGGATCGGAGGGGGGGGGGGGGAGGGGGAGAGGAAGTCTTTCATCTTCCCGCTCGGACGCTAGGACTGCGAGGACCGATGAGCTAGCAGCCCCCCCGCCGCCGCGCGCTGCAATGGCGCAGTGCTGCGCCGCCGCCGCAGCCGCCGCGCTGGCGCCTGGCGCCTGTGAGGTAGGCAGTACCGCAGAGCGCCCGTGCGTCGCAGCTCCGCGTATTGCCTACCGCGTCGGGCGCTCCCCGCTCGACAGCGAACACTACTTTGCAAGTTTTTGTTTTTATTTCAAAATTTATTTTTTTGCTTTCATTTTAAACGATTACACCTTACCGAAAAAAAAATCGGCGATTCTGTTTTCTAACTTGGCTGTGTCTTGGGAAGGGGTGTACGGGTTGGGTGTTCGCTACGGGTCATGCTCAGCTGGCCAGGTGCGGCGGTGGCGGTGCGACCTGGGGGGCTCGGCTCGGCTCGGCTCGGCTCGGCTCGGCACGGCTCGGGCCCGCGGGGCAGGCAGGGGTTGTGTCGCTCCCCTGAGAACCATCGGCCTCCGGCGCAGCGGCGGCGGTAGCCGGGCACGGGGCAGAGAAGTGGGGGGCACCGTAGCCGTAGGGGCCATACGCCGCCATACGCAGCCGCCGCCGCTACGTGGTCGCAGGCATTTGTTCGTTATTCCGCTACGTCTAGTGCGTGGTAGGGCGGGAGGGAGGGCTGAGAGAGAAGGAGGATTGGGAGAGAGAGAGAGAGAGAGAGAGAGAGAGAGAGAGGAAAGGGGGAAAATCGTAAAGTAAATGCGCGGGCGCAGGCAGCCAAAGCAGTGCGCGGGCGCAGCGGCCGCAGCGGCCGCGTATCAGTAAAATTGTTTAAAGCGGCATTAGCATCTCCGGAAGAGCGAGGCTGCGCAGGTCCCCTCCCGGTCCCCTCCCGGTCCCCTCTCCGCAGCGCCGCTCACCTCTCAGCCCCGCCACACTATTTATTCCTGCCGCTCCTCACAGGGATTGTGTGTATACTTTATGTATGAGAAATTCAGTTACCGCGTTACACGTCCCGGGCGCGCCGAGCGCTTGAGCGGTGGCGCGGGGGTGCACTGGGAATACGCGCCGCTGCTACCGCGCGCGGTCGCGTCACTATTCGCAGCGCAGCGAGGCGGAGGGGGAGAGAACTGCGCGCAGATGCGAAAGACGTGCTGTTATAAAGGGGGAAAAAATTATGTGAGCGCCTATTCGCAGCCGCGCTGCTGCGGAGGGCGGGGGCAGAGTAAAGGCGGTCCGAAAGCGTTATATGCAGATTGCGAGAGCTGTCATACTGCGTGTGATCTAGTAAGGCGATAATTATTACAGGGCTGTGCCCGGGGGGAAGGGGGGGGGGGACCACGACCCCGCCTTCCGAATCTAATCGTCAGCCCCCCCCCCCCCCCCCCCCCCCCACCGCGGGTCCCGGCGGCGCCCCTGGTGCCTCTGCGACCTTGTCGATAATTGCTGCCCGGCCTTGCCGCAGTCCCACGTAACTGGATGCACGGGCGACAGTATGTGTCGCCGCGTGCGTGTGAGTGAGTGTGTGTGTGTGTGTGTGTGTGTGCCTGACGAGTAGCCAAGCGGGCCAGTCCGGGAGCCGCCGCGACCTTGCTTAATGTATTGTCAGGCGTCCAAACCGGCCAAACTACCACCGAGACTGGGGGGACAGGAATGGCGGCAGCCAGAATCACAGTCCCACAAATTTCGCGGAATAATTAAATAAAAATAATATTTTTAATTATTCGGACTTTTTTTGTTTCCTGGGAACGTTGTAAAATTTTTCACTTGAAACCCTGGCGTTGTTTTTCTTAATTTTTTTTACGCTCTGTCTAAGAACCCGCCGTATGGCATTTTTTTTTTAAATAAAAAGGATCTTCCCTGTCTTGGGGCGGCGGCCAACCCGAAGCGCTCCGTAACTCTTACGGGCACAGCGCAGCGCTGTCGGTCGCTTATTTGAGTTTGATCCGCAAGTTGGCACTGCGTCGGCGTTGGCAGCCTTGGCGCGCGCGGCGCGGACGGTCCGGCCACGACGGCTCCGGGGGCTCCGGGGGCTCCGGGGGCTCCGGGGGCTCCGGGACTACGCTCAGCGCGGACCGAGGGAGAGAGAAGTTTGGTGCAGGAACTCGGCACAACTCGGGGACTTTTGTAAGCCGACGACGGCAGCGGCGGCGGCGGCGGCGGCGGCGCTGGCCGGTGACCAGGCCGCACGCGGCGCACGCCCGTGTCTCGTCGCCGCCGCCGTTCAGTTGCAGCGGCGGCGGCGGCGGCGGCAGCGCGGCATAGCGACGGTGTGGCAGCGGCGGCAGCGCGGCGGGCCGGGGGCGGCCGGGGGCGGCCGGGGGCGGGGAGCAGGGCCTGCTGTGCACCACCACCCCATCGATCCGCGCCTCTGTGGGCCGGGGGCGGGGGCGGCGCGGGGGCGGCGCGGGGGCGGCGCGGGGGCGGCGCGGGGAGCGCGGGGCTGATGGGATGGGCCGGGCCGCGGGGCCGAGCCGGCCGAGCCCGGGGGCGGCGGCGGCGGCGGCGGCGGAGGCAGAGCAAAGGCAGCAAGCCGGGCGCAGGGCGGCGAGGGGCGTCTCGTCAGCGGGGGATGTGCCTTTGCCGAACTCCTTCCCCCATCCTCACCCTCTATCTCCCTGCTGTCTCTCTCTCTCTCTCTCTCTCTCTCTCTCTCTCTCTCTCTCTCTCTCTCTCACCCTCTCTTGCTCCTGGTCTCAATCGTGCGGTGCGCCAAGTTCCAACAACAACGTTAGCTGCGCCGCGCACGCCCCCTGTAATAGTGTGTGCCGTGCAAACCAAATCCCACCTCCCCCGTCCCGGCAGCGCACGGCTGCACGGCAACCTCCCCCCACGCCGGCAGCCGCCAGCCGGCAGCCGCCACCGGAGGGGACTGGCCGCGGCCGCGGCCGCGCCACTGATGGAATTAGGGCTGTTTCCCACGCGCCGGCAGCGGCAGCCAGTCTGCCCGGCCCGCAGCCCTGCCCGCTGCACCCTCCTACTTGTTGGATTTGAAGCAGGCAGCCGCGCCCGCGCCGCGTGGCCCGCAGAGCCGGACATGTCCCCCGCAATCGGCTCCACAACTTCAACCAACTCGGCGCCATAATAACCTCCCGCGTCACGCGCACCGCTCTCACATTTATCCGACTCCAGGAATGTGTGGCGTCGATAAATCTGCGTCGCACTGCCGGACCGCGACGTCGCGGAGGCCGAGCTGCTGATGGAGGCCGAGTGTCGGAGCAGCCGCCGCCGCCGCCGCCGCCGCCGCCGCCGCCGCCGCCGCGGACCCCCGGGGGCCCGCACCGGGGCCCCCACAGAGGTCCACAACAGCGGCGCGGCAGCGGACGAATTAATGGTGTGCCATCGGCAAAGCCCGCGCACTGCTGGGGGGGAGGGGGGGGGGGGGGTAGGGGAGGGGGTACGACGGGGAGGTCCGCTGTGAGTGGCAGCGGTCGGTGTGCGCCGCCCGCCGCCCACGCACTGCACTCCACTCTGACGTGTGTGCGCTCGGTACACTTATTTTTGGACGCGCGACCTCTCCAAAGGGTCGCGCTATTCACTGTGCCGTTTGATTCGCCACCACTACCACCACCACCACCACCACCGCAGCAACAGCAGCAGTGTTTGGCCACCGCGCCCACACCGCAGTCGCAGAGGGCTGCCCGCCCCGCCATGCAGTGGTTGTCATCGCTGATGCTGCCCCCACTCACCCCCACCCCCCTGTGTAATCCGAGCCCGGGCCGATCGCCCGTCTTCCGCACCGGATCGAGTCGTCTGGGGGGTGGGGGTGGGGGGAGCGGGGAGGCCGTGCCGCGCGCCAACAAGGGCCAAGACCGTGGCCCAGCTCCCCCGGCCCCGGACTGGAGCAGAGGGTCGGGATCATCATAGCACACTGCTGGAGCTGGAGCCGGCTGGAGCCGGAGTCGGGCCGCCCCGCCATGGAATATCCAGCAAATTAATGCAGTGGCCGGCGCGCCGCGGGAGGAGAGGAAGTCCGCAGAGTCCAGGCCGCGCCGCGGAGTGCGGGCCAGGCCGCCCTTCGCTTCACTTTCGCCCTTGCCCTGCCCTTGGCCCTACACACACACACACACACACACACACACACACACACACACTGTTACATCTTAATCCCTTCTCCCCATTACCCGCCGACAGTAACTGCTTAATGTACTCTCACTTTTCAGACTTTAAAAAAAAAAGTGGAATCTAAAAGAATTTATCGGAGAAGACGGTAATGAGTTTGCCTCCCAGTTCGATGTTTCAATTATCCTTCGCAGAGAGAGAGAGAGAGAGAGAGAGAGAGAGAGAGAGAGCAAGAGAATGAGTCAATAAAATTACGATGGACCAAGCTGTCGGGGGGAAAAAAAAGTACTCCGCCGATTTTCCGCAGCGTCGGTCTCGTTGACAGAAGAGCGTTGATCGATGATGGGATGTGACTAATGAATTGGGGCCTCGAGTGTCGCACGTCCCGTCCGACCAACAGAGTCCGCTGGGTCTGGGGTTCGATTCCCCGCCGCCGCCGCCGTCGCGACGCACGTTTTAATTCATTATGCATAAGTCCCGTGCGGGCGGCGCAGCCCCTCCATCCGGGGGGCGGCGTGAGTGAGTCCCCGTCACCAGGAAGCGTCCCTCCGTATGCGGCTGTCCCGGGTTCGAATACTGTTGTGCAGTCAAAAAATGTGTGTGTGTGTGTGTGGGAGAAAGAGAGAGAGAGAGAAGGGAGAGGGGGGGGGGGGTAGAAAAGGAGGAAAAGTGAGGGTCGTCGATTTCAATTTTTTTTTTTTGAAGACCGATCTTTGTAGGACAGAGTACCGGAGGGGAAGTTAGCACGGGCTTATGTGCTGCAAACACTGTTATCTCGAGTGGCTGGCTGCCGTCCCCGCTGGGGCCCCCGCCGCCCCCGCCGCCCCAGTCCCGACATGTGATTGATAGCTACGAGCCCCCGCCGCGTGGAAACAGCCCCGTTTCGCGTTGTGTAGGTGCCCCGGCGCGGTCCAAGAGTAGTCATTTTTTTTTTTGCCGTTGAAATATGTGCAGTCAGACAGTAAACTTATAAATTCTAATTATGAAAATCCAGAAGGTGCGAAATTCACGAGAAGCCCACGACTATAGGAGTCGGTCCAAACACACCGTGCTAAAAAATAAAATATTAATTATCTCCCACAAGAAAGCAAACATTTTTTTTTGTTGCGAGAGCACAGATTCGAACCTCGACCGCTCGCCCCAGAGGCGAGCGCGCTGACCAATGCACCACCAAGCCTCGATGCCGCGGGCGGCGCTGTGCTTCGTACAGTTCTCCAGCTGTTGGCCTGTTGGTCGCGCCGTGTGGCCTGCGGGGATGCGCGCGCTGCTCGGGCCGCCTCTCGCAGCTGCACAGCTGCACCGCTGCAGTTCCTTCTTATTAAGTCTCTCCACCGTCTGAACCCCCTGCAGGCGCCGCGGCCCGCCGGGAGAACGGAGACCGTCTGCTCTGCGCCGGTCTATTTTATATTTCCGCCCGCGGCGCCAGCGGCTCTCGCGGCTGCGAGGTCCCGGGGAGCCCGGAGAGACGTGGCGGCGGCGGCTGCTGCTGGGAACGACGGCAAAACCGTTCGAAACCGCAACTCAACTCGCCCCGCCGCTGCGGCCCGCGGCGCCCACAGGTGTATCGTGGGGCCGGCGGCGGGGCGGCCACGGGCGGCAGCTGCCGCAGCTGCCGCCGCAAGGGGACGGCGCGGCGGTGCGGTGCCGAGCCCGACCGCACCCCGGACTCGCATGTGCGGCAGTGGTCGCGGCGGGCGGCGCGTGTGGCGGCGACCGTGTGTTGTGGGTGTGCTCCAATGGAGGCCGCCGCCGTCGTCAGGGGGTGGCCGTGCAGAGGTGGCCGTCAGAAGTACTGCAGCAGTCAGAGGTCGCCGTCAGCGGCCGCCGTCAGGGGTCAGAGGTCGCCGTCAGGGCCCGCGGCCGTCGCGGCGCGCACTGGCCGCGGCCCAGTGCCCCCGAGGCCGTGAACCTTGGGGGGAGGCTTGAGGTGCGCCGCGCCGCGGCAAGTGGTACGGCCACGCCACACTGTACGCTTCACCGCCAGCACCAGGCCGGGCCACGGGCCCCAGGTCCTCGATCGATGTTCTCTCCCTCTCACCCTCTGCTCTCTCTCTCTCTCCCTCTTTGGGCGTTTTCCTTCTCAGCAAAGACGACTTTACGCAACAGGGTAGGCCCGGCAGGAGCGCCATAGTCGGCGGCTGAAACAAGGCGAAAGCCTTATCGGCTTCGGCGTCCGGTGGCCGGCGCAGACGCCGAACGCGTCGGCAGCATGTACTCCCAGACCCGGCTAGCTGCACGAGACAATGGCGAGGGTATCCGATTCGCATTTTACCAGAACGGCGGCGGCCCCGGCGGCGAGTCGGAAGGGCTTAGGGGTCTGGCGGGCGGGCAGCGTCGATGCGCCTGCTGCTGGGGCCTGATGCTGCTGTGTCGCACGGCTGCGCGGGGCTGCGGGGCTGCGGGGGCCCAGGCACCACCCCTCCCGCGGACCCAGAACTGGGAAGCGAAGGCAACATTCACAGAGTTGTAACCATGGTCCGCCCAGTGGGCGGCAAAGGGCTCCTTCACTCGGACCCCCAAAAAAATGCAGAGTAGGCGAAAGGTGGCAGCAGCCCCCAGCGAAGACGACGGATGGTGCATGAACCGTGGTGTACTGATTTGGGTTCGGCATGGGAGTTCCAGCCCGCATCAGCAATAGCATTAGGGAGGGGCGGGGCGGGGCGGGGCAGGGCGGGGCAGGGCACGCAGGTCCAGCTGTGCAGCAATAACTCCCGTGCAGCGGTCGTCCCCGCCCCGCTGTTCCGCTATCCGTTCCTCCCTTTATTTTTTTCCCCTCTCCCACTTCTTCTTCTCGTCCTCTCCTCCGGAGCTAGCAGCACCGGCGGCAGCGGCAGCGACTTTGCTTCTTGGCATCTCCATTCTTTCTATATAAAATATATCCCCTGGCCTGGCCTTCGCTCGTGCCGGGGTAACGGCGTGCTGCGGCGCAGGCCCAGCAGGCCCCGCAGGCAGGCGGGCTCTCAGCGGGCCGAGGCTGCCGCTACCGCCGCCGCCGCTTGTCGATACGGACTGACCGTAATCCAATCACAGCCACAGCAGCAGCCGGCCGCGCCCCCCTGCCGCACCGCTCCCAACTCAGCAGGTGCATTCGGAGACAGAAGGGCCGCGCCGCCCGCGCTGTCTCCTTCCGCCTTCAGAGAGAGAGAGACAGGTCCGAGGAGACAGTCGCTCCGCTGCGCTCTGCTGCCCCCCGCACCTGTGCGTTCTTGTACGTCTCGGCCACGTGAAAGCGTATATATATACGCGAGTCCTTCTGTCGTTGTCGTCGACCTACCGTGTCGTGTCGTTCCTTTTCCCTCTTCTCTTTTTCTTTCCCTCTTTGCGCGCACTCTCTCGGAATCGGCTGAGGTCCGTCTCTCTCTCTCTCTACTTGTCTCCTCTTCTCTCCGTCTCTCTCTCTCACACACACACACACACACGCACATTTTTCACTGCAGTGACTCCCTACCCCGCCTGCGCGCCGCGCAAGCACGAAGAGGACCTTGGTGTGGAGCGCGAATCATCCCTCATCTTATTTGGCAGGTCAGGGAGGAGAGGAGGAGGGAGGGGAGGGGGGGAGGGAGGGGAGGGGAGGGGAGGGGAGGGGATGGAGAGTGAGCCGGAGCTGCCGGAGATCTCTTGCGGCATAGAGGGTAATGATGCCCCGAGAGGACCGGCCGGAAGCGGAAGCGATTCTGCGCCGGAAGGAAATAAACCTGTTTCCCGTTGCGGCCACGGCGGCCGGCGGCCGGAACTTCCTTGACCGAGGTCCGAAACAGGACGCACCGAGACGGCGGCCTGCTCCGTGACTCCTCTGGACAAACGCTTTGAATACGGCGGCGGATCGCGAATAAATAAATAAATGAATCCTGCTTTCTCCTCTGCAGTCTCGCAGCCAGCCGCGGTGTCGGGCCGCGCGGCGAGCGCCTGCGGCGGCCGGGGTAGGCCCGCCGCCGGACAGGCGCGCACGGACGCTGCCTACCCGACGGGCGCCCAGTGCGCCGAGACTGCCTGCCACCACCGAGCCGCAATGGGGGGGAGAAAAAAAGAGAAAAAGTTTGCGCTTCTCGAGGAGCACAAGAAGAGCGAGTGTCAGGAGGGGCGATCGCTACAGCGAGAGGTTGATATGGTGGTGCCGGCGGCGGCGGGCCGTACTATGTCACCCGCGGACATCCAAGGAGGGGAGGGAGGGGGCGGGAGGGGGAAAATATACTCCCTGGCGGGCCGCTGCCGCCCTGCAGCACACGCACGGAGGGAGGGACAGACCTAACCTTCAGAAGGTCAGCGGCGCCGTGCCGCGTTGCGCGCTCCGCCGCCGCCGCCGCCCTTTTTTCTCCGACGGTGTACCTCACCGCCTTGTGCGGGAGGGGCTGAGGGCGCAGTGACCCGAGTGTGGCGTGGGCGGCGGTGGGCGGCGGCGGCGGCGAGCCGGAGCGCCAGCCGGGCCGGCGGCGGCGGGTGGAGGCCGCCGCGCGTGGCCAACGTCCCCGCCCGGGACGCCGCCGCCGACCCCATCGCAGAAAGAATCCTCCTTTATTTATGCCCAAATTATCCCCCAACTGCCGTCGGCTGTGTTAGCTTTATAGACAACGATAGCAGCCGAGGCTTGTTCGCCGATGAACCCCCGCCCTGCTTCGGCGAGACAGAGAGAGAGAGAGAGAGAGAGAGAGAGAGAGAGAGAGAGAGAGCTGATTGCGTTTCGGCGAACACACTTACTTTCGCTTGCACACACGCCCGCACGCACGCACGCACACACCGCACCCCCTCCACCGCCCATCGCGTGCGCACACTTTAAGTTTCGCCGCGGGTGATTGAACCGTGTGGTGTGTGTACGCCGCGGGATGCCCGCTCCCCCGTCTCTGTCGCCTGCGACACAACGCTGCTGCCGCTGCGGCTTGTTAACTTATTCACACGTTTACACCGCTGCTGCACCGCTCTACGTGCTGCGGTAGTGGTGCGGGCAGGGCGGTTCTGTAAAATGGTTTATTTACTCGTCGGGGGGGGGGACACCTCAGCCGCGGCCTGTCGCCGGCTAGGAGCGCTCCCCGGCCGCGGGGCTCGGATGAGCAGAGCGCCGCACCTCGCCGTCAGCGGCCTCGGCATGCGGTGCATTCCACTCGCTGCTCGCTTATCAGTAATGTTCCCCATGCATTATTCAAGAGTCGCTCTGCTGACCGACAGAGAGAGAGAGAGAGAGAGAGAGAGAGAGAGAGAGAGAGGGCGTGGGCACTGTGTGGGCTAAAGAGCAGGATAAGTGACTCTGTCACACCTCCTGCTGCTGCTGTACACCACGAAACCTTACGAAAAACTTGTGTGGTCGGCCCCCTCCACCCCTTCCCCCCCCCCCCTCTCTCTCTCTCTCTCTCTCTCACCGCGACCCCGAAGCGCGCGCCCCGACCTCGCCTCGCTTCGCCTTTCGTTTTGTTCTTTCCTATCCGGCCCGCTTCGTCGGAGGTGTGACAGCGAACGTGTTTCGGCGCGGAGCCGCGTGCACGACCGCACGGCCGCGTGTTTTATGCGGAAGCAGAGGCCTTATTAGAGCGCCCCGAGGCCTGCCGCGCTCATGAACACGGGCCTCATGAACGTTTTATCCCATGTCAAATTGAAATTCCACACTCCCGAGCCCGAATCCTCCAAAACGTTGATCACAAATGATTATGGATATGCTGCGAATCTATTCCCATTCCGGATTACCCCACACACGCACATCCACCCCCCCCCCCCCCCCTGCCACGCCACACTGCCGCTTTTCCTCATAAATATTCAACCGCATGCTTGCACTAATAATTGCTGTATATATCCTGCGAGCCGTGCAGTTCATACGAGTCCATCTCCTCCCCGTCCCGTCCAGTCCCGCCCCCCTGCCCCCTCAATCCTTTCAATGTCCCCATTAGGATTTTACCCTAACACCTTATCTCCCTTCAATTTCTCCTTTCGCACCTCTACTGTCTCTGTCTCTCCCCCACCTCTCTGTCTCTGTCTCTCTCTGTCTCTCAACTCATCAACAACTTGCTGCGGACTAGTCACGTGGCCCAGTGAGTGTGGTGGTGGGGGGAGGGGGTGTGAGGGTGCCAGTCTTGGCTCGCCCCGCGGGAGTTTGCAGGGAAGTGCCTCACGATGGGAACAGTGGTGGTGGCGCCACTGCAGCCCTTGGATCGCAGCACAGCGCTGCCGCCAGGAGTGGCCAAAACCCTTTTTCCAGGCGAAACCTTTGATTGCAAAAAAAAAAAAAACGGTCTGGTCACGAAGGCGCGACAAAATAGCAACCCTGACCCACGTGCTCGTGATACAGCTAGGTGACTGCCGGACTACGGCCGGCACAGGGCCGGGCTACAGCTGCTACAGCTGCTACAGCTGCTACAGCTGCTACAGCTGCTACAAGCTGCTACAGCACACGGCCGCATCCCATCGATCGCTGTACCTTCCATAATGCAGGGCGGCCGGCAGCAGCAGCAGGCAGCAGCCGCCGCGCACGGCGCCGCACCACTCAACTCACCTGTCTGTCCTTTGCCCAGGGTCCGTTCCAGCCGGTAGGGCCCCACGTACTGGACATGCTCGGCGGCGTTGGGCGCCGACGACACGCCCCCTGAGGGGCCCAGGGCCGGACCCATGCCCGCCGCCTCCTTATTCTGCATGGTGCGAGACCCCTTCCGGGGCCCTGCGGGGGGGCCCTGCGGGGGGCCCTGCGGGGGGCCCTGCCCGTGAGCCGCGGTGTGTGGCGCGGCCGCTGCCTCAGCCGCTGGCCCCGCCACCGCCGCCGCCGCCGCGGGCCCCGGCCCGGCTGCCCAGGGTCTGGGCTTGGAGACCCCGGCCTCGGGCTCGGACGGCTGGGGCTCGCAGGAGAATCATTCCTCTACTCGGGTTCCCGGATCCGGAGGGTCACGTCGAAGCGCACCGCCGCATCGCCGCACACGACGCCGACGCGGGACCGTCCACGCCCCCGACACGCCACGCCCCCCCGCCGACAAGGCCGCCGTCAACGTGCCCACGACGGACCCGGACTACCGCCCCAGCACCGAGAGCAGGGCCGCGGCCGCCATGTTGGAAAACTCGGCTCGTGCGAACGCAGCGCGGGGCGCAGGCAGGACTGAGGGGATGTCCTGGGCCGTCCGAGGGCGGCGAGGCGGCGGCCGCGGCGAGGGGCGAGGACGCCGCGGCGCCTGCGCACCTCCGCCCCGGCGCCGAGGACCCGAAGCCAGGACCCGAAGCGGGGAGCAGAGGCGCACTCGGCGGCGCCACCCGAGCGGGGCCGAGCGGCCGAGCGCGCCGCGAGGCGGCCGAGCACAGCCGAGCCGGGCGCCGGGGCCGAGCGCCGAACCGAGCCGGGGCGGCCGCCGAGCCGAAGCCAGCGCCGCAGCCACCCCTCGAGCCACCACCCCCTTACTGTCAATATTTCCCTTCTTCCGCTCCTTCTCGCTCGCTCCCTCTCCCCGCGGCCGCGCACCCTCTCCCTCGCGCGCGCCTCTCTCTCTCTCCCGCTCACAGTCGCCTTCGCTTGTAGAGGACACAGTTACTCTACAACCAGTGTACCGCATGGGCCCTGCTCCCTGCGCCCTGCCCCTCCCCTGCCACGCCCCGAATGCGTCGGTCCTCGGGGGTCCTGAGCCCTGCACGGTGGCGGCGGCGTTCGGTGCGCGAGCGTGCCACTGCACGGCACGGCCATTGTGGGACCTGTTCGAGTTGAACCACTCGTGAGAGAGGGACAAAAGGAAGTGCCAGGGGGAGAGAGAGAGACAGAGAGTGAGGGGAGAGAGAGAGAGAGAGAGAGAGAGAGACAGAGAGAGAGAGAGACAGAGAGAGGGAGGAGAGAGAGGGAACATGGGAATTCTGAATGGTTCGGCGCACTGATTCACCGCACTACACAAAACCGCGCTGTACGCTTTTCGTCGCGAACGATACAGATACCACTAATTTCTCACGGGACTATCAATCTAGTCTGCCCCCTCCGCCCCCCCCCCCCCCTTCCCGCTCCCTACCACTTCCGCAATATCCTCTCGGAAAGGCAGAAAAAAAAAGGGTGCGCGTCCACACAGCACAACACAGACCGGGGAGGAGAGGGGAGGGGCGGTGCACGAGGTGAGCGGCTCGGCGGTGGACAAAAACTTTTCACCGGCACACATATACACACTCTCTCCCCGACTGCAAGCAGCTCAGTGGCTCCCTCTTCTGCCCTAAATAAAAAAGACTTTTCCCCACTCGGAAAAATGTGTTCACTCCTCTCCCTCTCTCTCCTTTTCTCCCCTCTCTCCTTCCCGATTTGGCAATTGGGGAGGCGTGAAGGAGATAGGCATAACCGCTCTCGTGAGAGAGAGAGAGAGAGAAGCCGAGAGGGAGTGAGAGAGAGGGAAGGTTGCGGAGAGGGAAGGTTGGGGGGGGGGAGGGGGGGGGTTGGTGTCATCAATCATCCCTCATAGCAAACAAAAAGGGGCAAAAAAAAATTCAAACGGTAAAATGAAATATTTTTAAAACCCCGAATTGCCGCGTCTGGCCCGCTCTTCTGCCGTCGGTCGGCCATCGCGGGACATATTTCTAATCGTTGTGTTGACGACGAGTACTCCAGCGGCGGCGTGCAGACGACCGCGGGGGCCGCGAGGCGACCGCGCGCCGTCCACAACAAGAGCGCCATGTCGGCGGCGGCGGCCCAGCAGCGCCCTCGATGCAGATCACGTCGGGGTCGGGCATTGCCGTCATTCTCCCAGCTGCAGCTGCTGCAGCTGCTGCAGCTGCCGCCGAAACGCAAAAGAGAGAGAGAGCGGGGGTCGCAGCCGAGAAGTGATGCGACGGTGAGAGGGGGTGGGGGTAGAATTACGACGAAAACCCAATAAAAGAGGGGGCGGGTGGCGATGACGTCACGGATCCCTTTCGTTCGGTTTACACTGGCCGCGTATTTCCGCCCGCTCCCCGCCGCCGCCGCCCGCTTAGCGTGGCAGTGATCGAGCTATCGAACACGTTTGTCGGTTACATCGATCTTCTTTCTCTCTCGGTGATGATTCCCCGTTGGGGGGGGGGGGGGGGGGTACTCGGTCGGCGGGTACGGCGCGGCGCCCTTTGGCGGTACCACGTGGTATTGATCCCCCTCGCCGCCGTCGACCCCGTGAGCTCGGAGCTGCCGCCGCCGCCGCCGCCGCCGCCGCCGCTGCTGCTGGAGTGGAGAGCGCTGACGTGGGCCGTGGAGTTTTAATTAGAAACCAGACCGGAGCGCGGCCGGCGGCGGCGCGGGACGCCGCGATCGTCTCGGCGGGGAGCTCGCTGGAGGGGAGCCATTCGGCCGGAATGTCTGTCGCCGCCGTCGACGTCCTGCCCTGCTTGTAGGAGAGAGAGAGAGAGAGAGAGAGAGAGAGAGAGAGAGAGAGAAATGGATTTCTTCGCGCACCGCACAGTAAACGGGCGTTGTCCTGTGCAGTGAGCAGGTCGGTCGCGCCGGCCGGCCAGCCCGCGAACCTATCCATAAAACAGAGCAGGGACGTCTTTTCGCCTCGCCCAGGCTGCTGCCACCCCGATCGCTCAGCTCGCCGCGGCAGGGGATTTTGGTCCGAGCGGTCCCCCCAAACCCGTTGTCGTCGCGGCCTGATCGAATCTTTGTCCGGGCTCCTAAATCCGATTCCGATTCCGCATGCAAATAGTACCCCAGCTGGCCGTCGTCGGCCGTCCATATCAAACGGAAGGGCGCGCGCCCGGGTCGATGCCGATCCCGGCTGATCGCGCTCAACGCCCGGCCGCCGCGTGGGAGTGGGACAGAGACACAGCACGCGCCCGCCACGCGTCCGTCCGCCCTTGTCTATCACGCGCTCCCCCCCCCCCCTCTCTCTCTCTCTGTTTCTCTCTCCGACTCCCAGAGGAGCGCCTGCCAGTGCCAGGGTAGGCCGGCCCGCACGACACGCATGCGGCCAACCTGTCGCGGCTGCCTACCCGGCAGGCGCCATCCGCCGCACCCCACACACCCGCACCCGGATCGGTGCAGGAAATCGGTTCTCGAGGGCGAGCGTTTTAGCGGATGGGTCTCTTTTGGGGCGCGGACTGTCTCTGTAAATGAGGTGGGCGTTCGTGCGTACTGTACTGGCCTCACACACACACACACGCCCCCCTCCACACACACGCCCCCCCACACACATGAACAGCTGGGGCCGGCGGTGCTGTTGTTTGTGACCGCCGCTGTCGCCGCTGTCGCTGCGCGCCCTGAGTCGCGCCCGACTTTCAGTCGCCCCAAGGCTGTCGGAGACGTTCCGTGTGTTCTGTCAAGGGTCTGCAGTCGGCGTCGGCGAAAGTAAGTGAAGGTGTGACCTGTCACCACTTGTCATCGCTTGCCAAACCGTTTTGTATCCACGCGAGATTCCACTTGTGTGATCTTTTTTGAGGTTAGGCAGTAATGTAGAGTTGTGCATGTATTTTTTTAAAATTTATTCCTGAACATATTTTTAATATTTCTTTTTTACTGTCACTTCCCTACAGGCTATCAAGGAACATGGCAGGGAGACAGTTACGGCTGGGTCTCATCCAGATGGCTGTCCATGAGGACAAGTTGGAAAACGTGAAAAAGGCTGTGTCGCTGATCAAGAAAGCAGTCGACAATGGGTCATCCCTGGTGGTTCTGCCGGAATGCTTCAATTCACCTTATGGTCTGAAGTACTTCCCCAAGTACGCAGAGAGTGTTCCCGAAGGAAACACTGCCAAAGCAATGTCGGCTGCAGCAAAGGAAAATGGAGTATACCTCATTGCTGGATCTATACCAGAAGAGGATAATGGTAAACTTTACAACACGTGCACTGTTTGGGGCCCAACTGGAAATCTTCTGTGCACACACAGGTATTTTTAAGTTGCTGACATTGCTTTTGTAATTTTAGAAATGATACTTTATTTTAATTTTCACTGTCTGTTTCAGGAAAGTACACCTGTTTGATATCGACATTCCTGGAGGTATCAGATTTAAAGAGTCAGAGGTGCTGAAGCCTGGTAGTAAATTGACCTCATTTAATATGGGTGATTGGAAAGTTGGCCTTGGAATTTGTTATGATATAAGGTTTGGTGAGATGGCAAAATTGTATGCAAAAGCAGGCTGTAATTTGCTCGTGTACCCAGGAGCTTTTAATATGACGACCGGTCCTTTGCATTGGGAGCTCCTCCAAAAGTGTCGCGCTGTTGACAATGAACTTTACGTCACAGCTGTTTCCCCAGCCCAGGATACATCTGCAGATTATGTGGCATATGGACACACCATGGCTGTTGACCCGTGGGGAAAAGTTGTTTCAGCAGCGGGATTTGGAGAAGAGATTGTTTATGCTGACATTGATTTATCCGTCGTGGAGAAAATGAGGCAGCAGATCCCTCTTGTGTCTCAGAGGAGGACTGATATCTATGATACAATTTCAAAAGACTGAGAATTTTTTTTTCCTAATTTCACAAGACATTAAGACAGAAAGGGGATAAGAATAGGATATAAAAGGGGATAAATTTGGGTGGAGTGATGTCAAATATTTGTATAGATGTATTTTTTTATCACATTTTAAAAATTTGTTTTTTTGCTGTACTAGGAACTAAGATGTAATAACATACTGTAAATGAGTTGTTGAATAAAGTGAAGGAAGTCAAAATTAAAAAATAAGGCTTTAATATACAGTTAAAATTAAACATACAAGAACAGCATCTTCTCATTACATTCTCATCATGATGGTGGTGTTTCTTGGGAAACTGAAAAAAAAAAAAACACATTGATATTTAAAAAGAAGAAACACTCTGGTACCAAAATCCCATAAATACGATATGGCTACAAACTTACCCTTACAACTATATTCTAGTGCTGCGGTAATTGTCCGCATATCATTTTCAATACTTCGAGCCCAGTTTTCAGCATCTCCTATTTCTTTTAATGCTCCATTGAAGTTTTCAACTAAATTGAGCCATTGCTGAGTCTGTTTTGCAAAATTTGTTGCATTGTGGTGAAGGTGTTTGGCTTCAGCATCCAACCTCTTTTGGTTCAAATACGCCTGGGCAACACTGTAGGATGAAAACACTTGATGCATAAATTAAAGGGTTCGAAATATAGAATATTAATTAATGATGATAGTATACAATGCCATATATACTTCATGAATCTAAAAGTACTTGCCCAACATTGAGATGGTCCACTAAAGCCTGCGTTAGGTTGTTTGCAGCAGCTATTGCATCTTTTCTCTTTTGATCTGCAACAATAGAGTACACAAAATTAACTGAAACGCTCCCTGAGAGACATTCTCCATCAGAACACTCCAAATTATGGCTTCAATTCTTAGATAACCACAACAGTGTGCACTAAATATTTCCATTACCTTGTCTTTCCTTCCGTGCAGCTTGTTTGCTCTGATGTTCTTTGACTAATGAAGATAACATCTTTAGCAACAGATAAGCTCTGGAACTCCCCTTCAGGTGTTTTGGCTACTTTTCAAAGAACTACGGACCTGCTGTTTCCAATCTCGCTTCTGCTTCTGTTTACAATTTTGGAATCGAGCTGTCAAAAGTCCCAGCTGACGGGAGAAACCGGGCAGATCTGTTTCGTCACGACAGTCGATCCAACCTTTTGGAGCTTCCCTCTAACATTTACACATTAATGCTGCTATTCATGTACGAACGATTTGAAGATCATAAACAATGTCACGTCTTCTGTTTGGCCGAAAATTGAGGGATTCCCGTCCCTTGCTTTGATCACACGGCCAAACCACGCCCCTAATGCGATCACAAAGCGTGGAGCATATCTCCCGAGAGACTCGTCGAGAGGGTTCACACGACAGACGCCAGATGACGCCACAAGCCTTGTCCTGGGCATAAATCTACAGTTGCCACTCGTCCATCGCTCTTCAGGCGGTGACTGCCATTTCGCGACACGTTTCGCGGGTCTTAAGAGCCAACAATTCTCACAATGAGCTCAAAAACCAGCGTCCGACAAGGTCCCGAGACGCGAGGGTAGATCTGTCCGGGTCCAGCAGAGGTGCTGCTTCAGCTGGCAACTCTACACGGACCGCGGGTGGGAGGGGCGGTGGGGGGCGGGGTGGGGGCAGGAAACAGCCTGTTGCCGCCAGACTGCGCTACCGGCCGCCTTCGGGTTCGAAGCGTCCAGCGGCAGCAGCCAGTCTGTCCCAGCCGGGCTCGAGAGGTGCACGGTCAGTTGCGTGGCGTGTTGCGGGCCGCCAGTGGAGTGCGGACGTCACAACTGGTCTGCTTTGTTTTGGTCGCGGTCTCGGGTCGGTCTTGTGATTGTGCGTCCGCCCCGTGCGTGTCTGTGAACGTGTAGCCCCCGCCCCGCCCGTGGTTTCACGCCCCGCCCCGCTCCAGACTTGGGATTATCGCAGTTTGCCCAGCCTCCGCGGAAGGTAAGTGTCTCCTCCGACGCCTCTGTTCTACTTATGGAGGTTGGCCTCTGCTTGGTGTTTTTGTTTTCAATGGTGTCGAACAAACATTTAAAAGGCGGAAGTCCACGAAATCGCCGTGAATTGGAAAGAAATTAGCATCTTCACCCTTTTTTTGGTCATTCTAGATATTAAGATAGAAAAATAATAATAAAAAAATACAAAGTTAAACAAACATAATATGAGGGTCCTGGAATGGTTTTTGATGTTGACCAAGCTTAATCCTGATACACGATGTCACAGAGATTTTAAAATCTTCCATTAATTATTGTTTATCTGATGTAATAGATTTGTAGTTCTCATTTATTCTATTTGTGTCTCTCCTTTCTTTTACGGAAATTCTTCTACAAAGGAGATATTGAAGAATCTTAACCAGCAAGTACAGTCATAACTGTGGGAGCTAGGTAGTGAGTCAGGTGGGAATGTACAGGCATTCAAATTACTGTTGATAACAGCGGTGGCCCAGGCGAGTGTACTACTACGCTCACTTTGCCCTCTGGCCTGCCACTTCATTGCCAGTCCACCATAGAACCCTCATCTTTGCCGGCACATCTGAATCATGAGATCCACGGAGAAAATTTCCATGTGTCATAGACCAACTTTAGAAACAAAACAAAAAGCGTAATTTTTCAAAAAGTCCAAAATCTTTTTGGAATTAAAAAAAATTGCGTATTTTTTAAATATTTTTTTTTTTGTAAATGTGAAATGACCTAATGTTGCGGTGCATCGTCTCGTGGTGCACCCCGCCCGGCATGCAGTAACTGCCCTTCGATCAGCGCCCCGCCCCGCCCCGCCCCACCCGACTTGGGTGCGATCCGGGCCGTGATCCAGGCCATGATCAAATTTGTTCCGGGCATTGCCCGTGCACTACATGCCGGCCCGGCCCGGCGCGGCGCGCTCTGGTTGCTGCCGGCTGCGGGCCGCGCGCGCGTTGCACCACGGCTAATGGTCGGCCCCCGGGCCCGGCTGACGACAAGCAGTCTCACACCCTCTCCGCTGCCGGCCCTGACGCGGCGCGCGGGTTCGAGTACCGGCGGGCGCCGCGGGGGGTCCGCGCGGTCCGTCGTCCTCCCCCGCCGGGCTTCGCCGCGTCCCCCCGGCGGCGTCCCCAAGGCCTGGATGTAGGGCAGCACCACAGCAGTTCCTTCACGCACGGCTGGTCGCGCCGCGCCGGGGCTCCGGCCGGAGGGTCTTGCCCTGGTCCTGGCTGGCAGCCCCGGGAGGGACACAACACGACACGACACGCGTATACACACAGCCGGCCTGCATTTCCTCACGTAATGCACTACGGCCGAGAGGGCCTTGAGGTCGGTGAGGAGGGCGGAGCCGCGCCGCGCCGCGCCGCAGCGAGCCGAGCCGCTTAGTGAACCGTGATTTCACTTCGCAGCGATACGACACGCTACGCTCGCGGCGTGTCATTCGGAGACGGGGGGGACTTGCGGCAACGCGGCAACACCCTCGACGACGACGACAACAACAACAACGCCGTCATCGACGGCCGACACGAGGCAGGCGGGGGAGAGACGCTGGCCGCGCGGTTCTCCGCCTTGATTTGCCAGCGGCAGTAGGCGATGATCCTGGGCGCGTGGCGCGTGGCGCGTGGGCGGGCGCGTGGCGGGGCGCGTGCCGAGTGAAAGCCCTGGCCGCGGCGCGGTGCCCCCGTCCCGAACACGGGGCACACAGCCTCCCATCTCCGTTCCCCTCTCCGCTCTCTCATCTCCTCCCATCCTTCTCCGCCTGCACGCTGCTGCGGACGGGGCGACGCGACGGATTGGAAGTAACTACACGCCATACATTTCGGTTTCCGTCTCCTTTTTGTCGCCGGTGGATCGGAGAAAGTGCGCGCGCCGCGCGGGAGGGGGCGGGGCGGGGCGGGGCGGGGCGGGGCTTAAGTGCGGCGTCGTGGCCGGGCTAAAGACCGTGCCGCGCCGGCCGCGCCGTGAGATAGGCCGCGCCGAGTTACATCGTATGGGCAGCCTGCGCCCGCACGACGACGCCACCTTATGAAACTCGCGGGATTGCCTGGTCTCGTGTGTGTCGCTGTGGCGGTGCACAATGCCGGAGCTTCCCAGGGGACAGGACAGACAGGGTGGACGCCGGTCGCGGGGGGCAGGCCGACGGTATGGTTCCCAGCCCCGCCTCTAGCCCGGCCCGGGGAGCGCGGCTCCCAGCCTGGATGCCCGCACTCGCGGCTCCTGTGCCCGAGGCCGGTCCTGCGGGGGGTCCCCCACGGCCTCACGGTGACCTTCCCGCCCCTGGGGGCCTCGGCGGGGCCTCGGCGGGGCCCGGCTGCGGCGGCGGAGTCGCCTGGTGTCACTGACCCCCCCGCCATGCCGCTGATGCTCATCTGCGAAAGCCAACTGGTTTTGTGCAACGCCGGCACTCGCACGCTCTCTGTGCCGACTCTGCGGCTGTGACGGCGGCGGACGGCCGGCGACCCAGAGTCTTCGCGGGGGGTCCGCGGCCCCGAGACCCGCATGCGATCGCGGTGCGTCGAAAAGCACCCAGCACCCGCCGTGTTTACGGCGTAGTACTGATCCACATGTACAAAAAGCATGTACAGTTGCCTCCCCCCCTGCTTAGCACACGGTGCACTGGGCTGCGCGGGCGTCTCGACCGTACGGAGCCGAGAGTAAACAGAGCAGGCAGCCGGCACTGCAGGGCACGGCCAGTGCAGCTCTCGGGTCTCGGCCCGGGCCAGTTGGGGCGTATCGATAAATATCTCGTTCGTAGGACCGGCCGCAGGACGCTGTGTGTGTGTGTGTGTGTGTGTGTCGAGGCATGCTGAGCCGGGGCAGCGGCGGGGGCTTCTCGTACTTGGACAGCGGGGGGAGTGGCGCGCTGCTGTCTGCACCGTCACGTCGTGGACGACCACCGCCACAGCGGCACCCCCAGCGAGGAGTACGGACGTGTGGAGCCCCCCGGCTGCTATCGGCGGGGTCCTGGTGGTGGGGAGGCACGTCCTGAGAGGTACCCGGGACCTGCACGATAAGGCGTCCCGGGTACCGGTGCCGGCCGGCGCAGCGGCCCGGACCGCCCGCCCGCCCGGCCTTGGTCCCCGCGTCCTGGTCTGGCCGGGTGGGCGGGGCCGCGGGGGGCGGGTCCCGGTCCGGCCGGGGCTCCCCGATGACGAGACCATCAGACTGGACCCCGTTATATCGGAGAGCGCTGCGCCCCGCCGCCGCCGCCGACGACCACGGCGTCTCGGCCGCGGGACAGCGTCGCGTCGCGTCCGCGACAAAGTACGTACAGTACAGCGGGTGCGGGTGGTCGGGGGCCGCGGGGCCCGCGGGGACGTGGTCACATGGCTGCCCCCGCTGACCCCGGCTTGTTGGCGGCCGCCGCTACCGCCACCACAACGGCGAGGTGCCGGCCCCGGCGGGGGGCCCCGTAGCGGTGCTGGCGGTGGCGACGGCGGTCCGCCGAAAAACAAAGATACACCGTTCGGCAGTGACGCGGCCCCGTGACGTCATCGCCGCTCATAACTCCTACGGAAGGGTCACCGATTTGAAGTCAACATTTGACTTATTGAATTATGACGTGGCTTTCCTTTGATTTTTGACTTTTACTTTTGTTTTTGCTTTTTTTCGACTTTTAACTTTTATTTTAATTTTTTAAAGCAAAGAAACCGACTTTTTTTTTTCGAGTTCTGGACCGCTCGCCGCCGCGTCTTTCGTGCCCTTATCAACGCCTTTATCTCTCACACATGTAATGCGGCGCGTGCTGACCGCGCGACTGTTTCGCGGAACAGCTGGGCTTCTCCACTCGGACCGGCTTCGAATACTACCGGAGTAGGGGGGGGGGGCACGGCGGGGGCACGGCGGGGGCACGGCGGGGGCGCCTCGCCTGCGCGACAAACACCGGGGAGGGTTTCCCTCTGCTGAGGAATGTTTATGGGCTGCTCGGCGCGCTACCTGCCGGGGCCGGGTGACGCCGCCGCCGCCGCCGCCGCCGCCGCCGCCGGGGTCGCTGGGCAGGGGCCCTGGCCAGCCTTGGCAGGACCGCACCGCACCGCACGGCACGGCAACGTCAGCGGGCGCCGCTGCGGCGGCGGCGGCCCGACACGACCCCGCCTGCTCCCGCGCCGCCGGTGCCACCTCTCACTTCACTTGTACAGAACTGCACTCTGCTCTCGGGGCTTTGCCGGCCCGCCGCCTCGCCCGCCGCCTCCGGCCCGGGGGCCCGGGGGCCCGGGGGTGCGCGGAGACGGCAGGGCGAGCCGAGTGGTCGGCGGCGCGGCGCGCGGGGTCGCGGGTTCAAATCCCGGCCGCGCCCCCGCCGTGGGCCGTGGAAATGAGGTCCTCGCTGGGGAGGGGGCGGATACCGAACATGCTGTATACTTCGGGACCTCTCTGTCGCGCTCATGTGGAGCACCCCGCGAGTGCGACAGAGACAGAGCGGCGTTGGGAATCGGTCTGTACGGGGGCTCGTGTGGCATTCCCACCCAGAGGCGGCAGACGGTGGCGGTGCGTGTTTATCGATACAGTGCCGACCGGGCTGGGAGGCGGTGTGGCGTGAGGCGGGGCGCGTGGGTGGCGTGGCGTGGCGTGGCGTGGCGTGGCGTGGCGTGGCGTGGCGGGGCGTGGCGTGGACTCGGAGAGTGGTTGCCGTTGCTGCGCGCTCACGCTTTGGAGAGCCAGAGGGGGCGAGGGGGGCCGCTGCTGCTGCTGCTGCAGGGGCCGATATGTGATGTGGAATGGGGCACGCCGAGCGAGCCGGCGATGAGTTGCGTTACAAGTCGCGTGCAATCTCTCCTCTCTCTCTCTCTCCGTCTCGCTCTGTATGTCTCTTTCTCGCACACACGCAGCGCCCGCGGCCCCCCCGGAGGGGGCTCCAGATCCAGCAGGCAGCCAGATGCCCGGCCGCCGCCTGGCCCGGGCAGACCGGCGGGTCGGTGGGCCCCGCTGGTGTTCCACTGGAGTTTGTTGGGGCAATGCCACAGCAGAACCAAAAGCGGGCAAGGCTTGGCTGCTGGCAGGTGCAGCGGCGGCGGTGGCCGGGCCTGACGGGGGGGGGGGGGGGGGGGGGGGGGGGGGGGGGGGGAGCCCGTCACAGGCTTCTCTCTCCCGGCCGCCGCCGCTGCATGCGATGCGGTGCGGTCGCGGCGACTGCTTCGGCCAGTTGGTGGTCACTACACTTACCCCCGCCCCCTACCCCCCCCCCCCCCCTCCTCCAGCCGGTCGTTTGGTTGGTTGGTCGCATAGGCCGCAAGACTGCACCGTGGTGTGTGGGGAAATTTTTTTTGCACGCGCGCACGAATGCAAGGAGGAAAAAATGTAAGGTCCATATTACAAAATTCTTTTTTTGTATTTTTTTTTTGTCTGCGGAAGGCGGCCCCTTTAATTCTCCCCTGCGCCGCATCGCGCACCTCTTGTAGCAGGGCAGGGCGACTGATTGAGACGGCGTTTTTGTGCTAATTGCCGCCGCCGTCGGCCTGGTCTGGGCTCACTCACCCTGGGCAGGGACAGAAAGAAAGCGAGAGACAGAAAGAGAGAGAGAGAGGGCGAGAGAGAGAGAGAGAGAGAGAGAGAGAGAGACCAGGGAAGGGAGGGCGGCCGACCCGCAGTATCCGCAGCCCGCAGCCTTCTCCTCCTTCTCCTTCTGCTAGCCGGGTGGGAGCTCCCGTGCGCACTCAGAGGGGAGCTTTAACCCCCCCCCCCCCCCGGCAGGCCCTGCTGTTGGGTGCTGAGCAGCGCAGCGCGACGCAGCTTTAGCTCGTTGTTCGTTCAGCTGGCAGCCGGCCGCCGCGGCCCCCCGCGTCCCCCCCTCCCTCCCGCCCTCCCCTCCCCCACCCGCCCCTCTCGAGGTCATCGCGACGCTCGGCGCGCGGCGGCAGCGTATACACAGCCTATACGGTTGCACTAGAGTGACTCTCTGGTCTGACGTGTATGGCGGAGGGAGGGAGAGGGAGCGAGAGGGAGGGAGGGAGAGAGCAACGACGTAATGACCCGCTCCTCTTCTTGGCTCGCTCCCGGCCACCAGCAGTGGCATCATGACGGCCCGAGAGGGCAGCTGATGCAGCGCGCCCGGCCCGGCTCCCTGCTCGCGGCCCTCCGTTATGGGTGGCTCTCCCGGGGCGGCCCAGAGGGCCCTTCTACCGGCAGAAATGGCTCCGGGGCATGCCGCCGCACGCCCAAGTCTATTTTTCAAACTTGATCAAAATTTTAAAAAAAATCTCCAAAATTAAAACCAAAGCATTTTTAAAAACGCTCTCATTTTTTAAAAAAAATCTAAAATCGAAAAAATTGGACAAAAAAAAACTAAATTGTAGTGGGAAAAAAAAATTCGTCGAAATGGTGTTGTTGACCGGCGTGCCATGGAGTGCATAGAGTGGATGGGACGGCAGCCTCAGTCCGTGTGGTGTCCAGTCCCCGGTCCGTCCGCGCCCCGCGCAGACCGGCACGCAGGTGCCTGCCGGTGCAGTAGTCGGTGTCGGGTTGCGGGCCGGGCCGGGGCGGCGTGTGCTGGGAGCGCGTAGGTCGTGTGTAGTGTAGTGTAGAGTCGGCCGTGCCACGCCCGCGGTGTCGCCTCTGCCCAGCTCTGCGCAGCTCTGCGTTCTGTGGTCTGACGCCGCAACACCGCTCTGAGTCAGTCTTCGTCAGCCCCTCCCTGTTGCCGAGTGCAAAAAAAAAAAAAAAAAAAAAATAAAATGAAGGTGTGCGTGAAAAATAGGAACCACATAAAAAAACCCACCGAAATTAATGCCAGTTTCACATTTTATCCACAAGTATTTCAACTTCCATTCGTGTTTTTTTTTGTGTTTCATTTTTTTTTCTTTTACATTTCTACTGTCAGTCAGAGAAACTTCATTTTTTTTTTCACCGACGTTTCCGCGCGGCCGGTGTTCCGCGCTCGGGGCGATGTGGGTTAGTTAGCTCCAGGCGGGGCGCCTCTAGCCGAGCCTGGCGCCGGCGCCGCGCCGGACGGGGAGTTCCTGCGCGGCTCTTTTATCTCCGCAGCCATTACAGTATTTGGAGCGGCGGCGGCGGCGGCGGCGGCGGCGGCGGCCGGCGCCCGCTACAACAGCAGCCGTGGAGGCGCCCGGAGGTTGCGCCCGCCTGCAGTGCGCCACTATATAATGCTTGCCCTCCTCCTCTCTTGTTTCTCTGTCTCTCTCTGTCTCTCCTTGTCTTCCTCGTCCATAACGCCCTTGGCCTACCTTGACTTTGACATCGATATCTGTCTCTCTCTCTCTCTGTCTGCGGCGTTGCGCCCCGCGTCGGGCCGGGCCACAGCCGCGCGCTTTGAGCAGGGAGCACTCTGGCTTTGAGCCGCTGCTGCTTTCAGGCAGCCTTGTTCTGTGCGCAAACACTGTAACGGCAGCGGCCTGTCGTGTCGTGCAAACAGCCCGGTGGCATTGTGGGGAGTGGTTAGAGGGACAGAGAGAGAGAGAGAGAGCGGGGGGACACAGAAAGAGAGACAGAGACGGAGAAAGGACTTTCAACCCGCGCGGCCTGCCGCGTGCGTGCATACATTCTGCGAATCGGGTTAGCACCTTGATAGTAATGAGGGAAGATTCAACTTCCTTGCCCCTTCCCCTCCCCCCCCCCTTTCCTCTCTGCCTCTGTCTCTCTCTCTCATCCACGTCGACGATGTACATTGTCTCTCTCTCTCTCCCTCCCACACCGCTGCTGCTGCTGCCGCGTGTCTACCCGTACCCGCTGCCGTGGCGGCTTCGGACACAATACTCTGTACGTGTTTGTGAATGGCGCACACTCCACAGCGAACCATAGTCCCGATTCCCACCGGGGCATGACGGACCGATGGACGGGCAGACAGACAGACAGAGACAGACAGACAGACAGACAGACAGACAGACAGACAGGCAGGCAGGCACTCCAATGATGACCGGGCGTTGCCGCGCCGCCAAAATGCCCATTGAAACGGCGGCGCCGTGCCAATGGCCGGAGCGCGGCACGCGCCGGCGGACACGCCCCCGCCACGCGCCGTGCACGCGCCGTGCACGCAGCCCGCGGGGCGCGGCTGTGGGGCGGGCGCTGCCTACCCGGCCGGCCGCAGGCGCCTCTCGCGCAGGTTCCGTTACAGGCGTTGTCATGTGTGTGTGTGTGTGTGTGTGTGTGTGTGTGTGTGTGTGTGTGTGTGTGGTCAGTCGGTCACGCGCTCCCCGCTAAATGTCAGTGGCAGTGGGTGCCCCCCGAGTCTTATCTCCATGTGGAGCAGGCCGGCGGTACAGTGCGGTGCGCGACTGTACCGAACACGGGCCGAAATCTTTGGCGGCGCCGCTCTCACCCGGAGGTTCAGGTTGAAGGCGGTGCGTCGTCGGCCTGCTCTTGGCCGCAGGCGTCCGCCGCCGCCGCCGCCGCCGCCGTCGTCGTCCTGGTCCCACGCTCCTACAACGAGACCGCCGCCGCCGCCGCCGCCGATGGCCGTCCGGCCGCGGCTCAATTGTTGTGACTCGAACGGAGCGACAGCAGCGGCGGAGATGAGGAAGAGGAGGAGGAGGAGGAGGAGGAAGAGAGAAGGCGACGGCAAGGCGGCCGCCGCCCGCCGCTGCGGTCTCGGCTTCTCTTGATTGTCACTCAATCCTCGAGCAGCGGCGACGGACCCTCCCCCCCCCCCCATCCCCCCTCCCTCTCACGCATCCAGTGGAGCAAGTAGAGCCACCACCACCACCAACAACAACAACACCATATCAGGGCTATGAACTTCCTGCTGCCCGCGGACGCTTATAAAAATTAAATAAATGTGGTGGTTATTCCCTTATTTTTGTAGATTTTTTCTTTTTTTTTCATTTTTCCTCGATTTGTTTTGCTTGCACCCGACTTTCTGGTGAGGGGAAAACACCTGACCGGTCGTGTGAGCCCGGGCCGATTATCAGAGGAACGCCACGCCAAACATCATGTGTGTGTGCGTGTGTGTGTGTGTGTGTGTGTGTGTGACCTGCGAGCGAATAGGATGTTTGCGAGCAACAACGGCGCCCCGTGCCGGCCCGGCCCGGTCGACTTAACCTGCATCGAAAGCACACAAAGTGCAGCGGCTGCGGCAGCAATCTCCCCGGTGATAAGGCGTACACACGTGTGCATGCGTGGCTGTTATCAGTGCCGGCCGGCGTCCGGCCGCTGTTGTGCAGGAACGGCGAACGGCGCCTTGTGGTGCCTCAGTGGAGGTCCACCCGAGAGGTCCTGAGGTTCAATTGAGCTCTTCCAGACGTCTTCCAGACGTCTTCCCAGGGGTCTTCCCAGAGGTCTTCCAGATGGTCTTCCCAGAGGTCTTCCAGATGGTCTTCCTGGAGGTCTTCCTGGAGGTCTTCCCGAGGTCCTTCTGAGGTCCTTTCGAGGTCTTTCTGGGGACCTTCTGGACGGTCCCCCGCGGGCCGGACGTTTGCAAGCGATCCAATCAGGCTACAATCCGCCGCCGCTGACCGACCACTGTCGTATCGTGACGAAAGGGGCCCAAGGATGCGTATCGGCCGCGGTGGTTGTGGTGCACCGAGCCGGGGCCCCGCCGGGCCCCGCCGCGGGCTAAACAGGAATAGCCTGACCGCGCCCGGCGGCGTCTCCGCCCGCCCGGCTCATCTAATCGGGGGTGATAACAAAGCCGTTATCACCGTCACATGTGATTGGCGTGGCACACTATCAGAAGCAGCAAGGTGTGCGCCGCGGGAAGTATTTTTTTTTTCCGGCTCCGATGGTGATTGCAATATTCTGGGCGGCGGGTTGTCACGTCAGCCTGTGTATGTGCGCGCGCCTCTGCTTCCGCCGGATCTGGCCGCGCGCTGCTGCCGCTGCCCTGCCCTGGATCTGGATCTGGATCGGACCTGTTTTTGGGCCGGGCGGCCGGCCGGGCGGCTGGGTGGGTGCCCTTCTTATATACTTTTACGCAACGAGCTTCGCGGAGCCCCCCGCGCGGCGGGTTGTAGTTCGGGTTGCTTCAAAACGAGGGAGGGCGCACCGGACCACGCCGGACCGGACTGGACCGGACGTCTCGGCACCGCAGATCCAGATCTGGGTTGCGCCCTCCAGATGGTCCCCTTGCTTCCGTTGAAGTTTCGCATTCTATTTCTCATTGTTTCTTTTTTTTCTCTCTCTCTATTCCTCCTGATTCTATAAAGACGTTTTTCTCCCCTTCCGCATCCCGTCGTCGTCCATCGTCACGGCCTGGTCTGGGTCATCGTCTGCGGTGCTGCAATGTAGGCGCAACGTCTCCGTCCACAGCCAATAGGAAGAGGCGCCCGCGTGCCACGCCCAGCCACGCCCCCCCGCGAGACCAATCGCAATGAGGGCCGATGGAGGGCCGGTGCAGGAGGGCCCCTCTCTGTGGCAAGCAGCAGCAGCCCCTTCGCAACGCCGCCGCCTTGGGAGACACCGCGTCGGACGTTCGTCGTCAAAACGTCATTTTTATCGCTTCACTCCGCCGCGGGGCTTTACGTCGCGGCTGTAACCACGCTGCGCCTCTTGTATTCCCTGTAGCGCTCGTGTAATTGTATCCTCCCCCCCCCCCCCCACCCACCACCGAATCACATGGCCTTTTGTCGTCTTTGACATTTAAAAACGACTTATTTACATTTTTTTTCTACCGTATTTTTTTTTGTTTAAAAAAATGTAAAAAGACACAAGACGTGGCCGCGTCACCACGGTCGGCGGTGCGTCAGGCAGCGTCGCCGCCGCCGCTGCTCAGACTATGCCGGAGGTATTTTCGCGTCACCAGAAGGAAGGACAAAGAGTTGCGCGCGGCCTGGAGCGGCTGGAGCGGCTGGAGCGGCTGGAGCCGAGCGGCGCGGCGTGGAGCGGCCTTGAGGGGCACGGCGGCGGCTTGCAGGTGCAGCGGTACGTGCAGATTCGGTCCGCGCTGCTGATGCAGCAAGCACGCGGGAAACCCGCAGACATTTGCAACGAGGATTTGTCATACAAATCTCGTTCTAGTCAAGTCTCTTTTTTTTTGTCTTCAATTTTTTTTTTCGAAAAGAATTTTCTTTTTGTACTGTATTCTCTTCTGTGCGAAGTTTGAATCTTGATTTTATTTTTCCGAGTGCACTCGCGATGAGCAATGGGTTGCCTGCGAGGTCGGTGGGTGGGTGGACGGCTGCTGGTACGCGCTCTGCTCTGCTGCCCTGCCTCTCCATCTCTGTAGGCCGCACAGCCCGTCCCCCAGCTGTCTCTCTGCTCTACGGGCCGTGCGGCGTGGCGCGGCGTAGCGCTGTCTGTGTGCTCGCCCGGCAATTTGTGTATGGAGCACATAGCGAAGGCCTTGATTGAAGTGTGTGTGTGTGTGTGTGAGGCTTTGACGGGGGGAGGAGGGGGGGGGGGGGGGGGGGGAGAAAGTGTCGTCGCCCGCGGAGCTCGCATGCTGTGTGTCGCCGCGGTGTGTCGGCGGGTGGCTATCCGGGCCGTCATCTAGGAGGTGCGGAGCGGAGCGCGGCCCCCGGATGTCCACCTCGGGCTCCGCGTATCCGGCCGGTGACACACCGCGCCGCCGCGCCGCCGACGTCGCCGTCGTCCTCGTCGCGCACGTCCTCTCGTTGCAGAGCGTGGAGGGAAGTGTCGTGTGCGGGTCCGCGCGCCGCCGCCGCCGCCGCCGCTGACCAAGCAGTGCGTCCGTGTGACGGACGGCGACGCGCGATAGCGGCGCAGGCGCTTCCGGTGTACGCCGCAGATAGGGCGCCGTCGGTCGGGTCGCCGTCGTCGTCGGCTACCCGTTGTCAGAGGCGTCCGCCGTCGTCGGCGTCCCCGCCCCCTCCGGATGCCGGCGGCAGCCGTTGGCGGGCCTCGCGCCGACGACGCCGAGGTGCTGCAGGGCAGGGGGCTGCTCCCCCGCGCGCCAGAGCACCGCGTTGTGCAAAGGGGGCGGCCGGGGCGCGGCCCCCGGCCCCCTCCCACAATGCAACCAGACCGGCTATCCGCCCATCCGCCCCCGACAGGCAGAGTTGTTGGCAAACTCTGGGTGTCCGTCCGCCGCGCCCCCCGGGTGTGAGTGTTCCTCGGGACACACAGTACCGGCAGGCAGGGCAGGGTCTGCGCCGCGGCCGCTGCGGCTGCCATGGCATTCCCTCTCCTCCTCCTCCTCCTCCTCCTCCTCCTCCTCCTCCTCCTCCTCCTCCTCCTCCTCCTCCTCCTCCTCCTCCTCTCTGCCCTCCCACCACCCCCCCCCCCTGTCGGCACGCCCCGCGTCGCGTGCTGGCCGTGCCGCTGCCGCGGTGTTCCTCGAACTGAGACGGCCAGGACCGGACCCTGTGCCGCCGCCGCCGCCGCCAGTGCTGCTGCCGGCCGCGGACTCCAGTCTGTACTGCCATCGGATCGGGACGCGGCGGGCCGGAGCGGCCGGGGCCGGACGGACGGACGCGAGGCAAGGCTGCAATAATACTCTCCCACAGCCCCGGCTCGGCTCGGCTCACCGCGTGGCTCGGCTGGGTAGGTATACTCCCATATCTGCGCCCGCGGCTCGGCTCGTCTCGCGGCCGCCCGTGCCGCCGGCGGTGACTCGCTCATTTTTTTTCCGCGTATTGAGCCGCCGCCCGAAAGTGTCAACATTTTTATTATACACACCGCGGAAACTGGTCGCTTTTGTTGGAGGAGGGGGAGGAGGGGGTCTGCTGCTGCTGCTGCTGCTGCTGTGGTCGGAAGCCTCTATCGCAGACATATTCGCCGGCGCCGCAAAGACAGTGGCGGCCGGCGGGGCTGTGTGAGTCACCGCCGCTGCTGCTGCTGCTGCTGACGTGCGAGGCGGGAAGGGTGATGCGTCTGTTTATCGCCCGCCGCCAGGGACCGGCAGCTCCTCTCTCTCTCTCTCTCTCTCTCTCTCTCTCTCTCTCTCTCTCTCTCTCTCTCTCTCTCTCGTGGCACTTTTGAGAACGCGAGCGCAACACTATCTCTCTCTCTCTTTCTTTCTTTATTTCTTTTATTCCTCTACTCTTCCATCTCTGTCTCTCCCCGTGCGCGCCGTGCCGGGTAGGCCGCGCCGCCGCTCCTCCACGCACGCGTGTGGTGCGGGCCTGCCTACCTCGCCGCTGGCAGGCGCTCCCTGTGTTGGCTGCGCGCTGCCCTTGCTTCTGTGCGGCCGCGTCCCTCACCCGCGCTGAGGGTGTGATTGTGTGGACGTGCTTCGCGGACGGTGACACGTGTGTGTGTGTGTGTGTGTGTGTGTGTGTGTGTGTGTGTGTGACACTTCCGCGTCCCCCTCTGGAGCCTCTCGCCTAATTGCAGGGTACCCTCCTGAGGGGGGAGGTGGTGGAGTCGTGTGTTTATTACGCCTTTTTACCTCGTAAAACTTGGCCTCTCTCGCAGGAATGTGCACAAGTCGGTCGGGCAGTCGTGACTCTCGGGTTAGCGCCGAGCAGAACTTAACGATATTTTGCGCGCGCTATCTGCCGGGATGGTCGTTAACTCCCGTAAACAGCGCGCCGCGAAAACCGAAAGGGAACCGCCGTTAAAATTCTTCTGGAGGGTGGGTTGTTTTCCAACTTTTTGGGGTCAAATGTAAAAAAAAATTGAGATTTTTTTTGGGGGGGGGGGATTTCCAATATAAATGTGAGCCTTAGTATATTTTGTTTTGTTTTTTAATCCGGTAGTAATATTGGTATCGGTACGTTTTTGCCGGGTGTCCTGCTCTCGGGTGTCCCGCGGTGGTAATGACAAACCCTCCCGTCCTCTCTGATTACAGGAGCGTCGTCTGCTAGCGTCGTCTGCTGCCGGTGTCGTCTGCCGCCGCGCTCCTCATGTGACTGCGGCGCGGCCGACGCGACGCGACGCCCTGCTAGGTGGGTACACACAATACTTGCAGCGCGGGCTCACACGGGGCCGGTCACGTGACCCGTGCGATAAGAGTATGTTGATAAGGCTCGCGTCCTATCCTATGTCCTCCTCGGAGGGGGGGGGGGGGGCGGAAATTCCACACTGCGCCGTGTACTACTTCCGTACTTAGTTTGTGTGTGTGTGTCCTGTACGGACTGGGTCAGTGTGACGGGCCGCACGGTGCACAGCTCTCTGCCTCGTCGTGTAAGGACGGATTTACACGGCCAGTAGCCTCGCTGTGTGTGTGTGTGTGTGTGTGTCTTCCCGACCCAAATTCGCCGTCGGCCCCTGCCTATGACGGTCTATGGCTCCTCGGTGGCGCTCTGCTCGGAGAGGCCGTTCAGAGGCTTCGCGTCGCCGTGGTGGTGGTGGTGGTGGCGTACCGCGCACCCCGGGGATGTGGGGCAGCGACGACGGCGACCCTCCCTTTCCTCGCGGCCGGACGGACTCGCGGCGGCGCCTGGCGTACCGCGCACCCCGTCCCGTTGTGTCCACCCACGACGTTGGCCGAGTGGAGCGAGCGCCGCCGCGCCGCCGCCGCCTCGGGGCACCCCGTCTCTCTCTCTCTCTCTCTCTCTCTCTCTCTCTCTCTCTCTCTCTCTCTCTCTCTCTCACTCTTGCTGGCCGGCTATACCAAGTCGTCGCCCGCCGGCCTGAAGATGTCGACGTGCAAACTGGTTCACCGAGGTTCCCATCGGCGCCGCACTGCGCCGCGGTGCAGCTGAGGGGGGGTTTGACCCTGCCGACCGAGCCCGCGAGTTAATTTGGACCCGATCCCACGGCCCGGCCCGGCGGTGGTCGCGGGCTGGGTTTCTCTAGCCGGGCCCGGCCCGACTCCACCCCGGCCGCCACCAGCGTTCAGTTTGCGTTTTCTCTCTGGATTGACTCTCCGAGAAGACGGCCGACTCTCCGGCCCCCGCGGCCCGCTGTTGTTTTGTTTGGCCGCTCGCCGCTCCCGCCCGTGTTTGCATTCCGGCGGGGCCCGGTGGGGGGGGGGGGGGGCTTTCCGCCCCTCCGAAGCGCTTGCGATGTGTGATGCCTTACTCCCCCTGCCTGCCGGGCTTCCCTGTCGGGTCTCTATTTTCGCCCACATCGATGATTGGGCTTCACGGGGCGGAAGAAGAGGAAAAGGCGAGCGGCGCGCGCGGCTATCGCGAGCTCCAGAAATAAAAGGTACAGTCGCTGTCGCGGGTTTGGGAGCAGCGAGCTGCTTCATCGCGGGGCAGCTGCAGCTGCCTCGGGGAGGGGGGGGGGGGGGGGGGGGGGGGGGGGGGGGGGGGGGGGGGGGGGACTTGAGCGCGGCGTGATGTGACATCACACCCACGCGAGCGAACTTCTACCCCTCCCGCCGCGAGCTGTGTTGGAAGTGTAGCGCGTGAGCAGTGCTGTGCCCGGCTAGAGAGGGGGGCGAGGAGACAGGCAAGGAGACTGAGGAGCGAGGAGACAGGCAAGGAGACTGAGGGGGGCAATATTCCGATGCCGGATGTCAAAGTGAAGACGACGACGGGGTCCGCGTCGGGGGACAGTGCAGGGCACGCCAAGACAGTCGAAAAGGAGGTCTAAATCTTCCCATGGCCGCCGCCGGCCGCCGGCCCGGTACAACAAAGCACCGACCGGGCCGGGCGGGCGGTTTGCTTTCTCTGCTCGTGTCGGCCGTGGCGGCGGCGGCGGCGGCGGCGGCGACCCCGAGGGAGACACAACCCGGACGGGGACGCCGGGCACGCCGCGAGATGCGCTCACGAAAACGAAAAAGGGCGTAAAGTATGGAGGAGCGACCCACATCGAGAAAGCAGCTCTGCAGGGGCGGGGCGGGGACAGGGCGGGGCGGGGACAGGGCGGGGCGGGGCGGGGCGCCGGCACGACTGATGAATGGAACCGAGTGTCGAATCATGGCGCCTCCCTCGCGCCGCTCCGTGCTCTGGCCTCGGCTCTAGCCGTCCGTGGCCGCGACGCTCGCGGATCTGAAAGCTGTCGCTGTCGCTGTCGCGCCTGCGGTGGTGCGTCCTGCTTGCACCCCGGGGCCTCTCCCCTCTCCGTCGTGACGCGTGCCGGAGTGAGGACGCGACGCCGCCGACACACACACACACACACACACACACACACACACACACTCACACACTCACACACGTCGGCGAGAAAGTCCTCCGGCAGCAATAAAAGGTCCCCGTGATTTTCTTAACGCTCTGCCTGATTACGTGTCCTGGCCCCTGCCTCCGCGTTGGCGGGCGGGGTGGTCCGGACGCCGCCCTGCCGCGCGCTACCGCACCGCCTCACGTCCTGATGTACCGCCGTCCTGCTGCATTACCGCGGAGAAGAGCTTTCCAATATCCCTTCCCCCCCCCCCCTCTCTCTCTCTCTCACTCACTCTCGCGCGCGCATGCAGCACCTTGTCGCCTCCTCTTCGTCTGCCCGAATAAATACCAACGACGCTCCCCCACCCCCCTCTCCCCATCTCCTTTCACTTTCACCCGCATGCGGCAGGCGGCATGGCCTTCCGATTCTCTGTCTCTGCTGTGTGCTGGCGGTGGGCGGCGGCGCGGTGAGGAGGAGGAGGAGGAGGAGGAGGTACCCGGAGAAGAAAGGGGAGCGGAGCGGGCCGCCCTTGAATTAGTGTGCCGGGTGGCGGCCGGTCCTGGCCGCGCCGCCGGTTACGTCAAGGGACCCGTCCCTTACCGGCCGGCGTGTGTGTGTGTGTGTGTGTGTGTGTGTGTGTGTGTGTGTGTGTGTGGGTATGTGTGCAGCTCATGTTATTATGATGGCCTTAAGGCTGCCACCTTTCTCCCATTACACACACGTGCGTAATAAACTGCTCAGGATTTACTCATTTTATGCCTTTGTTTCAAATTCCGGGTCGGTAGAGAGCGACGCCGCCCGAGCAGCCTCGGGAGTGGGGTGGGGGGTGGGGGGGCAAAAGGACGATAATTATTGCCCTCCCCCCGCCTTGGGCGGGCCCATAATAAGCCGTCTGAAATGTAGGCAACCAGCTATACTTCCCGCCTGAGGATAGGCAAAAGGCGGCGCATTGCCCCCCCCCCCTTTTAACCTGGATCCGGGGCGTCCTGATTTACGGCTTCTCCCCCGGCTAACCCGCCCACTTGTTGTATTACAGGACAGGCGACAGGCCCCCCGGCCCCGGCCAGCCCTGTAGTCCGCCATGGAGTGGGTGGCGGCGCCCGTGCTGCTGCTGGCGCTGCTGTCGGTGTCCGCCGACGGCGCCCTGGAGGGCCCCCACATCTGCACCCGCCAGGCACCGTGAGTTGACGCCGTCCTGGCCGGCCTCGCCGTCGGAGCCCGTCGTAGACCCGCTGACCGACGCCCTCTGCGCCCTCACGTTTCAGGTACAACCAGACGGTTCGCATCTCCAAGCAGGTCCCCGTGCAGAAGAAGGTGTACTCGTGGTGCTTGAACCTGCCGCCCCGCTGCTCCAAGTACAAGATCGAGTTCAAGACTCAGTACACGACCCAGGTACCGTGCCGTGTCCACTCCCCGGGGTCGCCGGGGAGGGCGCAGTGTGTCACACAGAGGGCTTGAACTCAGGGTTGTTGCCATTGTGTTTCGCAGACTCTGGCGAAGACGAGGCCGGTGGAGGAGTGCTGCGACGGCTACATCCAGAGCGGCAACCGCTGCATAGCCGAGTGCGCCGAGCCCTGCATCCACGGCAAGTGCGTGGAGCCCAACAAGTGCCAGTGCGAGGAGAACTACGGCGGGCCGACGTGCAACCAGAGTAGGTGTCGTCGGCGGAGTCGGCTATCTCTCCCCGAACGCCCTCATACAATGACGTTTCTCTGCCCCCTGCCAGCCTGCCCGGACAACCGCTTCGGGCCGAACTGCGAGCACCGGTGTCAGTGTGTGAACGACGCCATCTGCGACCCCTTCTCCGGGAAATGCAACTGCAAGCCGGGCTGGAGTGGCGAGCACTGCTCCCTGGAGTGCCCGCCCGGGAAGTACGGACAAGACTGTGGGGAGAGCTGTCAGTGCCAAAACGGTGGAACGTGCAACCACATCTCGGGGGAGTGCCACTGCCCCCCAGGCTGGATGGGCCCATTGTGAGTATATCCAGAGCTGCGCCTTATTTCCGCAAAATTTTGTTTACTATTTAATTTTTGTGTGTGATTGTACAGATGCGAAAGGCAGTGTCCTGAAGGGAAGCACGGCAGTGAATGCTCATCAGAATGTCGGTGTCAGAATGGAGGAACCTGCAATCCCACCTCAGGAAAATGTTACTGCACTCCAGGGTGGACGGTGGGTGCACTTTGCTGAAGACTTCAAATTCAACATATATTTTCCCCAGGTGTACTTATTACTTTCATTTTTTTTTTTAAATTCATTTAGGGGGATGTCTGCGGAAACCGTTGTAGTTTTGGACTTTGGGGAGTGAACTGCTCCAAAGTTTGTGACTGCTACAATGGAGCTCCATGCCATCACATCCATGGTTCTTGTGAATGCCAAGCCGGATTTAGAGGAGATAAGGTACAGAATCATCCTGTATTTCCATCTCAATTGTTAATTTGCTTTGAGCCGTTTTTGTAATTTAATTTTATTTGCATCAGTGTCTGGACCGTTGCCCTGAAGGTTACTATGGAGAGCAATGCTCAAAAAAATGTGACTGTAAAAATGGTGCAGCCTGCTCACCGATTGATGGGACATGTAAATGCAGGGAAGGTTGGAAAGGTGTAGATTGTTCAGTTCGCGCGTGCCCTGATGGGACCTTTGGAGTCAATTGCACTGGCAACTGCAGTTGTGATGACAATAACACAGAAAGGTAAGAGGGCCGGTTAAAAAATTAATGAACGTTCTGGTTTGATAACACTGTAGCCATCCTATTAATTGATTCAAATTTTTTTTTTAGTTGTGACCCTCACACAGGTGCTTGCAATTGTAAACCAGGCTGGGATGTACGCACATGTGCTCGCCCTTGCCCAATGCTAACATTTGGTCAGGGATGCAAGCAAAAATGTGATTGTAAAAATGGTGCTCTCTGCTCCCCTGTGGATGGTTCTTGTATTTGTGGGCCAGGTAGGATCTGGTGGAAAGTTTTTAATGTTTATTTTTTCCCCTTGTAAGTTATAATCTAATCATTGTTTTTTGCTTCAAAGGTTTCCGTGGCAAAGATTGCAGTTTAACTTGCCCACCCTTAACTTTTGGTGAGGACTGTCTGCAGAAGTGCAACTGCAATGGGGCCAATTGTAATCCTGAGAATGGGCAGTGCATGTGCACAGCAGGTAAAATATTTAACTGTCAATGGAAATACCTTTTGCTTCATTTTGTTCAAGTCCTTGTTACAAATACCTTGGAACATCTTTTCAGGTTGGGAAGGTATGGGATGTGAGAGACCCTGCAATGGTTCAGCCTTTGGACCTGAATGCAAGCACCCCTGTAAATGTCAGAACCATGGAGTGTGCAACCCAGTCACTGGTAAGACATTTGACATATGTTCCATAACTTTGATATTCTAGCTGCTTCATTTTGTCTGATTTCCCTTGCATTTCTCTATTTGTTTGTAGGTTTATGCACATGTCCTCCTGGCTATGATGGTCCCTTTTGTGAGAATAAATGTGAGGATGGCCGCTATGGTTTTGGTTGTCGGCTGGAGTGTGATTGTGATTCTCACAACTCGGTGGGATGTGATCATGTTACTGGCCAGTGCCTGTGTAAACAAAACTGGAGAGGTTTGTCTAGTGTTATCTCTGTAATTTTTATATATTCATTAACAGTTTTTATGAAATACTTGATTTTTGATTTTTTTGTAGGTGTTAAATGTGCAACAAAATGCAAGGAAGGATACTTTGGCCCTGACTGCACCCAGGAATGTGACTGTGCTAACAACAGCACCTGCGATGCTCTGAGTGGGGCTTGTATATGTGCCAGAGGATGGCAGGGTGAACGCTGCAGCATGCCATGTAATTCAGGTCGATATGGTATTGGCTGCAAGGAGCAATGTCCATTGTGGGCTTTTGGTACGAAACAAAGTTGAATCGAAAAATCTATCTTTACTTTGTAATTGTGCCCCCTAGTAATCTTTATCTTTAAAATTTGCTTCAGCTGTAAACAATGGACCTCCATGTGACCACATCACTGGGGAATACCATTGCAAGCCTGGTTTCCGAGGTTTGACGTGTGAAAACCCATGTCCTGATGATACATTTGGACAAGACTGTAAAATGCAGTCCGACTGTAAAAAGGGCAAGTGCCACTATGTTGATGGTGAGTTTTTATTTGTTTTTAATACTGTTCCTGTTTCATTACCATCTCATCTTTGATTTCTAATATCATCTGATTTAAATCTGCACCTTCTTGTTAACCAGGGAGCTGTCAATGCTATCCTGGATGGACTGGAGATAAATGCGGAAAGCCGTGCCCAGATGGTCTCTTTGGATTGCACTGTAAACAGACATGCAGGTGTCAGAACGGAGGTCATTGTCGTAGGAATGATGGATTCTGTCATTGTGAGCCTGGGTGGACAGGTCCCAAGTGTAATGAGGGTGAGTCTGCCCACTGGTCAAGTGAAGAATAATTTAACCAACACAATTTTAATCATTATCATATTTGCTCCAGTTTGCCCAGATGGTTGGTACGGCACCAATTGTATGCAGACCTGTGACTGTGAAGATGAGGACAAGTATGACTGTGATCCGTCTAAAGGTTGTGTCTGCCGTAAAGGACTCGCTGGTATGCAATACAAGCTTCATTTTTCAATGCTCATTGTTATTAAATAAATTTTTGGCCCTTGTAATCTTGACTGAACTTTCTCTTTCACAGGCAAAAACTGTGAATTGTATGAGGCACAAGACTTTAGTGCAAGTACAAAAAGTGTTGAGGGCAAAGAGCAAACGAGTAATGCTGGTACGGTGGCAGGAGTCATGCTTGCATCTTTATTCTTTGTAGCTGTTGTTCTTCTTGTATTGTTGTACTATCGCCGACGTGTCAACACTCTCAAAACAGAGCTGGCTCATGTGCAATATCATGCTGATCCAAGGGTGTCTCCAGGTAAGGATTTCGTGTATGCAACTGCACCGTTGAACGTTTTTCTCTGCAAGCAAGTCTAAATACGCATGGCATGGCTGATTTGGGACCTTTGTGCTTTTAAACAGACCGCCACCACTTTGACAATCCAGCCTATTCATACACAGGAAGGGCTGCTGTCAACGGCACTGCTGTCGGAGTTGTGTCTGACGATGGCTCTCTATTACCCCTGAACAATATGCATAAGATCCACAACAACCTGGGTAGCAAAAACAACCTCAACATTGAGAGACAAAGGGCAGGCTGCAGCACTGAAGATGATGATGACTTACGCACCAAAGGTACTTCAAACTTCAACCCTACACTTTTCTGAACATTTTGTAAATTGCCTTTCATTCAAATTTTTCTATTACTACTCCAGGTCCAGGTGCCTATGGGCTGGAGTTCCAGCATCCTATATCGGCAAAAAATTGGGGTGCTGACCTGGGAAATCCAAATTTAAACATGTACCAAGCTGTTGATGAGAAAGCTATGGAGCATGTGTATGATGAAATAAAGCAGGCGAAAGAAAAGGAAGCAGGTAGGCGTGATTGTTTTCAATGCTTCTCTGACCAATCACACAGTTCGGAGTTCTGGTTAATTATTTTGTTTAACTTTTACAGAGATGGAGTACGATCATTTAGATTACAGCAGACCTGCTTCATCATGGAAACCCCAGTATCACCATTTATTAGACAAGGGCAGCAGTGCTTCTGGTTCTGTAGTTGGCTCGTCCATTTCACCTGCTCCAAGTACTGCAAGCACGGCAATACTGAACATTCCTCCAGCAGAAGCCAGCAGCAGCAGTAGCAACTGCAGCAACAGCAGCAGCAGTGCAAGCTCAAGTGAAAGTGGAGATGCTGCCACAAAAATGATCTGATCAAAAGTCATTATGATCTGTAATGTTCCATTCATATGATGACATGACTTGAATTGTTATCTGGATCTGGACATGTACAGGGCACCCTTCCTGGATTGTTTCACCTACATTAGTTCAGGAAAGTAATTGAATTTTTAAATAGTAATTGCATTTTCTGGTAAGATAGTGTTTCTATGACTGATAATCAGGGGCAGCCAATGTGAGTCCTGCTTCCTGATTGTGGAAGCGTTTCTCAGAAAGTAATGCAGCTGGTGTTCGTGAGCTCATGAGACTAGTCACTTCATTCATCCTTCTTTTCTGGTTTCTCCTTTGTCAGGGCTATTTGTTCTTGCAAATACTGCCCGTGTGTCCTGCAAGCTTCTGAAGCAGTTGATATTCACAAAAGATTTGTCTACACCACTACTACTACTACTTGCATTTAGTGCAGAAAAGAGGTTGAATGTTATTATTTTGTAAGGTCACTCACATCTTGGTTCAGCCCTTGACAATCCATGGCGCAGTTTGTTGACAGCTGTGGTTTTAAAAATCTAGCTACCATTTCTATGTTTAAAGACATTGATAAAACATTTGTGATACCCTAAATTCCTTAGTGTCTTACTGTCTTTATAATTTTACTCTTTGAGATTTCTGATAGTTTGACATGTGCACATATCATGAAGTAAATTGTAGATTCCAATGAGATCAATAAGGGAAATGTGCATTATAATTATTGTTTGTACATATTCTATTTATTTTTGTATATATTAATGTAATTAATGTGTAGTTTCCAAATCAATACTTTTTATTACTGTTTTCTATTATTGTTAAGAAAGATAATTTTTACGAATATTTTGTGTGTTCATGTGTAGTACCTTTTGTAATTATTGAGTGTTAGAGTATTGCTTGTAATTGATGTGTTCATTGGATTCAAAGTTGACAAAGGTCTTCATGTGTAGCAGCTCAGACCCCTTACTTGAGTGTGTGAGACGAAGATCAAATTGGACTTTGCTTAATCATGAAATGTCGTCATGTTTTACTTTTAAATCACACCACAAATTTAACCATACATGAGAAATTCTAACTCATTTTTAAAATGTTAATAGATTATTGTGAATGAATTTGACTTGCAATTACTTTGTACTAGTGTGCAACATTTTACCATGTATTATTTAGAGGAGGGGATGATACCTTTTAATGAATTTATTGTTTTGTCAGTATCAAAGCACTGTTTTTAAATTTTTTATCCTTGGATCTCTTTTGCGCCAAATCATTGCTAAACTCACAAGACATGGTTTGGCATGGTAAAAATTTTACTTTCAATCTGTCACTTTGTATTCTTTGTGTTTTGACGTTTTGTTGATGCCATTAAAACATTGCATGCATCAATTAGAAACTTGTCTGGTGGCAAGTCTCTAATTAAATGCCCATCCATGTGAATGTTTCAATTTTTCTAATGTTTTGATTTGTAAAATTGATACAGACTGATAAATTCTGTGTAGGTAGTCAGTCCTCTATGAATTTTGCATTGTGACTGTGATGGAAATAAATATATTTTTAATTCATCTCTTGCCTGATCATCTTACCATGATCCCTCAACCAACACTTGCCAGTTATATCTCATGGCGCGACGACTCATTGAGAGGTTCGCTGGAACGTTCGTGGCAGTGACCATGCGGCTAACGTTTGTGTGCAAACAATTATCCCCATGTTACTTCCTTAAAATTGTGGTGCTACAGTGTACATTTGGAAATTCAAATGGGTAAAAAAAAAGGTAGTCAAGATTTTGAAAACATACAAAAGATAATACTTTATTCAACACTTCATTTTAGAAAATAATAATAATAAAAAAAATCTCAAACTTTAATTGCGCTCATTCTATTATTCATAGAGTCCATATCTTTCAGAATGGAAGCGACTGTGTATCTGAGCTTGTGGAACCTTGACACAGTTGACTCAAATGTGATCTTTTGGCCATTGCTTAGCTCCAGTTCGATTACTATACTTGGGTCAAGGACTCGTGACAACATGCTAGAAGACAAAACGGAATTATGGAATTGATATAGTGAGTCTGCAAAATCATATCTAACAAATTAGAGAAATGGGCTTCAAACCTTGATGAAATTGTAATATCGACACGCCATTTCATATTTGATAAGGTTGGGAAATATTCTTGATGTGGTAGATTGTCAACTTGAACTCTGCATTTTAAATTCTTTAGCATATCTATACATTTTTCTGTTGAGCTACTTGAGAGCCTAGAAAAGAAAGCAACAAGATTATGATAGACCATACATTACGAGCAAAGCACACAAAAGTACATTTATACTCACTGCAAATGTTTGAGACCATCAGATAAGTCAGCAACAGATGAATTCTCGTTCGGAGCTTTGATATAAGATTCAACAATGGGCAGTATTTGACCAAATTGGGCAGCGTTTTTAACAGCAAGGATACGCTTCTTTTCATCTATCTCAGTACATCCATAGACGTAGTTTGCGGCAACTGCGAATTAAAAAAGAAATGTCAAACCTTGTGTGGTTAGTGTAATACAAAATTGATCATGGTAATTATTCCTTACGCTGCAAAAGTGCGATATTTAATTCATCTGCATTAAAAGACATGCTTTCTTTTGTATAGATAGAAACACCGACGATGATTAGAAAAATCAAATTAATGAGTCCGCCTATCCAGAGTAAACAAAACCAAAACTGACTGACTGACATAAGCAAGCAGACGCCAAAAGAACAGCAGACGCTGAAGTGCGTGACTGTACACGAATTCCACCATGACGAAACAAATAAACGGATAAATTTTATTTCAAGAGTTTGAGAAAACATAAAGGAATAAATATCGTATTTTCAGTTCATTTGTAGTACAGGACAAATTAGATATCTCAACCAGAACGCCACAAACCGATTGCACTCACAGAACATTTCTGAGCGTACTCTACAAGTCAGCTGATGAACCGTCTTTTGTTTTTCTTCCCCCACCATAAATTTTGTGGTTGATACGAAGCAGTAGACATTTCTTTGGCGCTTGTCGAGGGGCAAAGGACGTTTCCAGCCCAGCACGCGTAGCTATCGCCTCTCCACCCGTACGCCCAGTCCCTGCGTGTCAGCCCAGCAGTCAACATGACATCCCCCAAGAAAGTGTGCATCGTCGGCTCCGGCAATTGGTATGTCATGTTAACCTTTGCATCGCCCCGTCTCCAGCCGTGACTTTGGCACCGTCTTAGAATTCCCCCGGATCATGTCACCGCGCTGCGTCCCGGGCGGCCGCCCGCCCGACGTCGGCCCCGCGCTACGAGCCCTCCGTCCGCGATTACCCGCGTCGCTGTCCTTGAGCTTTCAACCTGTCTAATTGTCTCGGCTCTGGCAGCCCGGACGCCAATTCTCGGGTCGCGTTAATTCGCCAGTGTCTATCGTGGCGGGGCGGGCCGGGCCGGGCGCCTCACACGTCAGCCCCGTCAGCCCCGTCACGCGGATCGGTGACATGCAGTCTGTTCTGCCCGTGCTGCCCACACGGGGGGCGGCGTGGCACGCGCCCGCCTCCCCCATGCCCTACCCCCCATGGCCAGGTGCCCTGGTGATAGAGTAACCTACCCCACTGAAGGTCAAATGGTCCCAAAATAAACACATAAGGAATGACTACCCGCCATCATAGGGCCGCCAATAGCGTGAGAATACGTGCCTAGGTGGCTCCCCTTGGCCCTTTTGCACTGTTCTCTGGCCCTCCGAGCCCTTATTCTACCTCGCATAATTTTTCTGGCATTTCCGGGTTGCCCTTACCTGTACCCCCGTCATTCCGTAGTCCTTCCTCTGACTCTTTATTTTAGCTGTTCCTGTTCCTGTTCCTAATTCCATTTTTGTCCTGCAGGGGCTCGGCCATTGCCAAGATTGTTGGTGCCAATGCCAAGAAGTCGCCCAACTTTGTGGACAGAGTCACCATGTACGTCTTTGAGGAGATGGTCGACGGCAAGAAGTTGACAGAGATCATCAACACCACCCATGAGAACGTCAAGTACCTGCCCGGTCACAAGCTGCCTGAGAATGTGGTGCGTGTAACAGCTGCCCCCTCTGTGTGCTAATTGAGCTCTTGGTCTGTTGTTTGGGGAGTGTCTTTCGTAAAGGCTGCCTTACCTCCTGGGAGGGAGGGCCATGTGCTGAGGCCTGACCGATGGCTGTACTGTATGGGCGGGGGTGGGGGGACTCCGTCTCGGATGACAGATGGTGTGGGGGGCGGGGCGGGGGCGGGGACTTGCAGTCCCACTTTATTGCTTGTCAAGGCAAGGGTTTCCGCCCCTCGTGGGAGCGGGCGGCGCTTGTCCTACCGGTGAATCGCCGGACGCGTGCCTCTGCGGCCGGACCTGTCCCCGGGCGATACGTCCGCACCTGCCCGACCTCGCCGCCGACATTGGCCTTGGCTTGGGAGGCTCGGCTCGGCTCTGCTTGGTGCGGGAGGGGGGGCTGCGTCCGTATCCAAGATCTCCAACGGATAGCAGTCGGATTCTGCCGGTAGCGGCTTGGGACGGGCCGAGCGCTGACGGGCGCTCGCCGGCTCACCGCACGGCAGGCTGCGAAATGCTACCAGCCTGCCTGGGTGTCAATCCGCGACCCAAAGCCCCCCCCCCCCCCCAAAAAAAAAAAAAAGAAAATGAATTCCCCGACGGCGGCGGGATAGCGCGGCGCGGCCGGGGCCGAGTACAGTCGTCCCGCTGTGATTTGTTTCCCACCAGTGGATCTTTGACCCATCCTCGTACGGCAGACGGCGGTGTCATTATCGATGACATGGATCTTATCGGCGCCCGGCCGCTGGCCCGGCTACTGGAATAGATTAGGGTGGAATATTACTGCCCCCTGAGTGGTGTCATTTTGGGAAGCGCCGGGGCAGCCAGCTAGTAGATAACACGATTGTTTGGTCGGGACAATGTGCCCCGTGGGCCGAGATAAGATCAGCTTCCATGCTGGGGAAGGTCGTCCGTCCATTATCCAGTTATCAGTGTGCTCATGGGTGTTTGTCACTGGCTACTGCTTTAAACTGTTAAAATCTCGTGGTAAAATGTTTATTTTCGTTTCTACACTTCTGTTTTAGGTTGCTGTCCCAGACGTTGTCGACGCAGCTGATGATGCTGACATCCTGATTTTCGTCGTACCCCACCAGTTTATCCCCAGGCTTTGCCAGAGTCTCGTGGGAAAAGTTAAGCCAAGTGCCATGGGCCTCTCCCTTATTAAGGTGAGGAATTGTATTTTTTATTTCTAGTCATCCAAGGCAGTGTTTTTTTTTCTAATTTGAAGGAATTTTTTACAGGGCTTTGACCGACCAGAGGGTGGTGGTATTGACCTCATCTCCAACATTATCACCCGCTTGTTGGGTATTCAGATGGCAGTCTTGATGGGTGCCAATCTGGCCGGTGAGGTTGCTGAAGGAAACTTCTGTGAGACCACTATTGGTAAGAAATCTTTGGACAAGTATCCTTTTCAGTGATGTACATCCATTCTATGATATTTACTCAAATGTACGTCACAGGCTGTAATGACAAGGCAATGGCACCTATTCTGAAGGAATTGTGCCAGGCAGACTACTTCAGAGTTGTTGTGGTTGATGATCGTAACACTGTGGAGATCTGTGGTGCTCTTAAGGTAAATGTCTGATGTCCTGTTGTGCTCGTATTCTTTATTACTGGAGTAACTTTCAACAAGTAATTTATTCTTGCAGAACATTGTGGCTTGCGCTGCTGGTTTCACTGATGGTTTGGGTCTTGGAGATAACACCAAGGCGGCTGTCATCAGATTGGGCCTTATGGAGATGATCAAGTTTGTCGATACCTTCTTCCCTGGCTCCAAACTTAGCACATTCTTCGAAAGCTGTGGTGTTGCAGACTTGATCACCACCTGTTACGGTGGCCGGAACAGGAGAGTTTCAGAAGCATTTGTCAAGACTGGCAAGGTGGGCTGCTTTCCATGTAAACATTTTTTTCTCACCTGCAATTTGTAAAATTTACTGGTTTTGCTTTCAGTCTATTGTTGATCTTGAAGCAGAGATGTTAAATGGACAGAAGCTTCAGGGCCCTATCACAGCTGAAGAAGTCAATGTTATGCTAAAAGCAAAGAATGCTGAAGACAAGTATGCTTTTTACCGTTGAAAAGTTCAGTTCCATTGTCAGTGTGGTCTTGGCTGAGATATTTTACTATTTCTATTTTGTTAGGTTCCCCCTTTTCACTGCTGTGCACAAGATCTGCATAGGAGAGGTGAAGCCCGCCCAACTCATTGACAGCTTGAAGAACCACCCAGAGCACCTGTAAGTATTTTTCACTTGCCTGTTAACTTCCAAGGAACTCAAATGTGGCTGTCATCAGTTACCGTACATGTGTGTTAATCTCATTTCAGTGAAGTTAAGCTGTAAATGTCATCTTAAGTCATCCGGTAAACCGAAATTTTAGTTTGAAGTGAAGCTTTAGCTCTAAAATGTACAGTGCAGGCCGCGCATTAGCTGACACATTTTGCCACTATTTCTCTTCCCAATGCATGTGTAACATGGGTGATCTGACCAGTATCACCCATGTGCTCTATACCCCTGGCCTTTGTCCCCAGATCGGGTCTTCACATTGCGAACCTAGAGATGCCGTCAGTATCCTGATTTTCATCCTGATCCTGGCGACTCCCCACCCTCCTTGTCATTCCCCCCCAATTTTCCCTCTGTCTGTATGTCAATAACTTTAGTCAGTCCATGTGACATTGCAGATGCTGTAGGCAACAAATTTATGTCGGTGTTTTGAGCTAACTGCATTATGTTTTTAGTGCTTTGATACACTAATAAATAGATTTAGATCCATTTTTTTTTTTTGTGACTAACATTGCTTGCATCTTTGTTTGCTCTAGTGAAGTTGATGTGGATCACCGCAGTTCTCTCTAAGCTCTGCACCAACAATCAGCGACTCCCCTTGGAAGACTGCTGTGCCAAACCTGAGGCTCTTAATAGAAGTGGAAATATTTTAAAAAACCTGGAGACTTACAATTAGTTCTTACATATGTTTTAATTTGAGTTTTATGTCATATCAAATGGTATTGTTCTAGTATTTGAGCATTTAATCATGTTAGTGTACGTGAGTTTCCTGTTCGAACCTCGTTACAATTAATGAATTGCCATGACTTGCACTCCTGCTTTTGCATTTTAATTGCACCTGTAGAGTTACCTTTTTAGCCAATTTGTTGTAATTGTATATTTTGTTTTAACCTGTATTAATTTGCTAATATTTGTACTAGAATAGTTGGAAAATTAAATTTAATCAGTCATATTACCTCTGTAGCCTTCCAAAGCCCTTCCTATGACTTGACTTCTTACCTCATTTGTTGTTTGCAGGGGATGAAGTAAATTCTACATCGGTGGACTTAGTTAAGACTAGTTCCCTGGTCAGTCTTAATTAGATGACGCAACAGTTTCAGACCATCACCTTAATGTGTTCAAAAAATTTTGAAAGATGATAACACAGTTGTAAGCTTTGAAATGTTAAATTTGCACATGGAAACTATGATATTTTATCAATTCAATTTCACTAAGTTAGACTTTGTCTGTTTCGGACACTGCGGCTAAGCACTTGCTAGTTATGAAAATGTTCCTAGTAAATTCCATCTTCTGATCAGGGAAGAGCCAATGTACTTCTTGGGGGGGGGGAAACTTCGAGGGCATCAACTGTACCTGTATTGTGGGAGATGATATTTAAGAACTAAGATGCAGGCGTCTTGTTTGTGCTCAAATGTTATTCGTAAGGTAAAGCTTTGATATTTTTTTTTAGACACGGAACATCCTAGTCAAAACAAGTAAAGAATTGTGGTCTATGCTTCATCAGTTTCGTTCTGAACTTGTCATTGAAGTGCCATCTGGTCATGCAGGGTCTCCAACTATGTGATAGCCAACAGTAATGTAAATTTATTTGGCTGTCGTATTTAGCATTATTTTATTTGATAGTATGAGTTTGGGTGAAATGTGTACCTGTTCATTTCAGTCCGTAATCTGTAGAGAACTGAGAGCCCATATATTTTTGGGGGTTTGCTTCATGACCAGAAATTACAACAAACCAAATTATGTTGTCTCTAGCTGTCTGCACAGGATTTAACCTTCAGTTTGTCTGGTATAGAAAATTGTAAGCTGTAGTGGAATAGCATGTGCACCTTGCTCATGAAATATTATTTGGGTCCCTTTGTATCCATGTTGTATGTCTGTGGACAGCCCCTTGTTTTCTGGATTCTCATCTGTATTGTCACATCTAATAAAGTCTTGCTTCTTTGAGCAAGAAGCACCATATCATATTTAATTTGTTTTTCCTTGTTGTCCACTTGTTTCCATGGCATGGACCTCTGAACAGTCCGGTTCTCATGGAAACCACACATACGGTTCTTATCTGGTTGAATTATATTGTTGTGCTTGACTTAGGAGGACTTAGGAGGAATGACTGGATATTTCAGTGATAAATTACTTTCACCTTCACAATTTTATTTTACAGCTGAAATGGCTCCACAATCTACATGTACACTTAAAATAGCCTTCTGAAAACCTTTGATATACAGTACACCCAGAGTGGTACAAGTCTATCTTCTTGCATAAAGACTGATTTAGTAACAAGGGCGCCTTTGCTATATAATCTCTCCCTTTCCTCTGCCAATCTTCTTTGTAAATCGGGGTTGGATGTCACAACTGCAAGTTGAGTTTCCAAATCCCTATCTAATGACCTTGATCCTGAAAATGAAAAAGGGATTGAGTAGGTCTGTAAATCTTCAATGGAAGAGCAGCACAGGATTCTTACCAAAGTTTGGCGAGCCAATAAGTGTAAGTGATGGATTCTGTTGACCTGGCAAAGTCATCCATAGGCCTTTCCCATGATACGTCCATCCATCCTGGATATATTCTTTAATGTGAACACGATCCTGATGGCCAAGCTTGTAGCACTTATGAAAAAACTCTTTGGCTACCTGAGTATAGAGTGCAGGTATTCCCCCTGCTATACCAGATGCATTTAGGAATCCATTGGTCTGTCCGTTTTTTGTTGTTGTTTTTTTTTTTTAAATTTGAAAGAGAAAAACAGGAATCATATTATTGAAACATACATGCATATGCAAATAGATTTATTTTGGAATAAATAGTTACCGTTGGGTGAGCAGTTAATATTGTGAACTGTGCTTGTGATTTACTTAGAATACTATCTATGTATTGTTTTGGCAAATTAAAATATCCTGTTGCTAAATGGATTTTTGAGCTTGGGGGAGACTGTTCAAAGAGTCTAGCTGTTACTTCAGAATCTTGTTGAATCCTCAGCTGCCCCATTTGTATAAGAGGGAATACCCAAGTGTCAGCACCTTTGAGGAATAAGAATCTTCAGTTATATGATATACGAATAACCAGTTTTGCGGTATTCAATACCTACCAATATTTTTAATGTCAGCTTCAGCCCCAGAAAATGTGGGTACCATAGCAGACATGACGCGCTCCCTCGCTGCCTTTACAAACTTGTTCTTGTCACCTAGATATGGATGACATTCAGGAGGCCACGTTGAATGAAGTGTAGTAGAACCATTAGGTAGTAATTGAAATGAAAATTCGCAAACTTTAAAAATTAGATTGGAATAAAAGTTTGCTAATTCTGGACAATCTTCAATCACCACATATCGGTCTTGCCTATTGGTAAAATAGTCATGACTCAAGTTTGCTCTGAAATACAGAACAAGAACAGAATTATATGTAGTCATAAGAAAACAAATACTTTCTGAGTGTTTGAGAAAAATAACAAAAATAATGTCAATCTGAAACCTACCCACTAATAATAAGACAGTCATCAAAAATATATATCTTCATGTGTTGCAAACCAACAACTTCATTGAAGCGCTGCGGAAGTATCCACCGCAGTAACCCACGAAGGACAGCAGAATGGTATAATGAAACCTGAAATATTGAATTGTAATGTAGAAAAAAGAAAGGGAAAAAGAAACAACATCAATATAAGAATTGATTTCATTACCTGTGCTAAGTTTGATTGCTGCTGCAATAGAGGTGCAACCATGGATCGAGAATTAACTGTGCCTCTAGAACCACGGCAGTAATCAAAAAGAAAAGTTACTTTCAGGTGCCCTTGCATATTGATCATTTGTTGTCTGATAGTCTCAATCTACAAAATAATATAGAATTTAATCTAAACAATTTGCAATTTTATAGAGTAAGCATCAGAATAATTAGCACATGTCTTATAAGTAAACATACCAAAGCCTGCTCGAGCTCACCAGTACCCAAGTAAAGAGAAGAAAATACGATTCTTTGCTTGGCAGAGCTGCATTTTTTTAACAATAATGAATAGAAGTCCGCCGGTTGGCTTAATATTTTTATTTTATTTGCATCTACCGGAAAGGCAGGAGAAACCTTATGCAACCATGAATAAAATGATGGCACCATGCTGGAGGACTTCAAAGTTAAGTTTTTAAGATCTGGATAAAGCAGAGGGTCGGCTGTTCTAGTGACAGCTCTTTCGTCATGAGTATGAGAAATTGTTGATGGTGGGAGAATATTTTCAGGTGCCCTGCAAACAGATACAATGAAATATTATGTTATACACGTGAATATTATGGATTCGGAAAATGAAATGCCTCTCTAATAATTAGGTTGGTTAAGGGGTGTTGACAACACATAATTCTTTTCCTTTTCCACGAGTATCTGTAAATGCACTGAGCTACGGTAAAATTTGAGGCCTATTATTGAGTGTTTTTAAGGAGAAAAGGGCAATTTGGAACACCTGAATACTTTCCACTAGTAACACAAACCACAAATAAACAAACCTCCTTAGGATATTTCTTATGATTTTCTGCATTTGGTTACACGGTGCTCCACAGCTCGGTTAAGCCTCTGAAATTAACTGTTTTATTTTAGCACAATACTTATAAGCTGTCTATCCTTAAAATTGCAAGTAAACTTTAGTGGGTATTGCACAAATAATAACAAACTTCTTAGCAGATGCAAGCAGAAGACACGGACAGTTGGCACCACTCAATTTAATTTCTGAATCAAAATTTTTGAGGAAGGAAAAGCGTTACTCTACAAATTTTCTCACCCATGTTTGATTGAATTGAAAGGATGAAGAATTTAGGCAAAGTCTCACGAAAACTTTTGATAAGGTCATTGTTTTGCTACTTTCCGTTGTAGTGCGTAGCCTGACCTCAGTTTACGGCGGAAAAAATGGTGTCTACTCGTGGACCAAAATTCAAATTTACTGAAGGAGAGCGTGTTTTGTGTTATGAACCTGATCCAACAAAAGCAAAAGTTTTGTATGATTCAAAGGTAAAGATAGAAACAGTGATCATTTGATTGAACACTTCTGAAGCGTGGTTCATTATGCCACCCTAACCCGAATAGCTTTTGTAGACTGTCACTTGTTGTCTTATTTATTATCGTAAACCCGTGTAAATTGAATGTATACCATCCAATTTTGATGATGTATTGCCAATTTTTGTTCTTGTTAATGGAGTGGCACTCGAATCTGGCGCGACTGATGTTGCCCCTTTTTAAAAAAATCTGTTTGGTATCCACATTAATCGTCCTAACCTCTGTTATGCTTATTTTGGTTTGTGTTTGAGTTTCACCTCAACCACCCGGCTTCGGCCAAATTGATTTTCTTTCTTTGTATCCTTTCGCTCTATGTTCCTTTCGTCACTATCAGCTAGACTGGAGTAAACACAATTTGTTTCCCTATTTGTCTAGTCTCATGTATGGTTGTCTTAATTGTTTTTATTTCTCACTCAATTGTGTTGTCTTTCTGTCTCTTAAGGTGTTGGAAGTCAAAGTTTCTAAGGATCAAAGAGGACGTAAATCTGTTGAGTTCCTTATTCACTTTCAGGTAGGCATTACATCAGGTGCTGTAGGGATGACTTTTATTTACACCCAACTGTTTATTCATCTTCCATATATGACTTACAGGGATGGAACTCGTCCTGGGATCGGTGTGTTACAGAAGATTTTGTGTTAAAAGATACAGAAGAAAACCGGCAACTCCAAAAAGATCTTGCTCAAAAGGCCCAATTGCAGTTGTAAGTTCCCCAATATCATTTATTGTGTGCCACGTATTTCTTCTCCTGAAAATTTAAAGACTTTTGGTTGAGCAGGTGCTCCAACTATAGGAGAGGGGCCTACTTGTATCGAAAAGATAGGACAAAACGTCGAAGGAAGCTTTCAGACCGAATCAATGATTCACTTGAGAGACAGAAAGGCAGACGCCGTGTTAGCACAAGTGCGAGTGCCACCAGCAACAGTAATGCTTCTGGCACTAGTGCCAGCGTAGATTCTGATCAGGATTCTGTGAGTCATGATGAAGATGAGGATGGTGATGACAATGATGACCATGATGAAGACGTTGTGAGTTTATATTGTTAATTTTTTTTTTGTGAGGGAATAGATTTTTAATTTCTTCTCTTTGATTATTTTTTTAATTCCTGTTATTCCTGGATTATATGTGTTGGTTCTTCTATTTTAGCATACTACCTGGGGTCAAAACAGTTCGGATGAGTCTTCTGAGGCAGAGGAGAGGGAAGCAAGGGAGGAAGAGGTTGTTGAAGAAAGAATTCCAATGGAAATTTCCAGTGGGCTGAAACGTTTGTTGGAACATGACAGCACCCTTATCAACAAACACAACAAGGTGCACTTGAGTTACTATTAGAGTTACATTTGTTCAACTCTGTTACCATTTTGTTGAAAATGGTTCTGTTTTCAACGGTTCACTGTTTGCAGCTCTTGAATCTACCTGCAGAACCCAATATTGTAACCATTTTGGAAGGATTCGTCAAACATTGTGCTGTGAATCAGCTGTGTAACAGTCATACTGCTGCAGCTGCTGCGGCATCTAAGAATGGTCAACGGTACTCATACAAATATATGCATCATAACAAAACCAGAGACCTAGAATCTATATGTCGGAAGTAAGTTCTATCACAAGCGTAGCACCTCCCTTATGCGTTTTCTTATACCTGCTCTCCTGCAGTCTAAAATGGAATCTTAAAACTTTTGGTGTGTTTTGCAGTCTCAACATTTGTAAAGAAGTAGCTGATGGACTGAGAGTATATTTTGACTTTACTCTTGGTGATCTCCTCTTGTATTCACAAGAAAGAGCCCAATTTGAAGAATTGATCTCTAAGAGTGAATCTCCTGAGGTCTGGGCAATAAAGAAAGAAGTGGAGTATGTGACCAACCTATCCATCTTTCTTGTGTTTGCTTACTGTGGTTTTAACTGTTCTAAAATTTTGCTAAAAATGTTTTCAAACAGGGAAGATGTAGTTGATTTCATCAAATCCGAACCTGCTGATGAAGAAGCAGCTGACTCCGAGAAAGACAAGGATAAGTTGAAAGTCTCACTTCCGAGTCCACCTGGCCGCTCGCCAACCGAGGACCCAAGCACTTCATCTATTGGACAAAGTATGGTTCTACTGGCTTGATGCTTTTTTCTTTTCTTAGGTCAATTTCATCACCAAAATTTTGTATTGTAGGCAGGAAGCGCAGTTTGCGCTCATCACAGCGTTCTGTCCCGGATAATAATGCACCCGGCCCGTCAACCAGTGAAGCAACTCATGCACCAGTTCAGTGCCCATTATCCAGGTTGTTATTGCTGCCATTCTTTTATCAGTCAAATTTTTTATAATTATATTTCAAGAAAAATGTTTTTTTTTTTTTGTGTGTGTGTGTGTGTTTGCAGTTTGGCTAGCAACAGTTCTCCGAGCTCTGTTGCTTCACCTACTCAACCTCCACCAGTCTCTCAAAGTGGACCCTCAGCATCTAGTCCATCAAAAACACAAGAAATTATGTCACCTCAGAGCAATGCAGTCTTATCTCAGATAATGTCGTGGCGCCTGGTTCCACCATTACCAAATGAAGAACCTCAACCTCTGCCATCATTAGTCTATGGAGCCACACATTTGGCAAGACTATTTGGTGAGCTTTTCTGTCAATTTATCGTATTGTGATGTATTGCATTACTGCACTTCCTAATTATTGGTTTCTTTCAGTTCGTCTGCCCGACCTTTTGTATACTGGTACAATGCCAAGCAATAAGTTAAAGGTCCTCACGTCTCATCTGGAAACCTTCATGGGGTTCGTGTTTTTGCTTTATAAATAATGAAATCCTGCTTGTTGGATTTGGGCCTTGGATTTGGTTTGTTCAACTTGTGAATAATGTTGCAGGTATTTGGAGGAACACACTGAGTGGTTTGCAGATCACAATTATAAGGATAATCAAGAGTTACCAGCTGCCAGCTGAACATGTATTTTCTGTCCTTGTGATTACCCTTATGGAACTGGATTGTATCATGGTGTACATCTGCGGGAACACTAACGCAATAACAACGTAAGTGCTGAAAGAAATACCCCCCCCCCCCCCCCCCCCCAACTCTGTTCCATCTGTGTTCACCAGACTGAAAGTCTTAGTCAAACTCAAGTCATGCAGACTTTTCCATTTAATTGATGTGATATGATTGTAATCCAGATGACACTTCTGTATATTTTTGTACTAGTTTTTAATGATACTGTTGAGACACATGTTGAGTTGTTGATAACAGAAGATAAGAAATAAATTTTACTTTAAAGCATAATTAGTTTACTCTCTCAATTTAATGTTGAAGAATGAATGTGGAGGAAGTGAAGGAAACAACAAATATCCATTTCACTACTTTTGTTTTCAAATTTATTATACCAATATGAAGCTGTTACATCTATGACAAGCCACCATGATGGAGCACTGATACACATGAACAACTCAACCACTTTCAATCAGAAGTTGGAAATAGTCTGTGCAGCAAACAAATGAAAGGGTTTCTCTGGGATGAACACTCCTCACACCCTTTGATTGTTAGCGTAATTGTATGGAGGCTGGAATGTTTCAACAGCAGGTTCTGGAAATACAAACAAACATTGTAGGAGGGTACCAAAAACCCGATTAAAAATTAAACCCAATAATACTAACCATCATCATCATCAGCATCTTCGGTTTCAGAATCGAATGTGTTGTCAGGAATATCATAGAGACGGATCATAGGCTGAAAATGGAGAAAAAAAAAAAACGGGTCAGAAATAAATCACTGGTAAATACAAAACCAAAAATAGAGCCAAGCTGACGTTAAAAGTTGCCAAACCTTGTTAGGGTCTTTCATTATGAGGAATTTTCCGTCCTTCTGCTTCATCACAAGATCAACAATGCAACGAAGAATACCCCAAGCATTATCCATATTCAAGTTGATTTGGGCAGCAAATTCATTAGGCTTATACTGTTGGGTTCCCAAGATGACATGTTTTGATGAGTCACGAACATGGGCACGGGAGACATACCTGTAAACAAACACAGGAAAGAAAAAAAAGGGAAGGAAATTATGACTTTGAGCTCAGCTGTCAGACAAGATAAATAGTCTTTAAAAAACTCACCCGAACTTGATTTGATCTGATCCAGCAAGGAGAGCTTGTACTGTCCACTTGGCCAGTTTGCAAGCATTGTTGCGCAGCTCATTTGCAAGCACAGCTCCTCGCTGGGAATCCAGCTTCTGCCTCCACTCCACTCCTCCAGAAAGCTGAAATATCAAAACATAAGTGAGACAAAGTAATAAATAAAAAAAAAAAAATGGAAACAGTAAAGACACATACCTTAGAGTCCCACTCATTTAGAGCCTTGATGGTAATGAATTGAGTCTCTCCATTGGGACCAGTCATGACAGAATCATGTTCACAACGACAAACCAACATCACACCACCTCCCAGATCCCATTTACGGTACCGATAGGCTACAGATGCAACTTCTCCTTCCTCGTCAGTGATGAATGGATTGGGTTCACTGAACTTGAAGCGAGCCTCATTCTGATTGAAGGGGGAAAAAAAAGATCATTAGACTCAATTTGTGAAAGCTGTAATGGTTTAACAACAGATTACGAGATTGCATACAGTTTTCAAAACTTGCTGCGAGAAGTTGTGGTTGATGAAAGTGGCTTCTAGAGCCAGATTTCGAGGAGAGTTCAAGCTGTTCCCATCATCCTGAGGAGGCTCGACTGATGTTTCATTGACAGTCAGCAAGTCAAATTCAGTGTTGTCTCGCTTGTCAAAGAAAAGCTTGTCACCGATTTTATCAATAACAATGTCCCATGAATAGTTGGACCGAGTGCAACACATGAGTGTGGCAAGGATAGCATCAGTGGCATAGACATTGCATTCCGTCTTTGATAATTTACGAATGACGGGGTCATCAGTGGTCGTGACAGTGTGGAAGACACGGTCAATTCGTTGAAGTGGCTTCTCATTCTTCACATTGACACGGTCATATGTCTTATCATAATACTCTAGTGATCCACAACACAGCCTGTACGGAACAAAATACAATAAATAAGCTGGTTTCAAGCTGGTCTTGCACTGAACATGAGCTTCTTATTGAGGTGCAATACATACACATCTTCAGCATCTTTCACATTGGGAAGCGACAGCTTAGCGAGCCTGGGGAAGTCCATCTCTTCAATAGTAACCCAATCAGGACGGACAGTGACAGATGCATCACGGTTCTTAATTGGGGGTTGGTTCTTCTGATTGCGCATGCCCTGTCCTTTCTGCCATTTCCTGACCTGACCTTTACGCTCTCTGTAAATCAAGAAATAAGTATCATGAGACAGTCAAAAACACTTGGCCAACAGTAGCAACAACCATGATACACACCTTTCCCTTGACTTCAGGCCCTTGCCCAGCATCTGGAACTGATTCTGGGCTCCCCTAGCGCCACCACGACCACGCATGTTGCGCTGGTTACGCAAGAACCTGCCCCTCTGGTATGGAGGCTTCTGCACACGGGCAGTATCCACCAGATGGAAGGTACTTTCATCTTCGTCATGGTAATAAGCATACTGGCTACCAGCACCAAACTGAGACTGGTACTTGCCTAAAGAAGGGGAAAAAAGACATTGTGGAGTCTGGTATTGGAACCTGCATTTTCATCAGTACACAAAATACTTACTAGTGTACTTCTTATCTTGAAAGGCAGCACCAGTCCAGTCAGAAATCTGGAGTAGAAATTTAAGATAGGATTATGAGTGTTCACTTGAGGGTTGCAGACATTCATTCAGAGGCCAAGAATTGTAAGTTAGATGCAGCATTTTAAAGAAAGATTAAAGCAGGCAGCTAAGGAGGGCTGTTGAAATCATCTGACAGCCTGGGCCCGCAGTGACATGATATGGGTTCCATTCGTCAAAACATGCTCAGTCCAACTATTTACTCATAGAATCTCACAAGGCGCATGAGGATAAAATACACTTTAATCAATTATTACGATATGAATGGCATACGTGTCTAGCCTAAAAAAGTGAGGTTAGAACGTACAAATGTCAAAAGTGGAACGACAGTACCGGTGTTGACCGGATACCGTCACCAAAAAAACAACACTCTGATATTGTTCATGCTGTACGGAGACAGACCGGTGCGCTTGTGACATGACAAAGCCGGAGCAATTACCTTGCCCAAACGGTCTGCCTTGGAGAAAGGCTGGTAGGGCATATCCTTAAACTGGTCTGGCATGTCGCAAGGGCCCCATCCCGTGGAATTGTGTTGAATTTCTGGGGCCCTGAAGTGCGCCACTTCGTCCTGCGAAGGTTCTTCCGGCATTTTCAACACAGTTCCACAAAAATCTTGGGAAATATGGTGTAAATACACTACTGGGGCCCGTTCACTGGCAGAAGCCGGAAGGAAACCACTGGCAGCATGGTGGCACCATTACCAACAGCGGATCTCGTGGCTCCACCACTCTGGAATATTTTCACGATCCTAGGGGCATCAAAACTCAAATTTAATTACCAAAATTTATTAGTTTTGGAAGTACAATTTTAAATTTCTGTTGGCTTTCCAAACGGAAACGCCGGAAGAAAACGCTTACTTTGCAGCGTTGTTGCATTACATGTCGTACCACGGATGAAAAAGTCAGCACATCCAGAGTAGGGAAAATTAACACGTCAGAACTCGCCCTGACTACAATTTTCTTCGTAATAGCACGATATAGAGGGGGCAATGGGACTCCAAGCTCATCACATACACTAAGCATTTCGCGATTAGAATGCCCCCTTCACTCTTCATCCTTTTTATTGGTGTCCCAACGCTGCATCGACCGAAACGAAAGGCTGGTGTTCGCGTCCCCCCTTTCAAAAACTCGCGCCTGCGCTCCTCTGACAAAAAACGCTTGCTTGAGTGAAATTCCGCGGATCCGGAAGCGAGGGTCCGTGAGCGCAGTGAGGGAGACGCCGTGCTCGGCGTCGGGTGCTCAGTTGTAACTCAATAGCGACCGTTGCCGTGAGCGGCATCTCGGTCTGCAGCGTGACGAGGGGATTTGTTGTCATTTTCGTCTGAAATCGTCGTCAAAATTCCGCGAGGCATGAGTGATCACGAGGTACGTACGTCGCGTTGTAGCCGATCGCCGCCGCTCTCGTGGGCTTTTGTTGTACATTTGCCGGGATCACGCTTCCTCCTCATATTCGAGCTGACCACGTCGTTCCGCGGCGTTCGTCCCCATCCGTTCCCCGTTTTCGCCCTGCCCGTGTCCGCCCTGCGGCGTGTTGTGATTTTTAACATGGGGTTCGGTCCGCCCCGCACGTTTTTCGTATCGCGCTGTCCGCACCACGTTCCGGTCGGTCGGCTTCTATTTTTGTCACCACGCCGCCGGAGTGCAGTGGCGAATATCAAGCGATGGCATTGCGTCACGATTAGGCCTGCGGAGGACCGATGCGAGGACGGGGCCGGAGTCCCCGTTCGGTTTGGCTGGTCGGCGGCCGGGCGCTGTTCAGAGCCGCTGGCCCGCGCCCGCTGGCCTGGCCTGTGCGTGCAGGCCTCGGCCCGTCCTCGCCCCATCCATTTCCTTGGAGACGTGTTTGTTGACCCTTCCCAAGCCGGGGCCAGATCCGCCTGCAAGGACGCGGACGGCCCTGTCGATTGTCGCCGTGCCTGAGCTTACGTTTGTCTTTGGTTGTTATCCCACTAATCTGGAGACGGTCTGCTTTGGTTATTTTCGCGTTTTCGTTCGGTTGCTCTTGGGTTAAGTCCGGTTTGCCCTGCAGCAAAGACGAGAGTGGGGTTATGTGGCTCTCGGAGGATTGCGGATTCGGTATTTAGTATCTACCGCGTACTCGGGTTGCGGATACCTTACGGCCTCGTCAGTTATAAAGTGCGGTTTAATTTTCTAGATCTTGCGATAGTTTAAGGTTTGTCTATGTTGTTTCAGGTGAGCCCGGATCAGTCCAACCACAGCCCCAAGCCTATTGTGAGGAGCCCCTCTCCTCACAGTAGGTCAAGATCGAGGGACCGCAGCCGCTCCCTCTCAGGGGACCGAGGGGCGCGCAAGGCAAGGGAGTTCTCACGGTCTAGGTAAGGGCTTCATTAGCTTCGGGGTTTTGTGTTGGCCCAACTTTGACCATTCGATTGGCTTGACAAGCTAACCTCTAAATGTTGAATGTATGATCTCCAGGACTGATGTGCTATGTGCAGATTGTACAATTTTTCTGTTTTGTTTTAAATGTTTTGGCTGTATGAAAAGAATATATTTAGCTATGGTTTTGTCAGTGTGGGCTTGACATGATGATACCTTTAATTGCACATGTTAGACTTCTGAATTAAGTGAATGATAACATTTTTTTCTGATCAGGCCCCACGCATTCGCTAATTTGAAATGTCTACTGGTGCTGCTTGCTTTGAACCCCAGTGGATTAATATGATGAGCTTCTTTTACTATCGTTCTGATCCTCAAATGATCGATAATATTTCCTCTGATTTGATGGCTTCCTTGGCTTATATTGGCAGAATGTGATGATGACCTTTTGATCAGCACATGTTAGACTGCTGACTTATGTGATTGAGAATTTCCATCTGATCATGCCTTTTGTGTGTTCGATACCCAAAGACTGGATTCTTCCCTTGTCTCTCGTTCCAGTCAGATTTAAAGCTGCTTAAAGAGCTGAACATGATGATACACTTGATTGCACATGTTAGACTGCTGACCTTATTGAATGACAACATCATGTCTGATCAGGCTCTACTTGTTTCAAGGTTTCTGCCAGTGTCGCTTGTTTCTGCTGTTTCATTGTGATGAGTTTCATTTACTATCGTTCTGATCCCTAAATGATCGATAATCTTCCTTCTGACCTTTCTGTAGGAAGCAAGTTGTACTGGTGATGTCCTCAAGTTTTACAATGTACTCATTGTAGGAATTCAATATCTTTGTCTAGGAGAGGTTGAAATGGGCTGAACATGATGATACTTTTAATTGCACATGTTAGACTGCTGACCTAAATGAATGACAATATCTTATCTGATCATGCCCTGCGTATTTCTCTGGCTCTTATCTGGGTGCCTAGGTCGGGACTTGCACTCCAGACCGGGCATGAATTGTCGACATTTTAAAACTACTGGTGCTAATGGGTTGTACTGGTATTTTTTGGCAGGACTCCGACTTCCCCTGGGGGCAAGGCCAGGAGAATGTCGTACCGGAGGAGGTCTCGAACAAGATCGCGGTCGCCGAGACGTTACCGGGCGAAGTACTCGCACTCGAGATCTCGTTCCTACAGTCCTCGTGGCGGCCCTGGCAGGGGGAGCAGCAGCCGCTACTACAGCGGGGGATACAGTGATCGCCGCAAAGAATTCTACCGCAGCCATTCAAGGAGTCCCATGTCAAATAGGCGCAGACACGTTGGCAATAGGGTACGTGGTCATCATGTCTACCACTTCTGTTTTATTGTATTCCATTGTCACTTCATGGAACGTTGTTATCTCAGGATAATCCGGCTCCGAGCCGCTGCTTAGGAGTGTTCGGTCTTAGCATCTACACCACAGAACAACAAATGCATCACATATTTTCTCAGTATGGCCCGGTAGAGAGGGTTCAAGTTGTTATAGACGCCAAGGTGAGTTTAGTTTGAACCTGTTTGCTAACTAGTCAATGTTTCCGTAGGTTCCTGTGGGCTGTCTTCTTCATTTCTATATTTTTTCAGACTGGTCGGTCACGAGGATTTTCCTTCGTTTACTTTGAAAGTCACGAAGACGCGAAGGCAGCCAAAGAGCAGTGTTCAGGGATGGAAATTGATGGAAGACGTATTCGTGTAGATTATTCCATCACTCAACGAGCTCACACTCCCACCCCTGGTATTTATATGGGAAAGCCGACCTACCGCAGTGCCCCTGAGAGGGGATGGAGGGGCGGTGGTGGTGGCGGAGGCGGCGGCGGCGGGGGAGGAGGCGGTGGTGGCAGCGGAGGTGGTGGCCGCGGCGGAGGGTGAGCAACATCCCTTGCCGGGATTAATCTGTCGTGTCAATGCTTGGCGTTTACCGAACTTGTCTAATGATGCTTATCTTTCAGTGACTACTACGGGGGCGGCGGTGGGGGCGGCGGCGGCGGGAGAGGTGGTGGCGGTGGCGGCGGTGGGGGTGACGGTGGCTACAGGGGGAGCTACAGAGACAGAACGCCATCACCCTACTACAGTCGGAGAAGGCGCTATGAACGTTCGCACTCGCGGTCCTATTCTCCACGTAAGTAACCTTAGTTTCTAAGTACACGGCATTGGGAGCTCTGCACTAAAGTGTTGTGCTTCTTTCGAATATTTTTGTACTTCCACTTCAGCCCGACTTGTGGTTTGGCACTTCATGTACAGTGTACCTGCAGATTTGAAGTTCATTTTGATTTATTGATTTCTCATTCAGTCTTCATCTGTTTTTTTAATAACATGAGGGAGACTTCCCTATATCCTTTATTCTTGAAATTACATTTTTTTTTTTTATATAAATGGGAGGTGTGACACTACCCAAGGTGCTTTGTGTCCACTGTCATTTTGTCTGTTTTTCAATTAATGACCTATCTTTCTTGTCATATTTTGCACATGATCGGCTATCTGAGCTGGTGGAACCCTAATCTTAGATGTCCCTCTGCCCTTCTAGACATTTCATGTAGTTTTCTTATTTCGTTTGGTTTGCTATTTTAGTTTTTACAATGATTTTGTAATTTAACAAGTGTGGTTATAATGTGTCTAACTGTGGGTTACAATAATTTCAGGTCGGTATTAAGGGTCGCGGTGCTGCCAGCAACCTTAAGTGGGACTCCAGTTCATATTGCTTTTTTTTCATTAATGTTTCAGTTAGAATGTTAATATAACATTTTTTTATTTGCACTGTTGTAAGAAATGTGTAGCTGTTCGTACTGATTATGTTTAGAAGTATGAGAATAGATGACGAGGTATATGCCCTCTGAGATGCCTTCCACCGCCACCCCCTCCCAATATTTCACTAGACTCCTATGTTTTTAAGGTTTAAATGACAGGGGGACTCCCAATTTTCCATGGTTCGGAATGTATTTTCAGTTGTGAGATTGAACGCTTAAAATTCAAATATTGGATGCCTTCTGATGGTTTTAAAAATTTGTATTTTGCGTAGTGAATGTCCAGTTATTTAGTTGTGGACATGCTGGTCCAGCTGTTCATAATGGTAAATTAACAGTAACCCATTCGGTATTTATTATGCCCCCTTGTGTGCATTAACATTTCCTCAGTGCACATCAGTTAAGTTTGAAGACCCCGATGGAAGGATTGTAAATAGTCTAGAATAAAGTTTATCTTATGGCACATACTAACCTGGTTGTTTGTTTTTATTTTTGTAAGGTTATGAAGCAAGAGGTATTGGATGAAGTTAGAAGTTTGAGCACACTAGCACGTTCTCTGGGGCAAGAATGAAATCAAGTCAAGTTGACTTCTTCTGAAGCTTGCGAGGCCCCGAGTGGGTGAAAATATCGTCTTGCCGATTGAAGTTTGAAGAAAGAAAAAAATTGTTGAAGTTCAGTTCAGAAGATGTAAATTAGTTCAAGACTGAAGCCGTCTTGGGGGAGGGGACTGGTCAGGAAGAGGGTTCAGTTAGACCAAAACTCTTGCTACTGCTCAGTGTCACTTCAAGTGGACTCAGCACTTCACCATAATTTTGGGCTCTTTAAGTTAGCACTAAAGGGAAGTGCTGAGGTGCAAGGCTTACATTTGAATTTGTGGTGGTTGAGATATTTGCAACCCCCGTGTGTATCACTTCATTTCAATGGTAAGTCAACTCATCCTGAATTCCTTTGCTTTATGCCATAACTATCGCAAATGCCAAGGCAAGTTATGTCAGGACTGTCATTATCCTTTTAGTATGTTGCTTCCACGTGTACTTTCAAGCGTTAATTGAAATGCACTTGCAGCTCTTAGCTGTTTTGAATTCTCTCCGTACTTGCCAGGTATTTGAACCCTGTTGGGATGGCCATTGCTGTTTGCGGTACAGGATCTCCCTGTATTATGGTATGAATCAACCAAAGTTAATAAACAAATTCTATCATTTGTATGGTTTTTCACTTCTGCACTTCTATGAATGTGTGGCACCACGAGTGGCACCAGAATGACTTCACAATTCCTCACATCACACATTACAACTACACTTTATTTTTTGTATTTTTTTCTGTTGTGGGCACTTGACTGAGTTGTCCGAGCGTGGAGTTCCCTTCCACGGTTTCAAGTCTGACGGGCGTGGAGTCATGTACATTCAGAAGTCCCGCCGTCTGAACACATCCACCACCACCTCAGTACGGTCGCTGCAGATGCGTATCCGGATTTGCTGGCCCAGCGGGGGGTTGGGGGGGATATCGATCTGGGCCCGCTTCAAAGGTGGGAACCGCCGGCCAAACTTGGACAGTACGGACTAAAGCGCGGCTGCAGGGGGGGGGGGGGGGGGAGTCCCCCCCCCCCCCTCTCTCTCTCTCCCCTCATGACGCGCTGAACCAGCAAGTGCGGCTTGTTGGCCGAGCAAAGCCGAACGGTGCCGAAGGCAAACCGAGTCGCTTCGTTCGTGCAGCGCAGCAAGCGGAGCTAGCTCAGCGTTTTCAGTCGCTGGCTGCCTCTCGAGGGCGGAGCGCCGTGCGGTCTGTCCACACCATTAACACTTTCTGAGAGAAAGGGACACACTGAGGGCGGGACCATGTGCGACGCGTTCGTGGAGGAGCTGCTGCGGAGGTGGGGCGTGCCGCAGCTCCTGGATCGCTGCAAAGGTAGGTTGGTTGGGCGCAGCCCTCGGGCGGGACATCGCCACGGCAGGCGTCGCGCGCGGTCCGGGAGCACGTAAAGCGGCCCGAGCAGGCCCTTGTCATCCTGGCGTCGAGCTGCCCGGCCCCGGAGCAGCTCGGAGTCTCTTGGAGCGGCGGCTCCCGCAAGCCGAAGCTAACCGGCGCGGAGAGTGGCGGGTCGGGGCGACGCGGTTAGGCTCCGAGAGCGGGGTGGCGTAGCGTAGCCCCCCCCCCCCCCCCTCTCGTTCGCGCGGCACAAGGCGGGAAAGGAGGCTCGGTTCAACTGGTTGCCTACACCGGTCACAACTTCGGTACTCGATGGCGGCTGCTTGTCGGGGCTGCTCCCGAGTCACGGATCGTGTCTCGTCGGCCCGCCGTGAGAGGCGATGGGTCGTGAGTCCTCGGTGAAGACTGACGCCCCGACCCGCGGCCGCCGTGGGCTTCCCCTCGCGTCACACGCCCCACTGTCGATCCGTGTTCAGAGCAAGAGCTGGACCTGGAGGCGCTGCGCTCGCTGGAGGAGGAGGTGATCGCGGAGCTTGTGCCGCTCATCGGGCCGCGGTGCAAGTTCCGCAAGGCGTGGCGGGCGTGGGTGGACGCGGGTGCGCCGGTCCCCGCCGGGCCCGCCGGGCCCGCCCCCGGGCAGCAGCAGGGCCCCGCGCGCAGCCCCCCGTCTTCCAGCCCCGCCGCCGCCCCTTCCGGGTGCGACGCCCACGACACGCCGTCGGCGTCCACGTCCGCGGCGGCGCCGTCATCCGTGCCGTGGTCGTCGAAGCGCTCCAAGCCGACGCCGCCAGCGGCATCGGGGGAGTCCCAGCCGTCCAATTCTCACGATCAGGTTCAACTGTTTTCCAGCCGGTCCATGTTTTATTTATTTTTGAAATACTTAGATGAATGGCTCTGAGCAGAGAGTTCTTCCACAGGTCGATGTTCGGAAGGAGGTAAGCGTGTACCTGGAGGGAAAAATTGTGTACGAAGGTGATCCGTCCAGTGGTCAGTATCACATGACTTTACTAGGATTTTGGAATTGGACGTGGATTTGTTATGACAGCTGTTATTACCTCTCTACAGGGTGGCTGGTTGCTGAAGGCCAGATATCCAAGACTGGATCACCATGGGAACAGAGGTTCATCAAGACCGAGCCTGCGGTAAGAAGCAGGGCTGGAGTAGAGGTGGCTGCGATTCACAAACCAATTGCCCCTTACCAATTTACTTTGCTCTACAATACAGGAAGATGTGCTTCCAGAGATGGAGCCCATGGCAGGCCGACAAGAGACTAGCTCTTCTAAAGGACCACGTTTTCAACTGCAGGGACGTATTTCCCTCTCTCTGCAGGACTTTGCTGGTGAGTGACAACCACTATATGGGGGAGCCAGTAATCTGGGGTAAGGTGTACATTTGCGATTTTGTTTGGATTTTCAGAGGTGCCTTCCTTCATGCTCTCAACAATGGATGAAAACTGTGCAATGTCTGAAGGCCAGCAGCAGTTCTTCCAGCAAATGCAGCAGGACACGGAAAATTACTCAATGGTCGGCCCATCCTACTCTGCGCCTGAGATACCAGAACCAGTTAGTGCTCCGTTAACGAGGAGGCCCAAGAGATCACGAAGTGACAAGATGGTATGCTTGGCCCCTTACCTAACGAAGCCCTTTAAAAAATCATATGAGCTTGGGAAATTAAATCTTTCCTGTGTTTACAGGATCTTGAGTCATTGTTAAACTCATCCAGCAAAGGCAAAATGATTTTGTCATTGTACCAGCAGAGAGGCTCTCTAGATGGACCTGCCAGGCAGACGCTTACTGACCTTGTTATTGCTGAAGAACTACGCGAAGACTTAAATATGAAAATAACTAGTCAACGATTCCAGGAAATCGCGGAGCAAATTGTTGAAGTCTTCCCAGGAGAGAATGTGGTATGTGGATGGAATACATTGAAAAGTGATGCGCTAAGAGGCTGTTTTTGTAATGCACTCTTGTAATTCTTGCAGGATACCTATTACTGCAATGATCGCTCATTAGGGGACCGCCCAGGTGGGAAAGGAAAATTAACATCCAAGTACTACAATACCCGTAGACAATTAGCAAAGACTGGAGTAATATGCAGAGGTGCCAACAAAGATAGAAAGCAGATTTTTCAACAGGGCACATATGCAGCATTAGAATGCAGTGAGTTCCTGAAATTTTCTTCTTGAGATGCCATTTACTAAGAATTATCTCCCTTATGCAAGCTTACTTTATTTCAGCTCCTCAAGAAGAAGATACTGCTCTGAAGAACATTAGATGGCTTCAGAGCTTAGGATGGCATTCAGAACTATCTCTTCAGGATGTTGATATGGCTTTTGAGAAATGGCAAGGTTCCTGGAAGACTCGTTTCTTGCGGATATTCACTCAAGGACATCAACCATTAGTATACTTGGATACATTTCCGATTCTCAGAATGCCCATTGGAGAAAAACTGGTAAGATATTATGCTGTATTTCAGTTATAACTTTTCTTTTGCCAAAATTATATTTTGCTATCAATTTTCAGGTAAGAGCCGACTTTGACAATCTTTTTAAACATGCTGGCAATCGTATGATAGGATACTGGGCTGGCTTCAGCCAGTCCATCTTCACCATGATGGCTGAGGATTATCGAAAGTCCATACCTCTCCTTGACCATGTGAAAAGAAATGTTGTTACTGGTAAGGCCTCGGTACCAAACTTCCCTGTTTTTTTACCTTTTTTTACCACATACTTTACCTTATCTTCTCTTCCTTTTCCACAGCCGAAGGCAAACAGATAGGAGCTTTACTTCTGTTGCCTAGTTTGCTGCCTGTCACCACCTGTAAAGGTAGCACGGACTCTTCAGAGCTGTGGAGACCCACAAGGCAGGAGGCACAGGACGGCTTCCTGCTCCACGTCAAGGTAGTTGGCCTAGTGTTTTTCCTGCGCCTGTGTACTTCACTCCACCCTCTTGCAAACCTAAAACGTGTGCTCTGCTGTTGCAGGAGGACTCGGACGTGAGCGGCGCGCTGGAGAGGCACTTCTGCCGCATGCGCCTCCTGGGCCACCCGGTGAGCCCGCTACCCGTCATCGTGGGCCAGTCCCTGGACAAGCTGCAGACGGCCTTCGTGGCCATCGACGAGAACACGGCCTTCTACGTGAGCAACGGCGTGCACGCCGTCGACCTCTGCTTCAAGTGCTTCCACGCCTTGCAGGTACGACGAGGAATGAAAGATCCTCGCCTCACCTCAGTAGTGTATTTTGAGTAACTCGAAACTCGTGTGCGGCAGGTGGCCTACCCCCCACAGGCGCAGAACGTGTGGCTGTTCCTGCAGCACGCCGTGTACCAGGTTGCCACGCCAACGGACCGCGTCTCGGTCGCTGTCAACTCGCTCCTGGCGGACTTCGGCTTCAGACCAATGCCTTCCGTAGCTTCCTGGGACCAGGTTCTCAACGGCTAGAGCTGCCTGAGCCCCCAGGCCGACTAACTTCTGTAACTCAAAGTGTGCTGTGATATGAATGTGCCCTGAGGTTGCACAATCTCCCCTAATTGTGGGTGTATAGTGATCTGTTGTGCTAACGTGACAATAAAATGTGTCTGAACTATTAGAAAAATTAGTTTAAACTTTTCTTTAACCACCATTTTCCTTGGGGCATGATTCTCATGCCCCCGTAAATAACCCCGGGACTTACCCGTCATGGCTAACGTCATTAATAGTTCCAGAAGGCGTTTCAAAATATAATAAATATGAACAGCAACAGAAATAATGTATGAATAGATTTATTTTTATATACATATGGTTTATCTCAATATATTACTACTAGATGAAAAACAACAATATTACAAATAATTTGTGCAACTAAAGCTTTTAGACAGCAGTAAATTTACAGACAAAATTTTATCATTCAAGCTGATAACAGTTAAGGACAGTTAGCAGCACATAAAACTCATTTCAAAATAAATGTAAATGCTTAAATTTGGAAAAAAATTATATACAATCTAACTACATTTGCTTTGTAACCTGTTCAAGAGCAGTTATGTATCATTGAACAGACGTGCTAATAACAGAAAGCAATGTAACACCAACAATTTTATCTGTTCAACAACAATCTTTGGCATTAGCCTCTTGCATCGGCTGACTATTGCACATCCCAAAATACAGCCAGATGACTGTAAATTATATTTACAAGAACATGTATGAATGTTCACATGTACTTCTCTAATCAGATGACAAAAAAATGAAGAATATGGAAAAAAAATTACAATTCTTAATGTGGGAAATCTTAAGTCCCCTCACACCATTTTAAATTCACATGCTTTGGCATACACATCATAAATGAATGACTCTCAGAAGTACAGATAGCATTTTATCACAATGGTGGTAAGAAGTGCAAGCAGCTAGTACACAACTTATTTATAATTTATACTGAGAAACAGTCCTCCACAAATTTTCAGTTGAGGAGTAAAACAAGAAGAAACAACAATAAGGGGAAGCACAAATAAATTACATGCCAAGTAAAATTATCTTTCACTTTTTCAAACAATGAGAAAGTCATCGGCATCTGCACAAAGAAATGATAAGAGGGTACCAAACTCAATATGAATCAGGGCATTTATGTAAGTTGATCAAGTAATACTTTTGGCAGTGTTACTTTACATAGAAACACAGACCTTAAACAAAATGGCCAACAACACAACAATAGTACAAAAGTGAAAGTATTATTCCCTTGTCAACTTTGGTTGAACATGACTTCAACTATCACATATACATAAGGCTTTTAAAATGTTGATTATAAAACAGGGCTGTGCTGGAGTAAATTTAAAAATCAGAGTATTTCCGCGTACACCAAGACATTACATGAAGGCAAAATAAGAATACACATTGACAGACAACTGGAAGGTTTCAAGTAGCAACTTTTAAAACACCATATTCATTCAAAGAACTGATCTGACAGGCAAAAATAATTTGAAAGACAAAAACAAACCGTCAACATTTTTTAAACCTCCTGGAAAAACAGAATTTCAATCATAATTACTCAATAAATAACACTAGGACTACAAGAAGATATATATACCTATATATGTAAAACATATCCACAACTCCAAAAATTTTAATAATCAACATTTTCTCAGAAGCAAGATATATGCCAAGTAGATAACAATCATATAGTTGCTCATACAAATTGACTCCTAGACAATAATCAGGCAAATATATGTTATGTACAAGAACATAACAGTTCTTAAGCTCACCAGATAAATATGTATTATTTACATAAAAACACTAACATGTACAAATGTTATAATAACACAAACATACTTGTGGTCTCTAACAGTCAAATAAATACATAATTATGCATAGATGGTACGATTGCAAGACACAAGTATGAAATATATCACATAGTGCTAGACTTTGAGTTTATAATTTTTTAAAGCCCTGCCTCAAATTTGGAGGATTAATTAGGAACTAGATATTGCCTTGCGTTAAGTCTTAATAGCAGATTAAGGTCTACACAAACAGGATAGGCAGAGGATGGTCCTTCCATTTTTGTCCTAATGCATGTTGTCAACACAGAGATAAATGGGTCAGATATTGCACAAGTGATAAGAAAACAGAAATCACAAAATAAATATATTAAAAAATAGAACAAACTGTAATTGTTCATGACAGAGAAAGCAAAACAGCATTAGCCAAAATTTTCTACCAAAATTGACTGGCTGACAATTTATGGCGGCACAGGCATCGGTCAGTGAAAGAAAATATTTAACGCAAACAATATTGCACAGACACACATCCCCCCCCCCCCCCTCTCTCTCTCTCTCTCTTTCATACACACACACACTCACACGCACGCGCGCACTCACACACATACACAAACCACATGTATAGATGAATAAAACAATACAGCATATAACTGATATGACTAGATATTTTTAAGGGGAAAGTCACAGCTCAGACTTATGCCCCTTATAAAGAGCACAGAAGTGTTACACCAATGGTGTCCAACATAAAACTGAACATGAATTTCAAACAGCTCTGAACAAGTAAAGTAATGTTTGACAGAACTTAAAATTGTCAACAACTAAAATATTAAGCTATTCCATCAGGTACTTAGGTTCCTCATTCTACATCTTACATCCCACATTGATTCTCACACTTAACATATTGAAGAGGAGAACTATATTTTTTTAAATGGATAAAGCCTGCCTTACAAATATGCCATGCAACACAAGAGGCATATTGAAAATGTGTGTTCTCGGAAGATCCCAATTATTTTCAATTATTCTTCATCAGATTTAGCGCTGACTACGGCGAAGCCTGGTAAAATGGGCTGGGGTGCTGGAAGCATTAGATCTCTGGCTGGAAGATGGAGTAAGAGCTTCAGGACTAACAACATCCTCAGGCTTAGAAACCATTGAATTTTGGACAAGCCGTTTGGTGGAATTTGAATTGCTTTTGGTTCTCAGTACGGGCTTTTGAGAATGGATGGTCTCATCTTTATTTTCAATCACCTCAGATGATTTATCAGAAATTGTGTCCTTCAATTCTTTCTGTTTTTCAGACATCTTGTCTAACTCTGCCATGGCTTCTTGAATAGCATTTTCAAGTTGGCTGTTCATTTTCCGACCTCTGTAAAGCAACAAAAAATGTCAATGAGTTAATGAAGTGAGAACCCTGCACAATTTACCGATACAGCAATGTAGAATAATAAAAGTGTAATTCATATCAAAACTACAACCAAATCATCTACCAAATTATTAAAATAAAAAAGACTAAGCTCTTAGAAACCATTCACACAACTACTACCACTCACTACAACCATCTGTAATGCAATCATATTACTGGCTCAAAATGGGAAAAAAGAGAAGAATTTGTCAAGCAAAAGATAATAAAGTTTATAATAGAAAAAATTTCCAAATCCAAGGTTGATGCACCAAACCCTCAAAACAAAATAAAATATATAACGCTTGTAATTAAAGTTGGTATTCATATAATAAAAAAGTTAACTGGAGCTGGCTACCTGTCTTCACTTTGGATAAGTATGGGGGCTTGCTTATTTGACTGGATCATCATATCAGTCTGCACACATGTTCAAAACAAATAATCTAAAGACATGCATGACATGTTAAAGTTGTTATGACTTTGGTTACCGTAACCAGAAATCAATTTGAATACAAGCCTTCATTAACCAAATAAGGTAAAGTTAGGTGAAGTAGTTTTCTTCAGCAGTGTGTAGACTTCATGGACAGGCAAGATGGTCTAAAGTCTCTGGCAGCAATGTTTGTTCAAATCCTTTCACTTCTCCAAACCACCATAAATTTCATTACTGTCACAACTTTATGTGTTTTCAGGCAGAATCAACCCTCAAATAATGTGTTACCACATTTTGCAGTAGGTTCTTGAAAACAAACAGAAAGAAATGGGAGCTGAGGGCAACCTATTTCAGACAAATGAAATTAATTTCCACTTGAAGTAATGCACACCATTTCTGGGTTCGATTCTTTGGCCTAGGAATGCCGTAATAATTGCAACCCGCATCTTAAACTCACTTCCGAAATTTCTTGATGGCTCGGTGGTGGGCTTCCAAACCTTCCGACAGCGACTTGAGGTTTTCTGTGGAAACGAGCGAGATGGAGCGGTCCCCACCACCACCGCAGCCACTGAACCAGCGGACCCATACTTGGCCAGGAGCCTGTGCCTGTGCCTCCGGACCTGTAACCACTTGGCCCGGCCAAGATGGGGATCCCCTGGCGGGGCCCCACACTAGATCGCCTTCAGCCAGAGCCAGTGCCGAGGGTGGGGCAGGGGCAGGGGCATTGGCCAACGCTGTAGTCGGGGTTGGGGTCGGGGCATCTTCCCTGACACTGCTCTCAGCTGGTGTGGCATGGCATGAAAACATGTTGTGAGGCGCAAGGGTCATAAGGTTGGATACTACTTTCGCCAACACAGTTCAAAAATCAATTCAAATGGGGACTAAAAATGGTGACTGAATTATAGTGATGTGCGGTATAATAGAGAAAAGGATTTGAATATTTAAGTCTGCTTTTGAGTTTTAATCAAACGATAGGAAAGACGGAAGACACAACCAACAATAGGCACGGAGCAAAGGAGAATAGTAACAAGAAGAAACAGTAGCTTCAAGATTGAAAAAGGTATTTTTGTTGTTAAAAGCGTTTAGGGTTGTCCAAAACTACACAAACTTAAAAAGAATTCGTGCAACAAAGGAAATCAAAGTGATAAAATTAACATGCAAATTGAAGCACTCTGCCATAATTAAATAATAAAGCAGATCTTCAAAGAAAGATTGGAATGCTTCAATTATTACTAAATATTTATTGTAAAATAAAAGAGAACCGCTGGATTTGAAAGAAAAGCGATTAACAAGCAAGATTTGGTTCTTTGCCGCAGTGGAAACAGATCAATGATGATCACAAATACATGAAAGCTAAATTAAAGCCGGTGCTGCTAAAAGGCCCCGGTGCACCCTTCTTTGGATGCTCCTGATAAAAAGTATTCCAAAGTGTACTGTCATGCAACTAATAATAAGAATGTAATGATACAAAAACTACAAAATGGAAAATATTCTACCAATCTAACTAAAATCCAAACTCACAAGGAGGACTTACCATTTCCAACATGCTCTGCTTTTCTCATTTGTTGAAGAGCTTTTGCGTTACTGCCAGCACCATAAGCATCTTCTCCTAGTGAATGCTTTCTTTTAAGGGCGCTCCGATTGACACTTGCATCTCCATATGTATACAGAATGTGTTGCTGGTGCACTTGTAGCTGAGAGTGCTGCTGATTAGATGAGGTGAGGACATTGCTGGAAGACTCTACAAATATATCGCTACTGATGGATTTTGAATCACATGAGTAGCTATCAGGTCTGCAGACAGGAGGAGATGATGCACTACTGATGTGGGGTTTGTCTTTCTCAGAGTTCCAATCTGGATCATTTGGTTCAGGCTCCGCATTGCTGCTTGACACACAGTGAACCATTGCCAATGAAGAAGGTGTCATCTGTAAAAGATAAATATTAATGAGAACAGTAACGGGCAAAGAACATTTATAACAGAAATAGATTGGTAGCTAGGCTGACCTGTTGCTGCTGTGATGTACTGGCAGGTGATGCTGCAGATGACTGGGAAGAATTAAACGCAATATCATCAACAGACGATGTCGTAGTATCAGCATTAGGGCTATGCTGAGGAGTTACACCACCAACTGCGACCGGACTTAAAGTGGTTGTGTCAGGAGGACTTGCTGAGGCAGACGTTACAGTTGTTGTTGGTGAGCCCACCACCTGAAATAAAATGATCGCTAGTTTTAGTTTACAGTAACAGACATGTGAATATTTATTTAAAATTTTAAACTGGATGCATGCAACGCAAAAAAAAAGAAGCAAATCACAGAAATACAGAAAGGCTTCATAGCGTCTGGAAAATGGCAAAAGAGAAAAGAAGTAACTCCACTAGATTTTGAGCAACAGAAAAAATAAGGCCCAAAGACAGACACGACATTTGTTTCATATTAAAGAAAAAAAATATGATAAGGGCAAAATCACTAAAGCAGAGAAAGCATGTGTGCGCGCTGAAGCATTGCGCACCCACCTCCCGACAGCCTGAACCCCCTGACAGATTAGTCGTGGTGATGATAGCCACGGAGGAGGATGAGGGGGAAGAGGTGGTAGTAGTGGTAGTGATGGCTGAGGTGGAGGCCGCAGATACAATTTGTCGATGCAGAGTTTGTTGCACTGCTATAGGTTGCTTGACAGACAGTGCATTTATTCCCACCTTGCTGCCAGAGTTGTTGCTTGCACCAACACATACAGGTAAACCTTTGCGAATGTTGTTCATAATGTTGCTGTTAGGGTGCTGCTGGAGTGCTTGGAGATGTGATTGGTTGTGTTTCTGAAATTATATAGGGTGAATTTCAGCACACCATGCAACAACACAACACTTGATCCAGGAAGTGAACCAAAACCAAAAGGAAATAAGAATTTCCTACTCTTCAAATAGGGCAGGATAAAACTATGTGTCAAATTATCATTGCAAGAGAGGACAGAATCATGAAGTGGAGAAGTGGCACACATCACACAACATAAGTTCTTGTAATTTTCTCAGACATAATTTACAGAAAGGAATTCACCCCACACAGATTGCATAACAGGTAGATGCAAGAAAACACATGCAGGAAAATCTCTAACTAACCTGTTGGTCAGCCTGCTGCTGTAACTGAGCTAAACTGACAGCTATTTGTATCTCCTGCTTCTGTTGTGACTGTTGGCGTTGACCGGGACTGGCACATGGTACGACCAGTGTCTGGCCTAATTGTCCAGGAAGCTGAATTGTTTGGCCATTAGCTGTACTGAGAGTCTGCAGAAAAATTGCCATTATGTTAAAGTCAAGTCCATACTACCCCCAAACACCCCACAACAAGGCAAGAATATAATTTAAAGAATAAATGACTCACAATATGTTGTCCTTGCAGTTGTCCATTTGGACTAAGGCTTGCCAGAAGTGGACTTAATTGACCACTCAGTTGCCCTCCAAATGCAGCAGTAGCAGTCAGGAATTGTGTACCTCCTCCTGGTGAACTGGTAGCCAAAAGTTGTGTACCTAAGAAAGTAAAAATTTGCATTTAGTATTTTCAAAATGTAATACTAATAACATTGTGGGATATAGATATGGTAAAAAAAAAAAGGTTCTTACCTTGGGCTGAGGATGAAGGAATAAGAAACTGTGTACCCCCTTCATTCAAAAAAAATAAAATAATAATAATAATAATTAAAATTAAAATGTAAGAGAATGTGTATTTGATGACTTAAGAAGTATTGCATACCCGTGGAGGTAGGAATGATAAACTGAGCAGGACTTGTCGGCGAACTTATGAACTGTGCAGTAGTGAGTTTGGGAGCACCGCCAGCAGTATTACGCTGAAAAACAAGTCCAGATGTACCTTGGACTTGCACTGGGGTTTGCACAGGAGTCAACACGCTCTGGCCATTGACATTTTGAAGCTGAGCCACATGAAAATATGGATTAAATTTTATTACAGCTGTGAAAAACATCCTTTAAAAAATCTTGTAAGACTGGCATGACATCAAACTCACTTGTAATTGAACTCCTACATTCTGCATATTTTGTAAATTGGATATTGTTTGGACATTTGGAATGTTCTGTATGTTTGCAAGGCTGCCCACTGGATCCTGGATGAGTGTAGCATTTCCTGAACCATCGGTTGCCATCACCAAGCCAGCAGGTACTATGAACTGCTGGAGCGGAGCGGTTACCACACTCATTGGCTGAAGAAGATTAATGTGGCCAGGTGATGCCAAGGGTTGAGCACTGGTTAATGTGGCTGATGGCGATTGTTGTTGCTGCGAAGACTGTTGGGACGGAGACTGCTGTGGAGGTTGTGTACTTGTACTCGCAGCAGAGGCTGGGGCATGGTTCACAACAATTTGAGGAGGTGCACAAGGGCTTTTGCCAGGAACCAGGGTCAGAACAGACCCACCTCCAAAAGCAGCCTGAAAGAAAAACAAAATTTTTAACATTGAAAACAAAAGAGCCAAGCTAAATTCTTAGTTGATAGTATACAAACCGATGATGATGAGCTAAATGCAGGAGCAATATTTTGAGGCTGCTGAGGTTGCTGCTGGCTTGTTATCTGTACTGCAACAGTTTGAGGACCAGGCACCTTGCGTTTCTTGGTATTGGCTTTCTTTTTCAGAGCAGAATCAGGAGGTGATAAAAGGGCAGCAGCCTGTTGTTGACTAATAAAGTTTCTTGTATCGCCCTAAAAATAAATTTTGGAAAAAATTAACCATTTTTATTGACAACCCTGGTAAACTTTTAAAAGAGATTTGAGAAAATAAAAGGAATGTACCTGAATAACATTGGAGACTGTCAGCTGAGGAATTTGTACATTTTGTGTAAGACCCTCAACACCAATGACACCTCCAGGAAGAACCAAAGGGCCTTGCAGGGCGTTTAAAGCATTTATCACCATCGGCCCTAGCTGCATGGGTTGTGCTTGTTGCATCATGCTAACAGTGGGCATCACCTGAAAGACATAAATTGAAAATAAATGCTTTTGTTTATGAATGCACATCAAATCGTTGAGTTGTGAAATAATATTCATGTAACAAAAATTCTTTAATGTAAGGAAAAACAATAATGTGAGATAGCTAATTAAATAAAAATGTTTAGAGAAATAAATTTTGGAAAACAACAGTTGTATCTGAAACTGTCTAAAGATTTAAAATATAGTAACTATGAATGTAAAAAAAAAAAAGATAAAAAGTCTATGTTACATGCATATTAAGGAATTTTGCAAGCAAAAGTATATTATACAAAATTTATTTAAACATGATTATAATGAGGAAAAATGAATTCAAAGGTGAAATGAAATATCAAAGAGGTGAGTTGATGAACGATCAGATGATCAGTCAAATATCAAGCAATTCATGGATCGCATAAAGCTTAGGAGAAGACTGTAATGTTTGCTTATACACATAGGCCAGTTTTCAAGCTGAAAACTTGTGAGCACCAAGGGCACCTTATGTTGAAAGAAGATAGAGAGGGACCAAACAGACTGAAAATGAAAGATGTAACGGGACACTATTTACAATTGCTCTATTCCACGTTAAGTCGCTGGAAGGCCTATTAGAAGCACGATGCATAAACATATTTAAAGGTATAGTACATTCTGACACCCGCTGTAGATCCAATAGATTTCATTTGTTAAAGCACCTATTTCTAGAAATGAATAAACCTCACTTATTTGTTTGAATTGAAAATCAAAATATTTATATATTTATACTAATATCCATGCAAATCTTAGTGCAAGTCTAACAGGCAGAACCTTAACAACAAAAAAAAATGAAATTTTAATTTGATTTGGCAAGGTAACACCTTAGAACAAGGTACTGAAAGTAAAACATACTAACAGAGTCCTACAACCTGTCACTATTATACACTACATAAATATAGGGTATTAGTCTGGAATGTTAGTTAGGTGGTGGTCTAACACATGACAAGTGGATGGTGAGCTAAGCAAGCAAGCATGAACCAATGCGAACATTGCAGACCAAGGCAGTGAACGAGGGGGGGAGGAGAGCTGATTGCCATTGCTGAGAGAGTCTGGAATACATCAGAGGTGTGCAATGTTTCCAGCAGGAAATATAAAGTGTAAGTCAGGCTGCACCACCTCAAAGCTCATGACACTCTCCACAGCTCAAAATGTGAAATGCAGAGATCATTCCAGACAGTCTAAACTGGCCTCCCACCAACGACGGTACCTGCGACATAGCTGCTGTGACACTAGTGACGAGGGGAGACACGGAGAGCGGCGGCATGGCTGGCTTAGCTGAAGATGCCACCAGCAGCTGCCCACCGCTTGACACCAGGATATGGTGCGCAGGCAGCGCAGTTGGCAACCCAGAGGGCGGCTTCACCACCACAGCAGCCTGAGCCACAGTAACCGTACCGTTCAAACAAATACTGACAACTACCCCCAACTTCAGCTGTCAAAAGGGTTTTAAAAGACACAAAGGGCGGAACAGGTTTTCACAGGTTCCTGAAGTGTTTTAAATGTAAAGGCTGACCTTGTGTTCATTTGCATTATAGAAAGTCCCATAAAAATTAATGTTTAAAAATGTGACAGAGCGCCGACATAGCACTCAGCAGAGCACAATCCATATTGTGATTCCCTTTGAGAAAACACCTGTAGTTCAGTCCTAACTACACAGTACCAGTACAATGTCAGAAGCCCAAACTCAGGTCCCATATCAGACATGATGAAGGATTTAAAATTGTTTCCATAAGTAAATCAACTTTGCTGTTTGTTTTTTCAGGGGAAGTAAAATCAAATCAAAACTATAATAATTTAAGCTCAAACTGTACAGTTTCTTGTTCACTGACCTGCTGTTGATTCTGTTGTCCTTGCTGTGTCGATGGTTGAGTCTGTATTTGCAACTGAAGCTGATGCTGCTGTTGTGATGGCTGATGTTCTTGTTGCTGGGCTTGGAGCACTTGCTGCAGAGCGGCTTGGTGCTGGGCTTGTTGAAGTGCCTGTTTCACAGCCTGATGTGCCTGCTGCTGCTGAGCCTGCGTCAGTTGGCTTTGAACCAGTTGTTGCTGTTCCTGATGTTGAATTTGTTGCAATTGCTGGGCCTGCTGCATTGCTTGTTGTTGAGCCTGCTGTTGAGCTTGTTGTTGAGCTTGTTGCAATGCATGTTGCTGCGCTTGTTGCTGCGCTTGTTGCTGCGCTTGTTGTTGCGCTTGTTGTTGGGCTTGTTGCTGCGCTTGTTGCTGCGCTTGTTGTTGCTGGGCCTGCTGCAACGCCTGCTGTTGCGCTTGTTGCAATGCCTGTTGTTGCGCTTGTTGTTGTTGTTGGGCTTGTTGCAAAGCTTGCTGCTGAGCCTGTTGTTGTTGCGCCTGTTGCAATGCCTGCTGTTGGGCCTGTTGTTGGGCGTGCTGCAAGGCTTGCTGCTGAGCCTGTTGTTGTTGGGCTGCCTGTAATGCCTGTTGCTGTTGTGAGGCATTTTGAATCTGCTGCAGCACTAATTGAGGCACCCCTTGTTGTTGCTGTTGCAATGCCTGTTGTTCTTGCTGAGCTTGTTGAGTTTGCTGGGCTTGCTGGACTTGTTGAGCTTGTTGAGCTTGCTGAACTTGTTGGACTTGCTGGGCTTGCTGGGCCTGGGCCTGCTGGGCTTGCTGAACCAACTGCAAGGCTTGATGCAATTGTAGGTGTTGTACCTGGTGTGGTTGGAGCTGAAGCTGCAGATTATTTACCAGGTTCTGGACAACATCTATCGAAAGTTTCGGCATCTGTGCTGTAGTAGCTGGTTGTGACTGTAAAATTCACAAGTAAAATTAGAGGATCATATTGACAGTTTTGTGGACATTTCAGCTCTTCAAAACCAAGCACTTACTTCTGAAACGGTTGCTGGTGGAGATGATGCTGTAGAGACTGTTACAGTTGCTGTTGGGGCTTTACCAGCCAACACTGATGTGATGGTATTGCTACTAGCTGTATGGCCACCAACCATAGTTGTTATTTGAGACTGACTTGCTGCAGCTTGTGAGACGATTGCCTGGGCAATACTCAACGGAATGATAGTGGTGCCTGGTAATAGACCAGCCTGAGAAGTATTTGGCAAAATGGCACGGTTTGTTGTTATCTGAATGGCAGGCTGATTGTGAACAGCATGTGGCTGTCCATTAGAATTCTGTCTCTTCGGACTCTTGTGACCAGATCTGTAAATCATACACCAAACATTAATTTTATACTCAATAATTGTTGTAAAACCAAATCACCTATAACTGAGCTCAATATTCATGCTACTTACTTTACTGTTATGACTTGCTTAGGCTGGATAGCATTACTACTGCTTACATTAATTATACGAGGTGACTGAAAATAAGATAAAGAATTGATTGTAATTATTTGTAATTAATTGGTGAACTGCAATTGATGACATACAATTAAATGTGATAGGCTGTCTGCTGGTACCTGTGAGGAGGCTGGCCTTGAAACAACACTGGCTGGCAGGGACTCAGTCTGAGGGGTTGTCCTTCCCATTCCATTGCTCGTGCTAACAGTGCCACCCTGGATAGGCCCTGCTGGCCCCCTCTTCGGAACCTGAGTCTTAGCTATTCTTTTGACAAGGGCATTTTGCTCAATTTCTCTTCTTTTCTCAGTATCTGGCAAAGAGTCAGATATTATCGAACCATCAGGACTAGTCTGGGGAGTGGTTGCACTCGACGATCTGCAGGTATCCTGCTCAGCTGGAGATGGTAATCCTTCAGAAATAGCTTCTCTCGAGTCAGTGATGGTTGATGAAACAGGGTTATCCTCAGCCTAAAAATCAAACCAGATAATTAATTTTCAACAATGATTTAAATCGATTTCTCACAGTGGAAAGGAAAGACAAACTCACCGAAGCTGGTCGCTTCACCACCAAGACAATGTTCTGGCTCTGACTCGTTGGGGTGGTGGTCGAGTGAGGAGAGGTGTTGGGGGTGGGCACCCTGGGGCTGGGCGTCTTGAGGTGCGAGCTCGGCTGCGGGCTGGCCTGGGGCAGCGGCATCAGGGGGCTGGTGGCCGCTTGCTGGGAGATGGTGCTGTGCAGCATCGCCGTCTGCTGGGCCAGGTAGCCGCTGGGGTCCTCCAGGAACGACGGCCGAACCGTCTGGGAGTGCGAGGTCTGTAGCCCCTGGGTGAGCTGCCGCACGTCCACGTTAGGTGAGGGCAGGGTGCCCGACGCTCCCCGCGGACCCCCGGGCCCGTTCGCCCGCTGCTCGGCGTACGGCGTGTTCGGCGCGCGCAGCTTGCGGTTGGCGTACACCTTGGCGCCGCGGTTGTGACGGCGGCGCGAGGGCGGCGACGGCACGTCCTCTATCCAGGACGCCGACGAAGGCGAGGACGCGGACGGGGACGGCGACGGCTGTGACGACACCGCGGGCATGTGCTGCTGCAGCGGCGGGACGCGGTCCTCCGGGCTGGTGGGCGCCGCGGTGCCCCCGGGGGCGCCGGAGGCGCCGGAGGCGGGCGGCGTGGCCTGCAGCGGCGGCGTGGCCCGCGGGGGCGGCGTCGGCTGCAGGGGAGGGGTGGGCTGCGGCGGGGGCGGCGTCGGCTGCGGCGAGGGCGTGCTGAGGGTGGGTGACGGTGCGTGCCGCTGAGCCTGGGCACGCGCCTGCGGGGCTGGCGGGGCTGGCGGGGCCTGCGGCCAGGACACGGCGAGCCGCTGCTGCGGCGCCGGCTTCTGCTGCCTCTGCACCTGCACCGCCGGCTGCGGAGGGACCTGCACTACTTGTTTCGGCGCCTGAGCCATCTGCCTCTGCTGCGGGTGCACCTGCACCAGAGGGGCCTGCAGCTGCTGCTGGTTTGCCGGGGCCGCCTGGGGGGCCGGCGGCGGCTGTTGCTTGTGCTGGGGCACCAGCGGAGGCACCGGCACTTGATGGAGCTGGACCACGTGCCTCTGGTTCGGAGCCTGCGCCGCCGGCTGCCGCTGGACTTGCAGATGGATCTGCTGCACGCTCGGCTGGCCGGGGTGGTGCAGGGGCGGGACGGGCGGCTGGGCCTCCTGCAGCTGCCGCTGGGCGGGGGGCGGTGGCATGGCGTGGGGCTGCGACGGCGGCTGCCTGATGTGCAGGGGCGGGGGCTGCTGCTGCCTCTGGACCTGCACGGCTATCTGCTGCGGCTTCTGCACGTGCACCTGCAGGTGCTGCAGCTGGCGCTGGACGTGCGGCTGGACGTGCTGCAGCTGCTGGGGCGTGGCCGCCCTGGGCTGGCCCTGCGGCGCGCCCTGCTGGCCGGCCGGACGGCTGTCCATCACCTCGATGGAGTGTCGCCGCTGCTCCGGGGGATGGGCCGCGAGGAAGGCCTGCTGCTGACCTTGGTTTTGGAGCTGAGCTTGCGGTTGAACTTGAGGTTGAGCGTGGGGTTGCACCTGGGGTTGAACAGGGGGTTGAACAGGGGGTTGAACTTGAGGTTGAACCGTGGCGTGAACTGGGGGCTGAACGGGGGGATGAGATTGTGGTTGAGTGTGCTGCTGAACTTGGGATTGAGGTTGTGGTTGGACTTGCTGGTGAACCTGAGGCTGAACTTGAGCTTGTACTTGCGGTTGGGGTTGGACTTGCTGATGTACTTGGTGCTGAATTTGGGGTTGGATTTGAGTTTGAACTTGAGGCTGAACTTGGGGTTGTACTGGAGTCGGAACCTGAGGCCGAACTTGAGGCTGAACTTGAGTTTGAACCTGAGGTTGAATTTGAGGAGGTTGAACCTGAGATTGAACTTGATTGTGAACATGAACTTGAGTTTGAATTTGGGGTTGCATTTGGGGCTGATTTTGAGATTGAACTTGAGGTTGGATTTGAGGTTGAACGGGCGACTGTACCCGCGCTTGCACCTGAGGTTGTACCTGGGGGTGCATCTGCGGCTGTATCTGGACCTGTGCCCGAGCCGGCGGCAGTGTCTGGAGCGGGATCTGGTGCTGCACTTGATGGGTCGGGTCCGGGTGCTGCTGGGCCTGCAGGTGGGGGTGGGGCTGAGGCGGCCCCTGGGGGTGGCCGTGGTGATGCTGGAGCGGCGGGGTCTGCGGGTGCATCCTGTGCTGGACCTGCTGCTGGTACTGCTGGTACTGCATCGGGTGCACCGCCTTGGCCTGCATCTGCTGCTGCGGCGGTTGCTGGTGCTGCATCTGGGGCGGGTAGACGTGGGGTGCCGCCTGCTGCTGCTGCTGCGGCGGCGGCGGTGGCGGCGTCGGCGGGTACTGCTGCGGGTTGATCGCCTGCTGCTGCAGCAGCGCGGCCTGGGCGTGCGGATTCTGCCGGGCCGCCATCTGGATCGGGGTGGCGGGCGCGGCCACCAGCTGGCTGATGGTCAGCTGGCCCTGCGCCACGCTCGGGCCGACGCGGGCCGCGATGGGGGCCCCGGGCGCGGCGGGGGGCCCCAGGACGGGCCCGCGGGCCGGCGGGGCGCGGCCCGGAGGCTGGAGCGGGGCCATCTGCAGGGCCTCCGTCTCGCTCCAGTCCTGGAACAGACACTCCGATTACAGAGCTGCCTTCTGGAGCGGCCGGGGGCACCAGGCCGTCGTCAAGGCATCACCACTCACCTGTACGGAGACGCCAGCGCCTCCGTTGGGGACGTTCTCGTACGTCCGCGCCGGGGTGGGCACGGCCGCAGCATCGCCGCCTGCAACACGACAAGACGGGCACCGGCGTGAGAGAGGGTCGCTCCCGGGACCTGGACTGGCAGACTGGGGGCCCCGGGGCCCCGGGCGAGCGTCGCTTCATTACGTCGGACGTGTCACCCGGAGTCTTGTCCGAGCCTCGCCGCGCAGCGCACGCAGCGCACACAGCGCACCTCGGCACGATCTCTTCCACCAGAACGACTTCTCCCCTCGTCCCGGGCGAGAGAGAGAGAGAGAGAGAGAGAGAGAGAGAGAGAGAGAGAGAGAGAGAGAGAGAGCAGAGGGAGGGCGGGGGACTATTTACCGTATCTTCGCCGCCGCCGCCGGTACGCCTCCTTTTATTGCAATTTCCCCCCTCGCACCCCTCCCTGTCTTTTTGGGCGTGACAACGAAATTCGAGACCTTGTTACGCTGCCGCGCCCCGCACGCACACGCACACACACACGACCACCAATGCCGTCGGCAGTGCCGCACAGGGGGGGGGGGGGGGGGGAGGAGCAGGGCCTGAGGGAGGACATCGGACCGAAAAAGGAAGCGGAAAAATGTGCCACCGAAAAGTGTGACGCCACTGTCCGCTGCCGCTGCCGTGCGCAGCGCCATCACATCGCGTTACTGTCACTTTCGCAGGGCGGCCCGCTGCGCTGACGTGCTGACGTGCTGGCCGACCCGTCAGCGCGGCGGCGGCCAGCGGCCAGCGGCCAGTCCGGCCAGTCCGGCAGGCGGGCCGCCGACAGGCAGCTGCTCGCGTACGGGAAGGGTAATGACTCTCTCTCTCTCCCACACCCCGTCATTGTTTCAAGGCCAGATGAGAGGGACAGAGAGAGGGGCGTCTATCACGGCCACGCATCTTCACGCGCCGCTGCCCGCCCACGGCAGCCGATGCACATGGTGCTCCAGACACGAGCCGAGGCCACGCCGCGCCCCGAGCCGCTTCACCGCCTGGCCCCCCCTGCAGTAGTACTCCGTTTTGGCCGAGCCCGCCCGCCGCCGCGGCCGCCGCCCGCCTCGTTTGCCCGCGGACGCGCCGGATGTTATCACCCTACCCCCGCCGGACGGCCGCCGAATTTCTCACGAGTAAAGCAGCCAGTCCCAACCAGAGGTCGACCGTCGTCGTGTGCTTTTCGGAGGAAGGCGGGGACTTTGCCTCCGCCCCCCCCCCCCCCCCCCTGGCGGCCGGCCCGGTTCTGCGTACTGACGGACGCGAGTAAGAAGAAAGAGTTATTCGGCAGCGGTAGGCCAGGCGAGCCGAGAGGCCCCCGGGGGCCCTGGCGGTGTCGCGGCGGCCCACCCCCTGCAGTGCCTCTCCCTGCTCGCTCGCTATGACCTGGGCCACCGCCCGGCGTCCTGCGCAAGTGCCGGCTCACTGCTTGCCACCCCCTCCCCTCCCCTGAGCCGGCTCGGGGGTGCCGTGCCGTGCTGCAGTGCCGATAAAAAGGGGAAGCCGAGAAAAGCAGACGACGGCCTTATGTCTGTGTTGGCTGCGGGGCCGCGGTCACCCGGAGCCGACACCCGGAGCCGGGGTCCCGACGGCCTCGACGGCCACGACGGTGTGTCGTCCGGGCCGCCGGGGGACGTGCCGTCTGCCGTCCGCCTGCGAGCGCCGGGGTAGGCCGGCCCGCGCGGCACGCGTGCGCGCGACACCCGGCGGCGGCCTACCCGGCGGGCGGGCGGCCGAGGCGCTCCAGCGGGCGGAGCGGCGGCACCGGCTCGGGCTCGGGCTGACGGGGGGGCCGAGTGCAGGAAGCCTCACCGGAGCGCGCGGCGAATTAACCCGCGCCAGTTGGCCCTCTTCTGCTTATTCCTCGCGTCCCCTTCAGCTCCCCCTCCCGGCCGGAAGCGAGCAGCAGCGGCGGCGGCGGCGGCGGCGGCACGCTACGCCAAGCGCGGCGCGGAGCGGCCAAGACACCGCCCCACCTGCAGGCCCTGCAGGCGGGTGCCGCTGTCCGACCGGCGGCCACCGGACCGGACGCAGCGCGGCACGGCACAGCGCTGCCGGCCCGGTCCACACGCTGCTGCAGTGCAGGCCGGACCCCCCACCGCACTGTCTTGGAAAAATAACCGCAAATCCCTCTTCCGAACCCCTTCCCCATAACACTCACACACACACACACACACACACACACACCTCGCGAAACGAGAGCGAGGGAGACGGAGAGAGGGAGGGAGGGCGAGAGAGGGGAATAAAATTCTGCCCGCAGCCCGCAAACTGCCAAGTGAGACGGCGAAAACGGAACGGCTGTAGCCGGGGATGGCCGTAGATAGCACTGGAGCGGGGGACGGGCGGGGGAGGGGGTAGCTGTAGATGGGACCGGAGAATGAAGCAGCAGCAGCAGCAGCAGGGGGCGGTTGGCGTCGGATGGTGGTGGCACGGGCGGTGGCTTTGCGCGGAAACGGAATGGGAAGAGGAAAAGGAACTCGACGCGGCACGGCTGCTGCCGCTGCTGCCGCCCGCCGCACCACTCCGCTCTCCACTCCACCGCCCTTCCGCGTCAAGTCACGTCACCGACAAGTCCTGCCCGCCCCGCCCGCCCCGCCCGCCCGGAGCCCGGAGCCCGGAGCTGGCGGAGCACCGCTCAATAAGAGACCCTGCCCAGATACAGCCCCGGGCAGCGCTCCGTGCGCGGCTCCGTGCCCGGCCGGCCCGGTTTAAGGGGCAGCGCCAGGGGATGGGCCCGACGCCCTTTCGCCCTTGATACGTCTAATCCCCTTCTCTTTTTACTCCGCGCTCCCGCTCTCTCTCCCTCTCCCGCCCGGTGGCGGACACCCTTCACCTCCTCCTCCTTTCACCCCTTCGCCCGTTTTCTCGCTTGTACAGTGTACGTATTCTCTCCCCTTTTCCACCCCTGCGCCCCCGCCGCGCCCGCCGCGCCCGCCGCAGTCAAGGCCCATGGCGGGCCCATAGCCGTCCTGGCCTCTGGCCGCCTCCTCCCGGCTGCCTTCGGCCCCCCCGGGCACCGCACGGCCTTGGATGTCGGCGAGCGGAGGAGGGGCCGTCCGGGGGCGAGGTCGCCTGGCGCCGCCGCCGCCTCAACGTCTCGCCGCTTACGGATGACCCCCCGAGGAGCACTCGCCGCCCTTGTCCCTTTCATCGCCACACCTGCACCTGCTCTCCCTCTCGCACCCACTCTCTCGTTCGCCCCTCCGTCTCCCTCCCTCCCACAACCCCGGCAGCGACCGGCATCGTTCATCGACATGTATCGCGGCCCGCTGCACGCATTCGGCGGCCGCGCCGCCCACGCCGGCAGGGGAGGCACTCGTCATCATCGCCGTGCCCATTCTGCCAAACGGGCAATCACAGCCCTTTCATTTACGGGCGGAGAGGGAGAAGCAGAGAGAGAGAGAGAGAGAGAGAGAGAGAGAGAGAGAGAGAGAGAGGAGAGGCGCCAGAAGCAACCCCTTCTCGCGGCTACGCCACCGCTGTGCCGCGGCCCGGGGCCCGGTGGATGGGGATGTTGGCGGGGGGCGCTGCTGCCGCGGTGGTAATATTGCCATTGCGCACAACCTTCGCCGCCGCCGCCGCCGCCGCCGCCGCCGCGCCGCCCGAGGACGACGAGCGAAGCAGAGCGGAGCGGAGCGGCGCGGCGCGGATCACTCGAGGTCAGCGGCCTCCGCTCCACCTGCCACCGCCGCCACCCCTCTCGACTCGGCCAAGCGGCCGACCGTCCCGTCCGTCCGCCCGGGCGAGGCTGCCGAGGCGAGCGCGCACACGGGGGTGGTGGTGGTGGTGGTGGTGGTGGTGGTGGTGGTGGTGGTGGTGGTGGCGGCGGCGGCGGCGGCGGCGGGTGTGGTAGTGGGGGTGGCTCTCACCACGGCCCTGGCCATACCGCTACACCCCCAGCAGAGAAGAAAGGAGTCGTGGAATCAAGACGATGAGCGTGAGGCGGGTGGGTGGGGGGAGGGTGGCGGGGTGTGGCGGCGTGTGGCGGGGCGGGGCGGGGCCGGCGGGCGCCGGGGGGTATGCCCACGGGCTGAGGTCGCGCCGAGGCGAGGCGAGCTCTCCTGGGAGGAATTATTGATCTCGTCTCAGCAGCGTGCGAGCCGAGTGAAGTGGAGCCGGCGGGGTTGGGCCGGGCGTCGGGTCGGGTTGGGCTGGGCCGGGTTGGGGGTTGGTTGCTCGCCTCGGCCCGGCGCAGGCCACACAAACACCACTACCAGCGTACAGATAGCGAACAGCACAGCAGGGGACTCTCGCCCGGGGAGGGGGCGGCGGGCGGGGCCGCCCGCACTCCACACCCCGCCCTGCGGGGCCCCGACCCGACGAGCTCGGAGAGATTACTGTGTGCTGCTGGCTGTACGGCTGGCTGCCCGACTAGCTGGCGAGAAGAGAGAGGCGAAAGGGGGGAGCGGCCGGGCTGTGGGCCGGGGCTGTCGGCGGGGGAGGGCCGCTGGAAAAAGAGGACGGCGCTGCCAACGCCCTGCGGCAACCCGCGGAGGCGCCCCGCGGCCCCCGGGACCAAAATAGATGCCGATACCGTACAACACCGGGACATGATCCGCCGCGGGAACACCCCCATTCAACGCTGCGGGGGGTCCTCGGCCACGCCCACGCCCGCGCGTGTGTGTGTGTGCGTGTGTGTGCTCCCTCGAATCCTGGCGCGCGACACGGACGGCTTAAAAGGTCAGCCAGTCTTTGCGTCAATTATTCAGAGCGCCTCCGAGAGGCGGGCCGCCGTGCAGGGCGGTCGTGGCGTGGCGTGGCGTGGCGTGGCGTGGCGTGGCGTGGCGCTCCGTGACGACGCCGCAGTGGCCCGCGCTGCATTTTTCATACCCCGGCCGTCGCCGTAACCATACACCTCCCTCCTGAAAGGGCCGTGTACCTTCGACACCGCCGGCCGCGGCTACGCCAGCGACAACCAGCAGACCCCGGCTAGCGGGGCTCCGCGCCATGCGTGGCGGTGGTTGTGGCGGTGGTTGTGGCGGTGGCGGTGGTTGTGGCGGTGGCCGTGGTCGCGCGACGCCTCTTGTCCTCTGAGCGCCGTCCTTTGTGTGGCGTCGAAGCAGGCGGCGAAAGCACCCCCCCCCCCCCTCCCTTTCCCTCCCCTCCCCGCCGACATGTGCCGCGCGCGCGCGAGCGGAGTGTTTCATGTCATTTCGGTGGAAGGGAAGGAAATCGACCCGGGCCGTAAGGCCCCCGATCGCCCGCGTCTCGTCCCGCGCCCCGCGGCCCCCGCGGCCCCCGCGGCCCCGCCCACCGCCGCCACCCCCCGCCGCTTGTCCTTGTCGCCTTGTGCCTTTTACGCTGTTCGAGCAGCCCACTTGTCGAGCGGGCGCCGGGGATGACAGCGGCGGCGGCGGCGGCGGCGGCGGCGGCGGCGGCGGCGGCGGCGACGGCGGCGGCGGCATGGAGCCCCTTCTTATTACAGCCCGCCAAACGACAAGGCGAGGAGGCGAGCTGCTCTGTGGAGTAATCAGCTCCGGCAAACGTCCGCTCATCCCCGCCTCTCTTCTACTCACCACTCTTCTTGATGGCCTCTTGGAACACGACCCCCGTCGTCTCCGGGCTCCCCGATCCAGCGGGGGCGAGGTTCCCGATGACGGGGGTTGTGGTGGTGCTGGTGGCGGCGGCGGCGGCGGCGGCGGCGGCGGCGGCCTGGTGGTCGGCGGCCGGCGAGGAGGCCGGCGCCGCGGCGCCGAGGTACGCGGCCTGCGCGCCCTGGTCCAGGCCCTGGCCCTGGTCGGCGGCGCCCTGACCGGCAGGGCCCGCCTCGTCCTGGGGCTGCTGGGCGCGGTCCTGGCCTGCAGGACCGCCGCCCGGGCCGCCGCCGCTGCCGCTGTTGGGCGCGACCACGCCGATGGAGGCCACCAGTTTCCGCTTGTGGTTGCACAGCCGGGCGGTCTGGTCGCCGGGGAGGAATACAGGGGCTTTGCCGGGCCGGCCGGCGACCTGCAACAGGAACCAAGGCAGAGGGGAGTCAGAGGACGGCGTGGGTGATGGCGGCGAGCGCGGCGGGACATCTCCCGCCGGGCTGGGCTGGACGGCAGCTGCACCGTGAGACCCCCCCTCCCCCCTCCCCCCCACAGGGCCCCGGCCATGTCCGCGGCAGCTGCCGATCCCTGATAACACAGGCCGTCACACCGGGGCAGAACAGGAGCGGGGGGCCACGGAGGGCGCCGGTGCCCCGCCGAGGACCCGCCGAGGCCCTGCCACCCTCATTAAGAGCGACGCCACGACGCTCATTTCGGGCCTCGAGCCGAGAGCGACGTATTAAGTCAAGTCCCTCCCCACAGTGGCGGAGGCCGAGTAAACACACACGCACACACACATACGTGTAAACACACACGCACACACACACACACGTGGAAACGCATAGAAAAGAATTTTGAAGACAATTATCATAATGAGGAGCGGGAGCGGGAAAGAGTTCAGGGGCGAAAAAGAAAATATGTGAAGGACACAATGCCCAAAGTAGTGTGCGTGTAATACATTAACCCACAAAAAAATTACATTAAGCAACATTAAGCACGCCATCGAAATCCGTATAGGTACGGGCAGCAACCGAAAAGAAGCGGCAAAACCGCGATAGAAGACGAGGCCGCCGCCACAGCAGCAGAAGACGCCGCTCAAACTAGATCAGCAGGGGAACACAAGGGGGCCGCTCGCCGCTCCTGATTTCAATTATATTACGTCGCTAAGTAATTACTGCGCGGGTAAGAAGGCCAAGTAGCAGCCGACACGACTCGGCAGCGAGAGTGGCCGCGGCCGGCAAGCCGCCTGTGAATAACCGAACCGGAGCACCACCTGGAAATAACCATCTGCTCATAACGACGCGCTAATTAGGGTAATGGACACCGAGCATTATACAATGTTATATGCATATCACGCGGGGGTGGGGGGGGGGGGGGGGTACTGTTCAGCGCACCCTCCGATGCACCGCAACGATAACAGAAAAAAAAACAGCCGCCGCGGTCTCATATTTGTGACGTAACACAGCATTACATGTCCGCGGCAGATTTGAAAAAAAGAATTGATAAATGGGAAACAAGCTGAAAGCACGAGGTGAAGACCTCCAGTGGACCTCAATCGACGACCGACGTCACCACCCGCGAACCCCGGAACAAAAACAAAAACAAAAAACTTTTTAAAAAAAATTGCGACAAAGAGGCAATAACCGTGACCGCGAAGCAGACGACAGCAGCGCCGCGCCGACTCGGTCATTCGGTCGGTCGGTGCACCACAGCGGGGCGCATACCGCAGAGGGCAGAGGACCGCAGAGCCTGCGGGGCGTGCGGGGCCGCCGGGGGCGCCGCCACCGCCACCGCAGCACCGCCGCAGCAACGCCGCAGCGCAGCCTGCCGCAGTGGGCTGGCGCCGGCGCCGCTACCGCCGCTAGCGTGCGCCCTGTCCACTTGGGGGCTCCCCTGCCCTCCCCTCCCCTCCTTAGTGACTCACTTCCACCGCCGCTGCTCCCCCGTGTGTGCACCGGCCCCCGCCTGCCCTCCGTACCCCATTTGCATCCGCACGCACACCGCCCCCTCCCCCCCCCCCCCCTCCTCGGCAACGGCCGACGCCGAAAGCGCGCGTAATCGGCGTAATGAATCACTTTACGTTGTTGTAGCGCGGCGCCCCGCCGAGGAAAAGTGAAACCAGCGCCGCCGCCGCCACCGCCACCGCCCCCCGGCCGGACATGAAACGGGCCGCGGCTCCGTGGGGCGCCGCAGCCGCAGCCGCCACACCCCAGCGGGCGGCGGCGGCGAGGTTCGCCGTACATACATTACTTTCTGCAACGGTATCGTTTTTCCAGCAGCTGCTTGCGGCGCTGCCGCCGCCGCCGCCGCCATACTCGCGCGCTTCCGCATAGACGATAGGTTTACATATGCCGGCCGATGCGGCGGCGGCGGCGGCGGCGGCGGTGTAGCGGAGCGGAGCGCCTGCGAATCTGCCGACGCCGCCCGCTCCGCAGCGCTGCCGGGCGCGCGGCCTACCCCGCACGGCGCTCGCTCCCTGCCGCAGCTGCCGCAGCCTCCCGGACGGTACGGTACGGTGCGGTGCGGTACGGGGCTGTCTGGCTGTCGGGCCCGGCTGGATAGCGACTCTGCCCACGCAGAGCTCCAAGACATGACACTGTATGAGGGGGATACACAACGCGGATTAAAGGGCTCGTTAACGTGTGTGTGTGTGTGTGTGTGTGTCGCATGAGGGGGGGGGGGGGCGTGTCCCGTCTCCCTTGACGCGTTGTAATGCGGGGGCGATCGCGCGGTGTCGACTCCAGGAGCCCTCCCTCCCTCCCTCCCTCCCTCCCTCCCTCCCTCCCTCCCTCCCTCCCTCCCTCCCCCGCAGCCGGTGCCCCCGCTACGGTGCCTCTTTCACGACGGCACAATGCCGCGGCGCGGCCGGCACGGCGAGTGGAGGGCCCTCGCTCGTCACATTTCGCAGACATCAACAACACAACGCGAGCGCGTATCCCTTTGAGAGGCCAGCCAGCACCAGCGGGGACGCCGCCCCCGCCGCCCCCGCAGCCCCCGCGCTGCGGCGGCAGCGGCAGCCAGCGTACGCTAACAACAACCTGCCGGCCGGCCGGGGCTTTAAAGAAAAGAGGAAGGAAAATAAGAAGGGGAAAACACACAGGAGAATGGGAGGATGAAAAAAAAAACAACAAGAACAATAAAGAGAAGGGGAAGAGGGGGGGGGGGGGAGATGCGGCGAGGGGCGCGGCGCTCGCGGAATACCGACGCGCCGCTCCGCCGTCGTCCGCGGCTGAATGACATTCTCCGCCTCCAACAAACACACAAGGAGGCCCGCCCGGGGCACCCCTCCTGCTGCTCCTCTGCCCCTCCTTAGCTCCCCCAAATCGGGGCCGGCCCGCGCGGCACGGCACAGCGACGTCAAGCGCGGCGGTGGCGGCGGCGGTTCGGGCGGCGTCCGACAGCATTCGGAAAGCCATATTCTTCATAGGAGGAGGAGCAGGGGCTCCGGGAGGCGGCCCTGCCCTGCCCGGTCCGCCGTGCGGGGGGTGGGACAGTCCCGGCCTCTCGGCCCGGCCGGCGCCGCGCCTCCGAGCCCTTCTCTTTTGTCTGCCCTCCCCTTCTCCGGCCGTATATCGCATATGCCGATATACCCCCCCCCCCCCCCCCCCTCAGACGGACGCTCGGCGGGGCTGCTCACGGGGAGCCTCCATAAACCCCATTCTCGCAGGCTGATTCCGAGGAGACGACCCCTTCGTCGCTCTCTGTCACACTCGTGGGGCGACCCAACGGTGGGAGCGCGCGAGAGAGGGACAGAGACAGAGCGACAAGATGACCCCTTTCGGGATCGGCCTACAGTACAGCTCATGCGCGCACTCACCTTGGGATCGAAGTTGAAGACGGACTCGGGCCTGAACGGGCAGTCCAGGCCGCACTTGCAGGTGCCGAGCGTGAGCAGGTACTCCCGCACCTGGTCCAGGCTCGTCAGCACCGTGCTGCTGGGGCTGCAACAGAGAGAGAGAGAGAGACGCGTTCCGTGAGAAGGAGACAGACGATCGTACGGTGTCAACATTATCGCGCGGGAAAAGGGGTTTGGGTTTCAAGTCTTATTCGCAGTGAGTAAGAGAGAGAGAGAGATAGGGACAGACGGGGGGAGAGAGACAGAGAGAAAGGGGGGGGGGGGCGGTCGGCCGAACGGGAATAGCCCTCTCTCGGAGCAGACTTCCACCACAAAAGGCGCTTGCAGCGAGCGGCGAACACAGCAACACAAAGCCCGACCCGACCCGATCGATGTGGGGGCTCCTCTCTGTGCCCCGTCAGGTCAGCCAGGAGCAGAGCGGGAGCGAGAGAGATGGAGATGGAGCGAGAGAGAGAGAGAGAGAGAGAGAGAGAGAGAGGAGGTCAGCAAACCTTGGAGCCCCGCGCGAAGGGGACGCGGAGCGCTGCGTCAGCGACACAACACAACTATACACGCACTCACACACACACACACACACACACACACAGGAGGAGGAGGTGGTGGTGGTGGCGGTGGTGTGGAGGCCCGTGCGCGGTCTCCGACTGTCGGGAGCTCATTAGATTTGCGCTGAGCGCGGCGCGGCCGGCCACTCACCGGGCGTGAAGGACAGCGATTAACCTGAGAGAGATAGAGAGAGACAGCGAGATACAGCGAGAGGGAGAGAGAGAGAGAGAGGCAGCGAGTCGCGCCCGCCGCCTCCCGCGGACCGCGCCGTGCCTTTGCCCCTCGCCGTGTTTCCTTTTTGTGCTCGCTGCTCGCCGATTTGCTTCTCTCGCGTCGTCTTCCCTCTCATTCTGGCCTTCTTTCATTTATTTTTTTTTCCAAATTTTTTTATTATTTTTTTTTCTTCTTCCGGGGAATAGTTTCGTATACTGTGAGCGCCACGCTCAAGAGGAGGATTCCCCCGGTCTGTCGCCGTCGTACGTCCCGCACCCATGGCATGACGGACGAGAGAGATAGAGAGAGAGAGGGAGAGACAGAGAGGGAGAGAGAGAGAGAGAGAGCGAGTGAGAGCCGAGAGAGAGAGAGAGAGAGAGATTCTGGAGAGAGAGAGAGAGAGAGAGAGAGAGAGAGAGAGAGAGAGAGAGAGAGAGAGAGAGAGAGAGAGATTCCCCGAAACGGCGGCGCAGCAGCGAGTCCGGCGAGTGGCGGCGGCGCTATTGTGCGCGTGGCACTCTGGGATACGCAACAAGCATGACTCAGTCCGCCAGCTGTGTGACTCACAGACAAAGCCGGCCGGCCGAGGCAGCCGCGGGACCGCCCCGTGCCAATACCGGCAGGAAAATAGGATGCGCACAGGGAGACAGAGAGGCACACACAGAGAGAGAGAGAGAGGCACAGAGAGAGAGAGAGAGAGATCCACTCTCAAGCCTGTCGCGGCACGATGGCAAAAAGGAAGCAGGGGCGCACGCGCGCGCTCCAAATCAGTCGCCCGGAAAGAACGAGCCATCTCTCCCCCGCTCTCTCTCTCTCTCTCTCTCTCTCTCTCTCTCTCACACACACACACACACACACAGGGCACAGAGAAAGGCTCTGACATGATACTGTTGTGTGGACAGACTTCTGTCACAATTTTATTTCACTCCGCCCCGCGCTCCCCGCCCCTGATCTGCTTGCGCCCCTCCCGCCCGTCAGGCAGGGCGGACGACGCCTGCTCGCTGCGCTGTGTCCGCGCGGCCGACCGGTTCCCGTTACGTCACACCCGCAGGGACCCGCAGGGACCCGCAGGGACCCGCAGGGACCCGCAGGACCACCAGCAGCAGGGCCTGCAGGGCCTCCTCCGGGAGCCGCAGGTCGCCCGGCCCGCGCACACAGTAGGAGCGTATGCTGCAGGGCAGTGACGCAACACGGGAGGGGGGCCCAGCAGCAGGGGGACCCAGCAGACCCACAGCAGCGGACGGGGAAATATTCCAGGCGGTCAATTTGTTAGCGCGGCCAGCAGCACGTGGCGGCGGCGGCGGCGCAACCAGGAGACAACGAAAAAAAAAAAAAAAGAATTTGAGAGGAGAAAAAAATTAAAAGGTCAGAATGAAGCTGAGAGAACGGAGGCAATTAGTTCTGGACTGCGTATATACGGCAACAACAAATTCGTTTGGCCCCGCAAAACCTTTTGCAACACTTTTGGCCTCCCTTTGACCCTCCAATGCATACACTACACACACGTGCGCGGCAGAAGTGATTTCCGGGTCGGCTGAGCCGGAGCGCCGCGCGCCGCCTCTGCCCGCCGAATCATTAAGAAACCAATTGTTTATTATTTCAAAAAAAAAAAAAAGAAAGAAAGAAAAAAGGCGGAGTCGCGCCCGGTCGGTCCGAACCATAAAGGGTATATCCGAAAAGCACACAACGCTGACAGGTCACGCGAGCGCGGCGCGAGCCGTGTTAATCACGCTTTATTACACGGCAACGCGGGCCGGTATTTTTAATAATACTCTCTCTCTCTCTCTCTCTCTCTCTCTCTCTCTCTCTCTCTCTCTCTCTCTCTCTCTAGGACCCCCCTCCCCCCAAAATCACCTTCGGCCTGTCCTCCTCTAGCGCTGCAAAGCGCTCTGCCGCCCCGACACGAACACAGGGGGGATCCTGTACATTCCATTCGCCTCTCTCGTCGCTTGTGCGTGGCACCCAGCGGCGGGGTACACGCACGCACGCACGCACGCACACGCACGCACGCACGCGCTAAGTCCAGGTGCCAGCATCTCTCTAGGTGTGAACATGTGTAATGGGACACCGCGCCCCGCCACGCCTCGCCGGCACGCACACGCACGCACACGCACGCACGCACGCGCCGTCGCCAGTAGCACCTCGCCGTCGTGGCGGTCCGCGTGGGGGCCATAAACGTCTGCCGGGCGGTGCCGGGCGCTGCCGGGTGGGGCCGCCCGCGGAGTGCGCCGCCTGCCCCGGCACCGATAGAGCGAGTACGCGGGGAGAAAATAAAATAATGATAGAATGAAAGTACAAAACAAATTACAAAAAAATATCACAAAAGAAAAAAAATTGCAAACAAAAAAAAACAAACAGAAAAAGTCACGATTAAAAAAAGGGCCTTTAAAAACACCTTTAAAAAAACGCTAAAAACAGTTTTTTTTGAAATGGCAAAGAGTATATCTTTCAAAAAAATAAAAAATTATTTCCCTGCACGTGATTGTTTTGCGTTCGACATTTAATCGCCCGCGCCCGCCCCCAGAGGAGTGTAATGGCCCGCGCGGCCACGAGTGTCCTTCCCACACTAACAGGGCGCGCGGTGGCGGCGGTGGCGGCGGTGGCTGCGGCGGCGGTGGGCCGGCCGCACGTCATGCTCCGCGGCGGCTACCGGGAGGGGCGTGGCGGGGCGTGGCGTGGCGCGGGGCGGCGCGGCGCGCGCTGCTGAGACCGCGGAACACAAAACTAAATCACGCACACCAAACATTAGCATACACGGCAAGGGCAAGGGCCCGGCTCTGACGCCGTCTCCATGGCGACGCGACGCCCGCCAGGTACTTCCAGAGTTTCACACGGCGGCGGGGGCGTGGCCACACCACCAGATAACCATCGCGGCGTACACTCGAGGCGCTATCGCCGACAACCCGCGCCGTCCCCCGCCGCGCGGGGCGAGCACAGGCAGGAGGGGCTGCTCCGTGCCGGGCCGTGCGCGCGACTCCAACCACAGACAGCGTCAGCGGGTCAGCGCGCAGCAGACGGAGGGAATGGAATCATTGTTTTTTTGAGTGGCGGCGCCGGGGAGCGCCTGCAAGCGGACGGGGTAGGCCGGCCCGCACGGCACGCGTGCGCGCAGGGCGGCCGGCGTTGCCTACCCGCCCGCCGCCACGGCAGAGGGAGCCGGGCAGAGCGGCCCTGGCGGCGGAGCGGCGGAGCGGCGACGGACGTCTCAATCCTCTCTGCGCACCGATCGCCGACGAGTCGATCCGGTATTTATGAGACGGGCGCGGCGCGCGATCAGACCGAGTGAGTGAGAGGCACACAAATAATGAAGCGAGAGGGGAGAGACGGAGAGAGTGGGAGAGAGAGAGAGAGGGGGGGGGGGGGGAAGGGGGGTCAAGTTTGAGAGGGACAGCAGCACGTGTCTTCTTGTGGCCAAGGTCATGCCGTATCGACTCGCCGCTACACGGCTCTATACATATATATATACACACACGCCGCCGCCGCACCGCACACGGATTCGGTCCGGCCGCCGGCCGCGGCGCGCCAGTCGGTCGGGAATTAATTTCGGGCGGGAGGCTCCGAGAAGGCAGCGAAGAGCGTCGTAGAATTGTGGGCAAGGCGATGAGAGAGGCGGTCGGTGAGAGAGAGAGCGAGAGAGCGAGAGAGAGAGAGAGAGAGAGAGAGAGAGAGAGAGAGAGAGAGAGCGAGAGAGACGCCTGCAGTGCGCGGGGTGAACAGCCTGAAACGAACGACGGCGCCTCCTCTATAGGGCCACACGGTCATAGATTCGCAACAGACGGTCGGGCACGGCATGATGGAGCGCTCCGGCGGGCTCCGGCGGGGTCCTCTCTCCGCCTCCTCTTCTCCGGCGACAGGAACGCCTCCGCACGTCCCCGCCGCCGCGTCGCGGCCCCGCAGCGGCGGCATACCGCGTGTGGGGATGCGTGCGCCGTGTGCCGCCGGCCGCCTGCCGCCTGCCAACGCCGGGGTAGGCCGCCCGCGCCGCTCCCGTGCGCAGCACACACCGTGCGACTGCCTAACCAGCACGGCGGCGGCTCCTCTCCGCCGGCCGCTAAATGACGGTGTATCGAGTGACCAGGGAGAGGGAGGGAGAGGGAGGGGAGGGAGAGAGAGAGAGAGAGAGAGAGAGAGAGAGAGAGAGAGAGAGAGAGAGGGAGAGAGAGAGAGGCGCGCGAGTGTTGCGCAACGCGACAATCATATCCCCGGGGTGGCCGCTGCCGGGCCTGCCCCGGCGCGTGCAGCGCTCACTTCGGGTACGTAATAAGGCTTCGCGCCGCCGCAACATTGCACACACACACACACACACACACACACACACACACACGGGTGGGTGGTACCTCCTGCGGGAATGGGGCACCCCCGAGGAGGTGCGAATGGGTTGCCGCCGAAGGCGGTCGCCCCATCAGTCAGGTCACAGACGCCTCGTGGACGCTCCGACAGACCCACCGCGCCACGCCACGCCACGCGCTCCACCAGTCCGGCAGGAGAATGGCCCGGCTGTGGCCGGACCTCCCTGGGACTGCTGTTTCCTCTGCCCTGCGCCTCCCGCGACGTGCGGCGTGGCGTGGCGTGGCGTGGCGTGGCGTGGCGCGGCGTGGCGCGGCCGTGTGCGAGTTGAATGAGCCCGCCATCACGCTGCCAGCGCCGCAGCCGCCGCAGCCGCCGCCGCGAGTCCCCGGCCAAAAGAACCCGGCCGAGTCAAATGAGGCAACGAGTCCGGCTGGCTGAGCGGCTGGCTGAGCGGCTGGCTGAGCGGCTGGCTGAGCGGCTGGCTGAGCGGCTGGCTGCGCGGCTGGACCAGCGCCCGTATCCTGCTTTGTCACTGCAGCGCGGCCATTACAGCTGCCGCATTATTTATCATTATTATTATTATTATTACCGTCGTCGCCATTTTTTAATTTTTCCCTTTTTTTTTTTTTGCTCTCTTTGAAATTCGCGAGCCATTATCAGTGAGGTTCTGCGCGCGCGCGGACACACAGGCTATTGTGCACATGCTTGCCAACGCTGCATTTTAAAGCGTCGCTTTCAAAAATTATCTTCTACATTTTCTCCCATCAAATTTTTTTCTTTCTGATATGCTAAAAAAAAAATTAACAAATCTTTTAAAAAATATTTTTTTTTACGGCATTGTAAAGGTGCAGCGTGTTGTAGCAGAGTGCAAAAGGTCGCTCTCGCGCACACATTAGAGCCTGCACACATGTGCGTGTGTGTGTGCGTGTGTGTGTGTGTGTGTGTGGAGTCGCGCGTGAGAGGCACCAACGAATTGAGAGCGACGGCGTGAGTGTATGCCCGCTCACCGGGCACAGGTGAGCGCACTCAATCGCGAGACGGCGACGCCGGCGCTGCTCGGGCGGCGGCAGCGGCGGCGGTGGTAGAGGCGGCGGCGGCGGCGGTTGTAGAGGCGGCGGTAGCGGCGGCGGTAGCGGCGGCGGTAGCGGCGGCAGCGGCACACGGACACGCCGCGGTGTGCGCACGTCGTCGGGTGAATAAACAAGGGAATAGGCCGCACACCATGTCAAGGCGCTCTTTTACACTTCTCGCCCCTAAAGCGCCACAGCAGCAGGAGCAAAAAATAAAAAAATAAAAAAAATAATAATAAAGAAAAGAAAAAAATAAAGAACCCGTAATACGCGCGAGAGAAGCAGGGCAGGTCAGGTCGGTCGGTTGAGCCGCTTCGACTCGCTTCTCATGCCGCGCTACCGTTTCTGTCAAAGTGTCGTGCGGCGAGATATACGGGTCCTTGCGGCGGCGCAGGCGGCACAGGAGTGTGAGTGAGTGCGTATGTGTGCGGGGAGGAGGGGGGCTTGCTCCCTTTCCAGGCAGCAACAAGAACAATAACAAAAATAATAATAATAATAAAAAAAGAGGAAAGAAATAATAAGATACGGGGAGTGAAAGCGCCGCGTGCTGGGGGGGCTTCATAAGGTCCCGCCTGGGTCCCGCCGTGTGCCCTGGCCGCGCGGAGCCGGTATTAAGGAGTCGGGCTAATGTCACCTCAAAGTCACTGCCGGGCGGCGCGGCCCGCCACGGCGCGGCACGGCGAGCCTCAAGGTGATAAGTCAGGCCGCCGGCCCGGCGCCTCTCCCAACACATTAAAACCGCCGCCGCCTTCCTTCTCGATGCAGCACACGGGAGAAATCACCGTTCCCGGTTTATTTCGGTCCGGTGCCGAGCGGCAGCGGCGGCGGCGCAGGGCGCGGTCCTCGAGAAGGGAGCGCGGGGGCCGCCGCCGCCGCCGCCGCCGCCGCCGCCGCCGCTCTCCGACCACAAGGAGAGTCCTAGTCGTAGATTTTACACCTCGTCGTCGCTTTTGCCGCGCAGAACGAACAGACGGACGGACGGGCGGGCCGGCGCGTTTATATGCAGAGCAATCACAGCACCCATTGAGAGGAGAGGGCCAGCGGCGGCGGCGGCGGCGGCGGCGGCGGCGGCGGCGGCGGCGGCGGCGGCGGCGGCGGCGGCGGCGGCGGCGCTGGCCCACCCACACAACAGGTCGGCAACCCTTCCCAGTCGAGGCGAGTGGCGGAGCGTAGCGGCGGCATGGAGGACCGCGCGGGACCAGAACACGGGGCTACTGGCCCCCCTCGCGGACTGCCTGCCGCTGCTGCTGCAGCCGCTGCTGCTGACAATCAAGGAGCGAAAACAGACTGCGGAGGAGCCGGGACGTCCCTCCTCCGTGCGCGTCCGTGCCGACCAGTCGGGCTCAGCTCAACTCAGTGCTCAGCTCTCAGCGCGCGGCCCCCTGTCGAGGTGCCAATCCCTGTACACTCTGCGCAGCCGCCCCTGCTGCTGCTGCTCGCAAGTCGTCAAGTCACACAGAGCGCGCGTGTGTGTGTGTGAGAGAGAGAGCGGGATATAAAGAGAGAGAGAGGGAAAATAAAAAGACAAAAGGCGCAGCAGCAGCAGCAGCATGCACGGACGGACGGTTCGTGCTGTGCAGTATTCATCACACAGCGTCGGTGGCTTATCCTTGCCTGTCAATCTGCGAGAGCGGAGAGCTCGGTGCGCCCCCCTCCCCCTCTCCCCTCCCCCCTTAGACAGCCGAGGGCCGGCAGAATCAGCAGGGACTCGTATATTATTTATTGACGGCCAAATAGCTCGGCACACGTAGAGCCATACATACCCCCGCGCCGCGGCCGAGTAGGCGCGGTTGTTATTTCTGTTCTGTTCTGGCCGGTGCGAGCGCGGGCCGGGACAAACCCGGAAAAGCGAACGTCCGCGAGAGAACGGCGCGAAACACGGCCGCGCGTTCAATTATAAAACGCGCTGTTTGCAGAGTGATTAATTGTTTTCACGAAAACCGACCCGTCCGCCGCGGCGGCGGCGGCGGGGGCTGCCCGGCGGTGGGAGAGAGACCGCGCGTACGGAGGAGGAGCGAGGGAGATAAAGGGATGTACAAGGAGGATTGAGAAATGAGACAGACGGACGTACGGCCGCCGCCGCCGCCGTCGCCGCCCCCCGCGGGGACGAGTGAAGCCTGACAGATCGCACGGGTCCATCAGTGGCTCGCAGGCGCGGCTGCCCAGGCGGTGCCGGGCGGGGCTGCAGGCTGAGGGGGTGTGAGGTGGGTCCGGGCAGGCAGCCCGCACGCGGCGCCGCGCCGCCGCTGCCTACCCGGCCGGCCCCGGGCGCCGTCGCTGCCGCCGCCACGCGGCCGTCACACCGTGACGACGGCGGGCTTGCAGTCCGCGGCGGCGCGCGCCACGCCGCCGCGTCGCGTCGCATTCCGTGCGGCATCAGTCGGGCCCCGGCCGCCCCGCCTCGGCTCGGCTCCCCGCCGCGCCCACACGGCCCACGCCCCGGCCCGGCTCGATCCGTGCCCCGCGCTCCGCTCGCGCCGCCGCCGCCGCCACCTCCTTTATGTGTGTCGCCCCGCGCGTCGCGTCGCGTCCTCAGCTCATTCCACGCCCATAAAACTGCCTCATTGAACGGCAGGAGGAGCGGGGCAGAAGGCACGGCGCCGGAGAAAGCGGCCGGCCCGCCACACCGCCACACCGCCCGGCGTGTGGGCAGCGCCGCGACAGCCGTCACACAGCCGATGTGTCCCCGCATTCCGCGTGCGGGGGGAGAGACGAGGCACGCACGCTCCTGCTGGGGGCAATCTTTTCTTATTTCATTTTCGGCCCCTATCGGTCGAGCGTAATGTGTACGAACGTACTGTACCCTCTGACGTCCACCTCCACCACCACCACCACCTCTCTCTCTCTCTCTCTCCTCTCTCTCTCTCTCTCTCTCTCTCTGAGCGTGTGTCCGTCCGTTGGGCCCCCGCGTGGGAAAGCGGCTGCTGCAGCAGCAGAGGGTATAGAGCAGCAAGACCTAATGGCTTCTGCCGCGTGCAAAAGGCATCTCCCCAGCGGCAGCGGCCGTGCACGGCGCCTCCCGCCCTATCGGCGCCAAAGGGTAGTAACGCCGCCGCGACTTTGAACGGATCCGCGAACGCCGCAGCAGCAGCAGCAGCAGCAGCTCCAGTAATTGCGTAGAGAGACGTCAAAAGTAATGACGCCATAAAGAACATTCAAACAAGCGGTCCGCAATCAGGAAAGGAAAGGATAGCGGGGAGAGAGAGAGAGAGAGAGAGAGAGAGAGAGAGAGAGAGAGAGAGAGAGAGAGGCGCGCAGCGGCGTCAGCCGATGGGTAAGGCAAGGCATAGCCTCAGCGGCGCAAAAGCCTTGTACCAAAGAAAACCGAGGAGGAAGAGAGTATATATAGGAAGGGCAGGGGCGGTGTGTGTGTGTGTGTGTCGAGATCACGGGCGATACGGCGCGAATGCCGTCGCCTAGTGGGTGCCGCACGCCGGCGGCGGCCGCGGCCCTGCACCGCCCTCGGTGCCACCTCGGTGCCACCTCTGCGAGAGAGCGGGCTGCTTGGAGGCGGCGGGGTGCGGGCGGGGAGGTGCGGGGCTCTCTGCGCGCCAATCTGCCCTCCGTACTCCCTGTGCGGGAGACTACACAGCATCTTCCTTCTCTCACTCTCTTTACTGCCGCCCGCCGTCAGGTCGCGTCGCTAGAGCGCACCGCAGCGCGGCCGTGTGTATGTGTGCGAGTGAGAAGAGGAGGGGGTGTTCGCAAAGACAGCAGAGAGAGAGAGAGAGAGAGAGAGAGAGAGAGAGGGAAGAAAACAAATTGCGGCACGCCCCCCTTTTGGTCCCTGCACAGGCCTGTGTGTGCATGGCTGGACGGCGCACCGCATTTCAGCAAAAAGCCGCATACACGACGGCCAGCTCGCCCCGCTTGCTGTCGTCCAACTAGAACACGTGTGTGTGTGTGTGTGAGCGTATGTGTGCCTGTGTGTGTGTGTGTGTGTTCTCATATGCGACGCTCCGAGGAAAGGTCAGCCTTTTCCGCATGTCTCCTGCGCGCATCCGACCGACGTTAAACGCGATTTCTTCTTCTCTGTTTTCGTCCGTCTCTCTCTCTCTCTCTCTCTCTCTCTCTCTCTCTCTGCGCGGATGAAATCCGAGTGCAGTGCACAGCCGGCCCCGGCCCTTGCAGTCACGACCACCGCCTTATCATAAACTGCCATACAGGATCAGGGGGGGGGGGGGGAATAAACCCGGGCCGCGCCACACAAGGCGGTGCGCCGCGCGGCGCCGCTCATTCGGACAAACACCGACGACGCCCGCATAACAACCGGAATTGATCGCGCGCGCCTCGCCCGCTCTCCGTGCGCGATACTAAAATGGAAATATGACCATACCGCGTGTGTAAAATGATCAAAAGGAAAACCAGGTTTATTAAATAAAATACAAAACTAAAACGAGATGCGGATGCGGAATCGATTGAGTAAGGTTCAGCATGCGGTAACAAAAAAATTAAGAATATAGGTACGTCGCGGGCAGCCCCGCCGCGCACCTCTCCTGTCAACAAGTCCGTCACGTAACGTCACGTAATATCTGGAGCCTACCCCCCCCCCCCCCCCACCCCCCGGGGGGCGGCCGCCGCGACCGGTCAGCGACACTGCGGGGACGAGCCGAAGCGCAAAGGTGAGGCGGCCAGCCAGGCAGGCAGCCAGGCCGGCAGCCAGGCCGGCAGCCTGGCTGGATGCTCGGCCCCGGAGCCCCAACTCGCCGCGCGCTTGCTCGCCTCTGCGACGTTTCACAACGAGCAGCGGGCCGCGGTGCGGCGGCGGCGGGGCGGAGGAGGAAGAGGGGGTGTTGGAGGAGAGAAGGGGGGAGAGAGAGGGAGGGAGGCGGGGGTCTGGAAAGGTAATGTTCGCTGCTGACATTTGAAACGCGGCGGAGCAGCGCCGCCGGTGTGGGCGGCTGGGAACAGGTTTTGAGTGTGCCTCGCTTCGCCGTGCCCGCTGCTGCTGCTGCTGCTGGCCGCGGTGCCCGCCGCGCGCAGCCTCTCCGACGGCGGCCTCTCCGTACACCACACCGCACCACCCACCGGGCTGCGGGCCGTACTGTACACCGCACCGGCCGCGCCGCCAACAAGCCGCCGACACCGTGACGAGCGTCAATCAAAAAATCCGCCACCGAAAATACTCCCTGTCCGAATTTTTCTTCGGTCGAAACACACAATGCGAGGGCTCGCGGCGGTCGCGGTGGCGACTGGGGGGGCGGTGCGGCGGGTAGATACGCCACCGGCACCGACGCCGGGGGCCCCGCACCGCCGCCGCCGCAGCAGCAGCAGCACCGCTCGGGGCCCCCGCACACCTGGACTGGATAAAGCAGAGGGGGGCGACAGCAGCTGCACCGACGGCGGCAAGAGGGGCTTAACGCGACCAAATCTTTTTATTACGTATGCCATTTATTATGCTCCTGCTGTGCGGCCGGCGTGTGCCTGTGTGCACACACACACACACACACACACACGGCACGCCAAAAGCCATCACGCCATTGACGAATGGCACCTATATTTAGCGTCGGGGGGCCTAGAGCACAACGGTACACGAAGGGCTGCGCCAGGCCGGGCGGCGCGGCGCGGAGCGGCCGTCAGCCAAGGCCATTAGGCGCTCACCGATCCCTTTGTTTTCTAAACAAACAGCGCCGGGGGGGCGGGGCGGGGCGGAGAGCTCGAGCCGTGCGCCTCTGCCGGCCCGCGCACGCTGCCCGACCCGACACACCCACCGCGCGCGGGCCGAGAGCGGGCCGCTCCGCAAATACCCCGCGCTCGAGTGCCCGGCCAGGCCAGGCCAGGCCGTCCCGCCGGGCACGGCCGCCCCGCGGTTGCCTACCCCGCACGGGGCCCCGCGCTGCCCGACGGCCCCCTCCGAGATTGACCTTCGGGGAGTGAGTGTCAGTGTTTTTGTTCTCTCTTGCAAGGCGGAGCAAAGTGTGTTGACGCTTGCCGCCGGCCCGTACCCGTGTACACCGCGGGCCCGCCGCCACCGCCGGGCCTGCTGGCCGGGCTGGAACCACTGGAACAGAGGCCATGCCAGGCCATGCCAGGCCGGTCACCTAATGATTGGACGGGCCCGGCTCGGCTCCGCCAGGCCCCGCCGGGCTCGGCCCCGCCCCGCCGCCTGGGCTCGGCTCGTCAGCACGGCCCCTCGGCCCCGGCTCGCTTGCCGCCGCCGCCGCCGCTCACGGCCGCGGTGCTACATTTCATTTTTGTTGATCTTGGCGATTGTGACGGGCGATTATGCTCTGTACTTGGCCGGCCGGCGAATCCGAGCGGAGCCGAGCGAAGCGGGCAGGCGGCCGGCCGGCGGCGGCGGCGGCGGGGCAAAAGGAGCAGGAGCGGGGCGAGGCGAGCGTGGGGCAAAGCGAGCAATGAGAGCAGCGCGAGGGAGGGAGAGAGAGGGAGAGAGAGGGAGAGAGAAGGCACGGCGGCCAGGTGTCGCTGAGCAGCGCGCGGACCGCACCGCTCATCAAACACCGCCCACAAATCGGAGACAAAAGGACATATTATTTTTCGGTGGTATGTCCTTCTGCGCGGCGAATCAGTGCCGCGGGATACGTAGTGCAACAGTGCCTGCGGGCGAGAGAGAGAGAGAGAGAGAGAGAGAGAGAGAGAGAGACGCCCGGAACATGGGATCCCGTGAGTGCGAGAAGGTTACATGGTCAGGGAGGGGGAGAGAGAGAGAGAGCGACAGGCAGAGAGCGATCTTCACTCGTTGTGAAGGCGCGCAACAGCGACGCGCAAAGGCATTGCCTCGCTTGTCTGCCTGCCTGTCTGTCGCGTGCGCTGACAGCTCGCCTTGTTACCCCCCCCCCTCCCCTCCCCTCCCCTCCCTCCTCTCCCCCTTTTCCCTCCCGCACCCCGCCACGCCCCGGCACTTCATGGTCTGGTGGCCGCGAAAACAAAATCAACGCGTCGTCTTTCCGAATCGTGTTCGGGGGAGGGGGGGGGGGGCGTCAGTGTAGATTTCTGTGCAAAAACCATACATTTTCACGGCGTAAGTTATCACAGGGTGGGGTCGCGACTCATCGCGCCCGCGGCCAACACACACACACACACACACACACACACACACACGCGAGCAGGGCGTCACGTGGCGCAAGGCGCGTAACGCGTCGTCACTAACTGGTCCGTAACGATGCGCCCGCCGCCGCCGCCGCCGCCCTTCATCAAACAGCGCAGCAGCGCGGTCAGCGGGGGGGAATAATGCACACAGGCTCCCTCTCGCTCCCTCTCACTCGCACTTCCCCCCCGCAGGGCGTCATGCCGTCCCTCTCGCACACACCCCGCCGCCCCCCCCGCGAGTGGTGGTGGTGGTGGTGGTGGTGCGGTTAGCCGCAAGCCATCCACTTTATACCTGACATCGTCATCGCGTCTATAATAATGTAAATCCCGTGCCGACAACACCCCCTGCTCTCTCTCTCTCTCTGTCGTCCCCTCTTCCTCTCTCTCTCTCTCCCTCCCTCCTCCGTGCGAAACGGCCTGTTGTTGCTGTTTATCGTGACAACGTACAGGACACGGTGCGTAATAGACATTCGGCCACGCCGCGGGCCGCCAACACCAACATCAAACACGCGGCGAGAACCCGCCTCCCTCAAAACCTTCCTACCCCTCCTACTCCTCCTCCTCCTCCTCCTCCTCCTCCTCCTCCTCCTCCTCCTCTTCTTCTTCTTCTGCACCACGCCGTCGTCTAAAATAAGACCCAAGTAACGATCGGGAGCAGTACGCATGCAAGCATGCTCGCTCGCTACTCTCCTGACAAGTTGATTTCGCTAAATTGCGTGTGCGTATGTGCGTGCATTGCATACACCTGTGTGTGTGTGTGTGTGTGTGTGTGTGTGTTGGGGAGCATGTACGCACACACATGCACGTACTGCTGAGCCGCGTCGCAAGATCAAGAGGTGTGTGCGTGTGTGTGTGTGTGCGTGTGTGTGCGAGCGAGCGAGAGATCAGAGAGAGAGAGAGAGAGAGAGAGCGGCTGCGGGGCGATTTGTCACACCCATGAGCCGTGGCACTCATGCGGGCCGCACCTTTAAATCCATCCCGCCGCCGCCGCCGCCGCCGCCGCCGCCGCCGCCGCCGCCTCGCGACGACGCTGTACACAACCGCAGCAGTGCACTGCGTGTGCGTGTGTGTGTGCGTGTGTGTGTGTGTGTTTTGACAGCAAGCGACGCGGCCGATTTGATGGGTGTGTTCGTGTTGGCCGCGCGTGGCGAACGATCTGGCTCTTCTCTCTCTCTCTCTCCTCTCCTCCTTTCGACTCCCCGCGTCGTCCTCGCACCGCAGCGGCAGCGGCAGCGGCGGCGGCGGCACAAACTCCATGCAAATGTCGATAACGCCGATGGAGCGGCGCGCACAGAGCACCGAGCGCACGGCGCTGCGCCGCGTAAAAGTCCACGGCCGAACGCGGCGGCGCCCCGCAGCAGCAAACGCCGCCGGTGGAAATGAAATTTAATGGCCGGCCAGCCATTTCCATCCGGGATCGTCGCGTCGCTTGTGCAGCTCGGACGGCGGCGGCGCGGCAGCGGCGGCGCGGCGGCGGCGGCGTGGTGTATGTGGTGCGCGCTGCGGCGGCGGCGGCAGAGTACAACGCCTCCGTCGTAAATTCAAACTAAACGCTCTCTCTCTCACACACACACACACACCACACTGCGCTATTGCTCTCTGCCTTGTGCGCACCGATATGCAGTTCTGTCTGCGCGCGCGCAAAAAAAAAATAAATACAAAAAAATATGTGCTGGGGGGCGGAGATGGGATGTGCGCGGTGCGAGGGGCTCGAGGCTGATCCGGCGGCACGGCGGCGGCTCCCGCCGACTCTCACACCAGCGGGGCCAGCACTCTGAACGCCCCCCCCCCTCCCTTCTCTCCCCGCCGGCTTTCTCCGTGACCCGCAGCGGCGGCGGCGGCGGCAAGCAGACGAGGCCGGTGCCTACCGACTTCTGGTCCACCGCACACCGCGCACGCTGCCCAGGGAGTCCCGCTTACCCCAGACCAGGGCTGGGCGTGACCGAGAGACGGGGTCAAGCACCTACCCAATAGTTTTAAATGCACAACTCAAAATTTTTCACAATTTGATTTTTATTTATTTATTTTTTGGCGCGCGATCTTTGATTTTCAGTTTGGAACGCCTTCAAAGCCAACCGCTCGAAGACGCGTGCGTCATAAAGTCAAACGGCTTCGAACCGCTCTCCTAAAACCAAGTGGGGTTGTGTCGGGTCGGGCCGCCGCCTCGGGGCCACTCGGCCGCCACCGACATGCATTGTCCTTTACCGCTAGTAGTCCGAGAGAAAGTCGCTTTACCGGCGCGCGCAGGGGCGGGCGCAGGGGCGGGGGGGGGGGGGGAGGTCCTCACCTGGAAACGAGGAAAAGGCGAAGGCCTGCGCGACGTGAGTTACCATGGCGACGCCGGGCGACGCGCGGTGCGCCACCGGCAGCCACCGGCGTGTCGTCGTGCCCCCGAAACCCCGCGTGTGTGTGTGTGTGTGAGAGAGAGAGAGAGAGAGAGAGAGAGAGAGAGAGAGAGACGGAGCGGCTGCGGCCTACTGAGTTCGTGACCATTTCCGTCGCGGCGTCGTCCACCGCCGCCTGCCTTTTGCTTCCTGAACCGCTTTCTTATGTCCCCCCACCACCACCACCACCTCCAAGGGCCGCAGAAGAAGTAGTAAGCGCAGCGCGCGGCGGCACTTTAGCAAGGGGCGGTGCGTGCTGCCGCCCCACACACAGCCGGTGCACCGCATCCGGGAGTCTCTAGCGCCTGCCGACTCGAGGGTAGGCAGCGCCGCCCGACACGGCGGCCCGGCGGGACGGCCTACCCCGCGGGCGCTCGCCGCTCACGGCCGCCGCCGCGTGGCCCGCGCGTCACACACGCCCGGCCCGGCCCCGCGTACCACACGGCTGCTCGCAGCCAATGAGTAATTCGCGTGGTCGAAAGCTTTATGCTTGACGCAGCAGCCAGCGGCGGCGGTAGCGGTAGCGGCGGTGTGGCAGTATGGCTGCCCGGTCAATGGGTTGCAATCACGGGGCACTAATTGCAGAGGCAGTGGTGCCGGAGCGGCCAACGCAGCGGCGGCGGCGGGGTCCATGCCAACCGCGCGCGCGCGTGTGACCGGAGAGGGAGAGAGAGGGAGAGAGAGGGAGAGAGAGAGAGAGACGCGAGTGCAGGGACCCGGCAATAAACCACCACCCCGGAGCATGGAGGACGAGGAGGAGGAGGAGGAGGGAGGAGGAGGCGAGCAAAACCCGCGCGCTCGCGGAGCGGAGAACACAAACGAGACGAGCGGACGAAACGCTCCAAAACGCCAAGTTCTTTTCATGCGCATTCCCGGGGGGAAGTCGGGCGTAATGTGCATCCCGGTCGGTGCGTCGACGCCGCGCCGCCGCTGTCTCTGCAGCGGCAGCGGCGGCGGCGGCGGCGGCGGCGGCGGCGGCACTGCGCTGCGAAGGGAGGGTACGATAGCCGTGAGCGAGTCCGGAGGCTCGCGCGCGCACGCACACACACACACACACACACACACACAAGGGCCGAGAGCAGGTGCGCGCCGGGCCGCCGTGCGCGGCAGGTGCACACACTACGACGCCACACACTCTCAACAAGCCCGACAAGCAGGAGGAGGAGGAGGAGGAGGAGGAGGAAGAGCAAGCCAAGGAGGAGCGACGCCGCTGCCGCCGCCTCTGCCAAAATAGTCAGTCGCCCGCTTGTTCCGGTATTCGAGCACGCACCGCACATACGCACGCGCGCCACAAATTTTTGAGGAAAAAAAATTTATTTTGTGAAAAAAAAATTATTTATTCTCTGCTTTTCCCTTTAAAAAATAAATTTTAGAGAAAGAAAAAAATTATTTTCAGGAAAGTACAAAAAAAAATTTTTTGGGAGAAGCCTGACGTCGGTAGCCGCTGATCGTGTTGGGCCCCGCGCGCGGGCGGGCAGGCGGTGTTTAGACGGCCGCTGACGACGCTCGGGAGCGCATGCACGTTGCAGGTCCGGGCCGCGGCTGCAATTACCCTGTTTGCGCGCGGCCGTGTGCGCAATAGAGCAATAGCAATAATAACAAGGCGGACGGCGGAAAGGTTTCCGGAACGCGACGCGCGTCGGAGACACGCGGCACGAGGCGGCGTGACGCGGCAGCCGCGCGGCCAGGCCCGGCTGACCGCAAGCCTATACTGCACCTCTTCCCTCCTTAAAAAACTCCAAAACTTTTTCCTACAGCGACGCGCGCGGGCTTATTTTTCTTTGAATGATTCCCTAAATATCGATGTAAAAAAAAGAAATCAGCGGCTCTCACGAGAGCGATGGAGTTCATCGTCCGAATGATACGTCTTGAGATCCCTGCGTGGGCCCCTCTCGCTCTGCGACGGCATAGAAGAAGTTCCGCCATATATTTCGTTGACCTTTGCAGAGGAAATAAAAAAAATAGCCAGCGGGAAAAAAAAATCCCCAACGAGCAAGGCGCGCTGCATTATATTAAGACCCACCTTTTCAGCACATGCGCCGCGTCATGGTGGGATTTGGGGGGGGGGGGGGGACGGAAGCACGGGAGGCTGCCCGGCGGCCGGGGCATGACTGTGCATTTCGCACTCGACTTGAAGGCACCAACAAAAGGATAGAGGCGTGGCGTTGTCACTCACATCCGTGCGGGGGGCAGGGCAGGGCAGGGCGGGGCGGGGCAGGGCAGGGCAGGGCAGGGCAGGGCAGGTGGGGGGAGCGGCGCCGCGCCGCGTACCGCAGGCCGCGGGCACCGGGGAGGTACCGGGGGGATCATGCCGCGGGCTCGCACCCCGGCGACTGGCGGGGGCCCTGCGGCACAGCGGCGTGGGCATTCCGATCGGCTGCAACAAGTCGACGCGCCGGCTGCAGGACCCCCTGCGGGGCCTGCGGGGCCTGCGGGGTGTCAGAGGGGCCGCCGACAGCGCCGCCATGCAAAGGAGCGGCACGGCACGGCCGGCGGCGGCGGCCGGCGTCCGTGTTGTTCCGGCCCGGAATGCTCGCCGTCGGCGGCGGCGCCAGGCGGCCGCGCCTCCGCGCCGCGCCCCGCCCGGCTTCGCCTGCGCATTGGTCGTGCACCAGGCAGCGCCTTTTGCCTCATTAGGGCCCATCCATCAACACCGCGCGGCGCCGCGGGGGGGGGGGGGGGGGCAGGGATCAGTGCCCTCTCGCACTGCGACGCCGCCGCCGCCGCCGAGCGGCTCCAGCACGACTCAGGCGTCAGCAAGGCCGTGACGCGCCGCGCCGCGTGCTGACCCAGCGGTGCGGCGCCCGCGGACGCCGGGGTAGGCCGACCCGCATCACGTGCGTGCCCGGGGTTGCCTACCCACCGGGCGCCGGCGCCGCGTCGATCCGCACGTATTGCACACCGCGGCAACTTATTTTCGGCAACGTTCTCAAACGATAATTTTGTAATGTAAAATAATTGTAATCTGAGGTGTAGTTAACAGTGTGTAAATACACAAAAAAAAATTCAAGGTAGAAATTTTGAAAAAGAACTTTACAAATAATTTTTTTACAGTGCAACCCGTTTGTGCCTCGCGACTGGCCGGAACCAGACGCGGGTCCCCCCCCCCCCCCCCCGCGCGCTTTTAAAGGGACGAGCAGCAGGCCAGGGGCCAGAGGCCGTGCCGCGGGGCCGGCCTGCGGTGCAGCTGTAGCACACTGTAGCAGCTGCACCGCAGCTTCCGCTTCCGGCGTGACACGCACGCGGCAGGTGCGCGACACGCGACGCCACAACGCCACACACTCTGTCACAGGAGGCCCGCGGGAGGCGGCAGCAGCAGCAGCAGGGCGGGCCGGCGCCTATAAACTGGAGCGCCAACGTACATAAGTGTACATGTACGTTGACGGGCGTGCAGAACTTACGACACCAGAGAGAGAGAGAGAGAGAGAGAGAGAGAGAGAGAGAGAGAGAGAGAGAGAGAGAGAGAGGGAGAGAGCGGCGGGGCGGGGGGCGGCGGGCGGAGGCAGGTACTCGCCGTACGCACCGCACAGCCGCCCAACTTTTAACCGCAAGGCTGCTGTGCCGCCGCCGCTGCGGCGCTTATCTGCGTGCCACGCCCAGCTTAGGCAGCCACACACGCACACACACACAGTCAGGCGAGCAAAGCGCTGACGCAAAGCTTCTGGTGTGGTAGGTATATATATATATATATATATATATATATATATATATATATATATATACATATTACAGACGGGCCCTTTCGACAATTACCCAACAGCCCGCCGCCCCACCCCGCCCAGCACATACAGCCTCGTCAGCCAGGCAGGCACCGCTCGTGTCACGCCACGCCAGCAGTGTGCGGGGGAGCGGAAGGGTGCAGCGGTAGCAGTACACGTCGCTGAGGTTCACAAATGCCCCTTCATGAGTATTAATTACAACCTCGTTCAGAATTTTTCGCACACGACGCGGATTCATGTTTCGAGTCATCGACCCTTTCTTGCGGTAGTGAATTATTATTTGCATTTGCTTTACGATCGGGCTGAGCGAGGATGCGGACAGTCGTGTCCTCTATAGACACGCGTGTCGCCGCGGGGCTTTGGCTCCTCGTCTCTCTCTCTCTCTCTCTCTCTCTCTCTCTCTCTCTCTCTCTCTCTCTCTCTCTCTCTCTCTCTCTCTCTCTCTCTCCCCCTCACGTCACCCTGCCGCCGCCGTCGTGTGTGCGCGTGCCACACCCCATCAACCAATTACTCCCGACGACAACGACGACGTCGACGTCGGAGGAGGTGACCTCACTCACGGCCAATTACCGCGGCAGCGGCGGCAGCGCTAGGCTTTGTGCCGCGCGCGGACCCGCGGCACGGCGGGGAAAAAATGGCGTTTTGAAAACGTATCTCTGCCGCGCGCGGGGGCGTTACGTAGTTTGGGAACGGCCCTGCGAAATGCGCGCGTGTGTGTGTGTGTGTGTGCGTGTGTGTGTGTGTACGAGTGCGTATGCGCTTGCAGTTGACCTTGCGAACCCAGACCTGCCCCAGGGAGGCCCCGGCCCCGCCCTCCTCCCCCCTCACACCTCTCCAGACTCCCCGGCGGCGGCGGGCGGCACCCCCCCCCCCTCCCCGTCCCTCTCGCCACGTCCTGCTGTCGGGTGTCGGATGTTCAAGGACCGGCGGCGGCGGCGGCAGGCAGGCAGGCAGTCGAGCGGCGTCCCGGGCCGGCGGGGCCCTGCGCACCGGTGCGTTAACACACACGCCAAGTGCGACGGCGGTGCGGTACAGTCTGCGCCGGCACAGAGCGCGACGCCGGTACACTCCGCGACAACACGCTTTTATGGCGTGTGCATCCCCTCCTCCCCCGCGCGCGATTGCTCCCGAGCGCGGTGCGCGGCCTCCCGTGAACTGCCGCTAGGAAATCCCCGGGAGGGGGGCGGGGGCCGCTCGCGGGGCGGGAAGACGCCGCCCGCACCGCACCGCACCGCACCGCAGCGCCGCACCCTCACCCTTCAATATTGCAGACGTCCGTGCGCTCTTATTGGGTCCGGCCGGGTGCGGCGGCGGCGCGGCCTCATGACTCTTCCCTGCGCTCCGCTCCGCTCGCATCGCCGGGCCGGGCGGGCGGGAGAAGACAAGAAGAAAATGGTTTGCGCAGCGCGCAGCTCGGGCGTAACGGAGTGGAGCAGCGGCGGCGGCAGAGGAGGAGGAGGAGGAGGAGGAGGAGGCGGAGGAGGAGGAGGAGGAGGAGGAGGAGGAGGAGGAGGAGGAGGAGGCGGAGGAGGCCGGCAGCGAGCAGCCCGGCCAGACACGATTGGATAAGGGTGGGTTCAGGGCTTTCAGGAGCAGCCGCGCGCCAAGCCCATTACCAGAGGGGGCGGGCCGAGGGAGGGGGGGGGGGGCACCGCAAGCCACACGGGGAGGACGCGAGGGTGCACCTGGCTGGAGGTGCGACGGGGACGGTCCGCGGGGGGTCCGCGGGGGGTCCGCGGGGGGTCCAGAGGGGTGGGGGAAGGCGGCGGCGCCGTGACGCGCACGGAGGGTGGCTGCTGCTGCTGCTGCTGCCGGGGCACACAGCAGCGGCGGCGCCACTGCGGCCATCCGGGTTCAACGCTCGCAAGACGAATAGCCGCACGGCCACCGCCACACCCCCTCGGCACCGGGGGGTGATGGCGTCATCATCCAGAGACCCGCGGCCCGCGCTCCAGCAGCGGCTCCAGCAGCGGCTCCAGCGCGACTCCAGCGCGACTCCGCAGGCATTCGGTACATCAGAACACACGACGCCTCAGCCTCGGGGGAACTTATGCCTCGGCCGCACGGGACACGGGGATAATATTCGAGTACTATGAAACTTGGCGCGGCACTCGCCAGTTTGTGCGCCGAGACCCCGCACGTCTCTTCCTCCTCCCTCCCGGTGGGCGGGGGATGCAGCAAGAGACGAGAGAGAGAGAGAGAGAGAGAGAGAGAGAGAGAGAGAGAGAGAGAGAGAGAGAGAGAAGTCGCCAGAGAGAGATGGAGAGAGAGAGAGAGAGAGAGAGAGAGAGAGAGAGAGAGAGAGAAGTTCAGCGAGGCGTGGTCGGTGCCGCAGTCGGGGCGCGCGCACCCGGCGCCGCCACGCCACTCCGCATATTGACTCCGTCGTCTCGGTCGTGCACGAGAGAGAGAGAGAGAGAGAGAGAGAGAGAGAGAGAGAGAGAGGGGGGGGGGGGAGACGACCATGCTCCGGGGTGAATGGCATACCGCTGGCATCCCCAGCAAACGAACCCCCTATTCACCGGGAGGGTTGGCGTCGGCGCTGTCGTGTCTAGGAGGCGCCACACACACAGACGTTCGACTTCCGTTCCTCCCCTCCTCCCTGTCACCCTGCGGCTCTGACCCGCGACATCGCCAAATTGAGGAGAAACGAGAGAGGGGGGAGAGACGTGGACGAGGAGAGAAGAGAGGACGGAGAGAAGAGGAGGAGGAGGAGGAGGAGGAGGAGGAGGAGGAGGAGGAGAGGGGCCGGAGGGGTGGGGAAGTGGCTCGTCCCAAAACCCCAACTCTATTACCGACCGGGGCTCACCAAGGCAGGCCGCGGGCCCCTCGCCACAATTAGGATGCACAGGCTGGTATAACAATATTAGGGCAGGGCGGGCGCGCCCAGGGGGGTCCCCGCCCCCCCACCCACCCCTCCCGTGTTGCTCTCACCAGCAATCACTGTAATACGGCCATTTCCGTTTCCATTCGCGAATCGAATTTCCCCCCTGGAGCCGATCTGGCCGCCGTCCAGCGACGAGGGGGGGCGCGTACTACGTGGCCAGGACCAAAGCAGGACCTATCCGCGGTATAGGAGCTCCCAAGGGCCCCGCGGTGGGGGCACCTCTCTCCCCCCCCCCCCCTCTCTCTCCCCCCCCCCCTCTCTCTCTCTCTCTCTCTCTCTTTGCCCCTCGGCGCCGCCGTCGCCGCCGCCTGGGAATTTCGCACCCCAGCAGTCAAGGTCAAAGTGGGAAGCAACACGTCGCCTTTTTTCGGGACGCAAAGCTCTCTCTCTCTCTCTCTCTCTCTCTCTCTCTCTCTCTCTCTCTCCCCTTTCTCTCCGGCCTGCCGCTGCCGCTGCGCCGGGGGGGCTCAAGCGGGTGCTCGGCGTCGCCCACTTCTTTCGACCTTTCAAACGCCCTCCATGATTCAGAGCGCCGCGGCTCGTCCCCATGACCTTAACTTCTTCTGATGCTTTGCTCGGCAGCGCGGCGGCATTCTCTTTGTTCGAAATGCAAAACCGCGGGGGGGGGGGGGGGGGGGCTTCGTATGAGGATAAAGCAAGTGTGAGACTTTTCTATTTTTTTTTATTTTTTTTTTTTGTTGCAGTACTACGCCTGCACGGCGGTGGTGTCGTCCAGTCCTGTCCGGCGCGCACACAGGCCGCTAGAGATTCCTGGACGCGAGCGACGCGACGGCAGGACAGCCCGTCCACTGCATCCGCCCGGGCCGCGCCACGCCGCGCCACGTCGCGCCACGCGACGCCACGCCACACCACGCGGCGCCACGCGCTCCAGCCGCCGCCGCCGCCGACGCCGCCGCTTTCACCGCCACGTGCCACCGGTGCGGCCAGCCGCCGCCGCCGCCGCCGTCCCCACACACGGTCGGGGACAGAATCGATAAGGTTCGACGACACACTGCGGTCCTTGTCGAGACGGACACGCCCAAGTGCGTCGGCGCGACTCAATAGTGCCATTTTATTTCAATTCTCTCTCTCTCTCTCTCTCTCTCTCTCTCTCTCTCTCTCTGCGAATTTGTGTCTATTGTTTTTTAAATGTCTACGAAGCTTAGTCTGGTACGGCGGTTCGAACATGACGATTCGTGGGACGGAATTCACACACTTCCAAAAAAACATGATTCTGCATTGAAAAAAAAAAAACCATTCTTGACCACTCCTTCTGTGTCTTTCTCGGAGTCGGGAGGTGCAGCAAAGGCGACGGACCTCGCGTCCCATTCTTCGTAAGCCACCACACTCCTCGCCCCTCCCATTCTGCTCGCACAGAACCTTTTCCCGCGTGGAGATCGGTGTACACGGGAGTCTCTGCCGGGCGGCGGGCGGCCCGGACGGACGGACTTGTTGCGGGCGACCGGCCCATTATTGCACAGGGCAGGCGGCCGGCTCTGCCGGGCTATGCCGGGCTCTGCCATGGCTGGCCGCCGCCGCCCGCAGTGCGGTGCCGCATTATAGCGGGAGATGCTGTAAATCAAGGCCGGAGCCGAGCGGCACCGCCGGACCGGACGAGCAGGGCAGAGACAATTGACACAATGCAGGTGGGCAGATTGGAACGGGCGAGGAGGCGGAGGAGGAGGCGGCGGAGGAGGCGGAGGAGGCGGAGGAGGAGGAGGCGGCGGCAGAGGAGGGACCGCCAGAGCAGGAAACGCGCTCCTACAATCAAACCCGTTTTGATTTCCCTTACCTGCAAAAAGGTTTTTTTTTTCCCTACCTTTCCCCTGACGAGCCCCTAAAAAATAATAATAAAAATCCTCGCGCGTTGTGCGCGACTGTGTGTGTGCGTGCGTGTGGTCAGAACGCGTGATTCGCAATCAGGGGACTATTTTATTGGGGGGGGGGGGGGGGGATCTCTCTGCGCGCCCCTTTGTATACATGTATATATCGACCTTGACTCGCCGCTCCGCCTCAGGACAAAAGGCGTCGGGCAGACAATGCCGCCCTTGTTACCTGTGCGACACCTGTATGGTGCAGCGCAGCCGGTACACTCCGAACGGCCCCGGCGCGCACGCCCAAAACCTCTCGCCGCCGAACGTATATAATGACACGCCGCCGCCGCCGCCGCCGCCGGCCCGCCGCTCTCCGAGCTGCTAGCAGTAGCGGTGCCTTGTCCATTTATCGGGTGCACAGTTAGCCTGCTGCTGGAGCCGGGCGGAGCGCGCCGCCGCCGCCGCCGCCGCCAGCTGTCGGGCCGGTTGGTTGGGTCAGCTGCAGTCAGCTGGCACCCCCTCCAGCACCGCCCGTCCGAAAGGTGTCCAAATGACGCCGTCAAGCGGCGGAACGACCCCCGGCCGGGACCCGCCGGGACCCCCGGCCAGCGCGGACCGCCCATCTCGCCTCGCGCCCCTCCCACAGCGGGTGAACACGTCCGCACCGCGCGGGCCGCCCAGTGGCGCGGCCTGACAGACGGGACGCCGCATTCGACCGCGGTTAGCGCATGCGGCGTCTCTCTTGCACCGCTGCAGTCAAATGGGCCGTCCCGTCTCTCTCGCACTCACTGTGGCCGCCCGCCCGCCCGGCGCGGCAACCGGCCAGCGGCGTAGCCACAGGCCGGGGGGGACGACTCGTGCCATTTGTTCTTTTCTTTTTTCCACCCCCCGCGCACCCCGGGGGGCACTATCCGAATCCGGTGCAGCAGAGAGAGATAGCGCTGGGTGGTGCAGCAGAGAGAGAGAGAGAGAGAGATAGCGCTAGGTGGTGCACCTCCGGGACGACCCTTATCAGGGCCGGGCTCTGCGGGGGACTGTCCGCTATCAGGCGGCGGCGCCCCAACTGCACGTCCGGCGGTGCCTCCCCCGCCGCCACTCAGAATCTCACACGTGTGGCGGCCGATGTGGCGTTTCGTCACTCGCGGAAACCCTTCTTCCTTGCCGGGGGTGTACGGCAACTCCTCCTGATGGCGCAAAGACGCCAAAGGGAGTGTAAGCGGCTTTCGCAAACGCGGCGCGGGGCCAGACGACACCGCCCTCCGAGGGACGCGCGCACCTCGGATATCTTCTTCTTCTAATCGCCGACCGCGGCGCGGGCGCCGGCTGCCATCCTCACAGTGGCGGTCTGAGAGCGGCGGCTCGTCCCATTTGACTACGTCAGTGCGAGAGAGATGGCCGGGCATCGCCCGGTCGAGCATCTCTCTTGCACTGCCGCAGTTAGATGGGCGGCCAGACCCCTTTTTTCCTTTACCTGCGCGGCGGCACACACACACACACACACACACACACACACGGTGCTGAGAAACGGGAGCACACACCTCTCGCCCCCTGGCACCGCGTCACTGTCCGGCTTGTTCCTCGGGATCCATCACCACCATCCCCCGGGTAACCTCCTCACCAAGGGGACAAAAAAATGCTAAACGGCTTCCCGATCCACGATTTCACAACGACAGACGACGGTGGGCGACACCACATGCATGCGCATTGGGACACGCCACATACACGCTGCTACACATGCCTCAATTGCAACAGAGGAGGTGCGCTCTCATTGTATGGCACTTTCATCAAACCCAACCCCACCTCAACCGGTTCCCCATGCACATCACACACAACACACACACGGGGAGGGGTGAGGGCGACACTTGTCTGTGTGTGCACCGCGGGCGGCGTAATGCGTGTGAAGCAACACCGCACCACGTGACCGCACGGCAAAGGGGGGGAGGGGAGGGGGAGACACATAGAGACACAGACACCGCCGGGCACATCCTATACGGCAGCGGCCGTACGACTTTCCGAACGTCTGGAGTCGGGCAGCGGTGCGAGGCCGGGCCGACACTCCCTGCGCTGCCCTTGAGGGTTACTCCCCGAGATAAGCGCGCGCGCGCGCAGACCCCTCCACACTAGCTGCAGTATGTAAGCGGGCCGGGTGAGGTAACACACACACACAACAGGTTTGGGGGGCCGACGCAGGTGCGCACGCAATATATGCCTTACCTGATGTAGAAGACGGACCCGTTGTTCTGGAGGCGCTTCCATCCGAATGGCACTTGCACGGTGAGATGAGGCGCCTCGGGCACCCGCATCTTCATCGCACTCACACTCTGGTCCATGGCACAATGGCTGTTGGGCGCGACGGCCGCGCCAAACTGATGCACACTAGTCACACTCGTCGTCATGGGGCCTACGGGGGGCACCTGGCTCGTCACGAGATGGGGCGGCTGCACCTGGCTCGTCACATGGGGCTGTTGCACCTGGCTCGTCACGACGTGGGGCTGTTGCATCTGGCTCGTCACGACATGAGGCTGCTGCACCTGGCTCGTCACATGGGGCTGTTGCACCTGGCTCGTCACGACATGAGGCTGCTGCACCTGGCTCGTCACGACATGAGGCTGTTGCACCTGGCTCGTCACGACATGGGGCTGTTGCACCTGGCTCGTCACGACATGGGGCTGTTGCAACTGGCTCGTCACGACATGGGGCTGTTGCACCTGGCTCGTCACGACGTGGGGCGGCTGTCCTTGGCCCGTCACGATGTGAATCGGATTCACGTTTTGCGGAAACAGTTGAGGCTGGCTAGCGGACGTTGGGACGAGCTGCGGGTTGTTGGGAGCCATCTGGGGTGCCTGGCAGTGGGTGTTACCGGAGACGAGGATTCGACCGCCTCCCGACGGCAGGAACTGGGCGTGGTGGGGCGCGGGGGGCACGTTTCCCGGCACGAGTTGAATCGGGTGCTCTCCGGGAGGAAGGTACGGTTGACCGATACCTGGCTGAACGACATGGTGGCCCACATTCGAATTCACCAAGACTTGCTGGCCGTTGCTAGGGAAGAGTTGAGACGCTGTGGCGTTTGGGTTCAGGAAGTCGTGACCCGTCTGGAATGCGTGCTGATGGTCCAGGTCCACCTGTCCTTGCACTTGGCCCCCTGTAATAGCGGAGCCATTGCATGCATCTTGCTGACAATCTGCTGAGCTCAGACTACTGCATGTGGACTCTGCTGTCTCAGACCTCACAGATTCGCATCTTGGAGCAGTGATATTGCCATTGTTATCTCCGATTATGGCCATTAAATTTTCTAGGTTGCCATTGTCATGGACTTGCTTCATGCTCATTTGATTTGAGGAAAATTGCTGCGTTCCAGATACTGGCACATTTTGGTGAGACTGGTTGACAGTATAAACCCCCATAGAGTCCCCATTGCTCATGACCACATGGGGAGGAGTTCCATTCGAGGAGCAAACTGCACCTGCTTGTTGCAAACTCATCTGATGATCAGACACATCAGTGGGACATTTGATGCTATCGAACCCATGATTGCCGATGGAATTGCCAGTGTTTGCATAGCCATAGCTGTTAATCATGTTTGACCCCATTTGACATGAGTTGAAGATGTTATTCTGGACCACTTCCCCCTCGCCATTGTTGTTGGTTTGGAAGTATGCTCCATTGCTCTGAACCGGAAGGAAGTTATTTTGGATGAACTCTTGATTTTTCCCATGTTTCAAGACATCATCGCCGTTATTCATGGCGGCTGCGGGTATGTCAACATTGACGTACCCGGAGCCGTTGATGTCATTCGAGAAAGCTTCCCTGCACTCCACATTTTGCTGGGTCATGTACGTTTGGGGGAAATTTTCCGAAACGTATACTATCACATTTTGCAGGGGCGCTTGAGTTTGTGATGGGGGCGGTGCAGGAGACGGCTGACCGGGTGGCACACGCTCAGGCTTGCCTGCCATGATTCGGCAGGTGCTTGAGTGCGGCACCCAACAGCATCACTCCAGCGGAACATATGGTGAGCGCACCTCAGCTTAGTCCTGCTCCCCTCTGCAACAGACGAGAGGGAAAACCAAAGTTAAAACTGCACTGACCTAATGACTTTTACCATATTACATTATATGCCATACTAGTCTCAAAATTTTTGATTTTCGCGCGTACATGCCTACAAGGTATGGAATACAACCTAACCTAACCCTACCCAATGAGTTTCTTCCTAAAATTAACATTTTTTATTTAATTAAAAAAAAACAAATTCAAGCAAATATTTTTTTTTGCTCTATTCAGAAGGTGATAAGCAAATTATTTGGAGACAGTGCACTTTCTGGCTGGAGATCATATCCAAGACCCTCATAAAATTTATGACCTGCCCTGAACCTCAATAAATAGGACAATAGGGCTAGGTGTGACTGGCAGATGTCAACTCCCTTTTCACACGAAATAAGAGTGTGGTCTCCCAATACTCCTCAAAATACAATTCCATAAGAGCTTGGCAGTTTATTTTATCCAATTGACACAGATAATTGAAAAGCACACTTGTTTTACTGTCAAAGTTAGGTTAGAACTTGACAGCCCCCTGGACAAAAATCAAACTCTGGAATGGCAGTGAGAAAAAATGTTCTCAGAACAAAAACCGTTCCAATAAATAAAACAGATAAAAATCTGACATAAACAAAATACTATATCTTCCTTTAAATATTTAGAGGTTAGGAAATTTTAAAACTTCACCACATAGAATCAAATTTTACTTTGATTTTTGAATTTGAAATGTAAAATTGACGTAATTCAGGGAAAACGCAGCGTGCCGGCGTACGATCAGCAAAAGGCCGAGTGTCATATGCTGCTGTCATCATGACAACTCGCTTGTCAAGGCCTACATACATTCAATGAATGAGACTGACAGCACTCATTCAATGATTATATGTGCACCGAAAGTGATTTAGAAAACTTGTCGTTTCGGAAACGTTTTGTTAACTACGCTTCGAGGAAGATAAAAACAGAATTCAGCTTTATACATTGAAATACAATGCATTATCATGTCACATACCTGAATACTTCGTTGCCCGCTGCATAATACAGACAGTTAAATCCTTTTCTTGACATTACACTAAGAAACGAGGTAATCCGTGAAGACAGCCGACGATTTTGCACTTTACTGACACCACTTCACAACACAATTGCCACTTTTATCAAGGCCGGTCAATTCACAAAGCTGTGCACTAGTCTATTTTAATCAGATGGGCTAGGCGTAAACCACATAAAATAAGCCTTGTCAACACTTGGCTCTCTTCAAATGTTTTCTAGAAATACAACACAAGCACACCTCCGAGCTAAGAGAAACGTTCACGCACGAACACGCGGTATTCGCACACATCACTTCACACAAACATCACGCTACAACATTTCAAAATCCACGAATTTTTTAACATCGGTTGCACTGTAAACGGAGTAAGTACGGATATGTTTCGACGGAAAAATGGACTCCGGCTGCTCAGACACAGCTCCCAGAATCCCTTGCGTTGGACTGAAACCTTAAATGCCCCCTCCACTCCACGAACCAAACTGCTTTCGCAAGTGGCGACGTAGTACTAAGTGTGGCCGCTGGGAGCGGTAACGATCGGGGTCTGGGAAAACAGTCCCGTGGCTGCATTGATGTGGGCCATAACCGTTCAGTTTAATGAAATAAATAAGACGTATCTAAATTTAAGATGAAGGATAATTGTTTATTTCCGGCGAAAATGGCAGAAACTGCTCAACTTGTGTCAAGTTTTTCCCCGGCCCCACTGTTTTACCGACTGAGGGAATGCGCGCGCTGCGAGTCGAAAAGGAGGGTGCACACAAGGCGGTGGGTTGATGCCCGCGCGCGCGCTTTTTGAATGGCTCGGGTTAGCCTGCGAGACCGGGCGTCCGTCAGGAGCCGAAGACACTCATGTAGCACATGGTCCCGGTGCGGGGCTTGGGCTGCAGCCCCAGGAAGAGATCGGGCGCCGGGCGGTGCTCGCGGACCAGTGCGCGGGCCCAGCCCATGTCCGGAGGCCCCCGCGACGCGTGCCGCGGGTCCCCGGCACGGTCCGCCTGCACAACCAGGATCGCGTCAGCGCCGTCCCCCACCGGGTCATCCAGCTACGCTGTACACTCACGGACGACAGCTCCCGGATCGCTGGGAGTTCCCCGTCGGACTCCGCTGCCGAGGCAAACGGCTCGCCGACGGGCTGGCCAGAGGCGGCCGCGGCGAACAACGCCTCCAGCAGCAGCGCCAGGCTGGCCATGCGGCGCTGCTCCCGCAGCCGACACGCCCACGCCAGGACGTTGCGCTGCTCTGTGAGAAGCGTCAGAGGACGAAATCCCATCGGTCCGACGTCCAATCGGTCGATAATGGTCCATTTCTCACTGGGGCCACTCTCCCTCACCGGGCTCGGGCAGCTTGGAAGCCAAGTGCCGGATGAGCATGTCGTTGACGGTCGCCGCTTCCACGCGAGCAGCTGGAGAGTCGTTCTCAGAATGTTAATTTCCTTTAAATAATGGTCAACATTCTCAGGGCCCGCCGGCGGACATGCTGAGCGCACGACGGACCGAACACGAGTCGTCAGCAGCCGTGGCAGTCATGTTGCGGAACGTACAGAACGTACCGCTCATGAGTGCGGCCGTCGGATCGGCACCGTTTCAGGAGTAACTCAAGGCTCTTGAGTCTTCGGGGCCACGCAGATTTAGCCGCAGCCGCCAACCACGGCAGCACAAATCGGCTTGTCCGCTTGTATGGGGTGTTCCGCGTATTCCCGCACGACCGCCAGTTCAACAATACCAGGATGGGCAACAGCGACCGAGTTATCACGGAATTCCATTTCCGGACCCGCGCCACCGGCCAGATCTGAAACTCTAGACGGGTTCAATTTTTATTAGAAATAAAGGGTATTTCTTCATCTACAGCGCCATTTTGTTTTCACTCGGACGTGCTTCGCGCCTGAAGCCTTGTATGTTGGCGGTTTTCTTGAATTCATTTCGATCGTCATTTGTCGCTCTTTCTGTTTGTTGTTGGAGCGAAATCGTTCAACTCGGATGCGTCAGATGAGGGCGTAAAGTGACTTTAACGGTTTTAAAACAAAATCGCCGAAATGTCGGGGAGGACGAGGTCTACCTTGCATAGCATTGAAGTTGAAAACTTCAAATCCTATCGTGGGAAGCAGACTATCGGCCCGTTAAAGCCATTTACCGCTGTTATCGGCCCCAATGGCTCAGGTCTGTACAGTTGTTTATAGGAGAGATTTTGTTGAAAAATATGTCTTCTACTTAATATGTGCGCTTAAACTAAGCATTTTAATTATTAATCGTGCTCTAAGTCGTCAACGGTCACTCACTCCTACATTTTATTTCTGTTTTTGTCATTATTAGTTGCTAAGAGAGGTTATGTGTTCATTTAGTGTGTCAGGTTTATTCATTCTGTTATATCTGCTCCTCCGTATTCAGGGAAATCAAATTTCATGGACGCCATTTCGTTCGTCATGGGGGAGAAAACATCCAGTCTGCGAGTTAAACGTTTGAGTGATCTTATTCATGGAGCATCTGTTGGTAATCCGGTTTCAAGCAGGTACATCTCAAATTATTATTATGATTGTAAAAGTGGTTTTGTCTGGGGTTATTTTATTTCTAAGCTGAGGTCAATTTTTTTTTTCTTTCAGGGCCTCTGTTACTGCTGTATTTCTTATGGAAGATGGGTCTCAGAGACACTTCACCAGAACCGTTCAGGGTTCATCATCTGAACATCGAGTAAACCGGGAAGTATGTTTCTTAGTCACTCTTCTTTCAACATTTCTGTGTGCCTTTTATTTCAAGTACTATTATTATATTTTTTCCGTCTAACTACATCCTGTTTTAATTTCTTTGGTCTCGTTTTCAGCCTGTTTCCAACAATGTATATCTACAAGAGCTAGAAAAACTGGGCATTAATGCAAAAGCTAAGAATTTTTTAGTGTTCCAAGGAGCTGTTGAATCAATTGCTATGAAAAACCCCAAAGAAAGAACAATTTTGTTTGAGGAAATCAGTGGGTATGTGTCATCAAAATTATCATTGTCTAAAAGAATGATGGTTTTGAAACCTACATCCTGTTTTAACTTATTGCTTCTTGTATAGATCTGGAAATTTAAAGGATGAATATGAGAAACTAAAGGCAGAGATGTTGAAAGCAGAAGAAGAAACTCAGTTTACTTACCAAAAGAAGAAAGGCATTGCTGCTGAGAGAAAGGAAGCTAAACTCGAAAAAGAGGAAGCAGAAAAATATCAGCGCCTCAAAGATGACTTGGTGTGTTTGTGACTTCTGTTTTCTGCATCAACAAGGCTGTTATCTTCATGTATTTCGGTTCATTCTTCAATTGTCTGTTTTAATCCATTCTTGTTTTTTGAACTATCAGGCTGACAAGCAAATTGAGCATCAACTTTTTCGCCTTTACCACAATCAAAAAGAAATTGAAAGACTGGAAGATGAATTTCGCCTTAAACAGGCAGAGATTGCAAAAGTTGAAAAGAAAAAGGAAAAAGCAGAAGAATTGTTGAAGGAGAAAAAGAAGGAGAGTGGTAAAGCATCTCGTGAATTAGCAAAAATTGAACAAGAAATTCGAGAACATGTGAGTTTACACACCTGATTTAATTCTTAAATTTCTCTCATAGACCTTGCTATGATCACTTTTTATTGTTTGTTGATAGGAAGTTGAAATCAATCGTAAGAGACCTACCTTTATCAAAGCTAAAGAACGAGTAGCTCATGTAAAAAAGAAGCTTGAAAGTGCTCACAAGTCCTTATCTCAAGCTCAGAAAGCTCATGATGCTCATGAAGAAGACATAAGGGTTTTGCAGCGTGAACTGGAGGCAGTTGAAGCGAAGCGCCTCGAATATGAAGAGCAAGTAGCTGGAGAAAGTCAAAGTCAGGGTCGTGATGTAACATTAGAAGAAAATCAGGTTTGATATTTTTTTATTTGGTAGTTTTCTGTTTGATAATTATTTTTTCTTCAGTGTACGTAATGCAATGTGTCTTGGCAGGTAAAAGAATATAACAGATTGAAAGAAGAGGCGGGAAAACGCTCTGCTATGTACCTACAACAGCTTGATTCAGTAAATCGTGAGCAGAAATCTGATCAAGATCGTCTTGACAATGAAGGTCGTAAGCGATCTGAAATTGAGAATAAAATGAGACAAAAGGGCCATGAAAAGGATGAAGCCTTGAAGAGAAGTCAAAAACTCTCTGAGCATATTCGGTAATGTGACGTTTGCCTTTATTTAACTACATCACATTTACAAGCACAAGGTTTCTAATTGGTTTATTTAAATTTTATTCTCTCAGTGTGAGTGAGAAGGCGCTGGAGGAGCAATTGTCTCTGCGGACAGCATTGACATCTGATGTTGGATCAAGCAAAGAACAGGTTACTTCAATTCAGAAGGAACTAGAAAATATCACTGAGCAGTTGGGAGATGCTCGTGTTGACAAACATGAAGAGGGTCGAAGGAAAAAGAAGCAGGAAATTGTGGAGAATTTCAAGCGCCTGTTTCCTGGAGTGGTAAAGATTTCTGCCAACAAATCTCTGTTGTTTGAGGCAGTTCTTATTGTTTAAGTTTTAACTGTGCGTGTTCTTCATTCTGCAGTTTGATCGCATGATTAATATGTGTGAGCCAATTCACAAAAAGTTCAACATGGCTATCACTAAAGTTCTTGGCAAGTACATGGAGGCAATTGTTGTTGACACAGAGAAGACTGCAAGGCAATGCATTCAATATTTGAAAGAACAAATGTTGGAACCTGAGACATTTTTGCCACTTGATTACATTCAGGTGTGTTATTTTTTAAACTGGCTCTCTTTTATGTTTTTGATCTAAATCTTTAACCAATCCTTTCTCTTTTTTAGGCAAAACCTTTAAAAGAGCGTTTGCGAAATATCAAGGAGCCTAAAAATGTCCGTCTTTTGTTTGATGTCCTGCAATACCAACCTTTAGAAATCAAGCGAGCGGTCTTGTTTGCCACTAACAATGCTCTTGTATGTGACTCACCAGAAGATGCCATGAAAGTGGCTTATGAGATTGAACCTCATCACAGATATGATGTGGGTTTCTTATTCATGTGTTGTCTTGGCCTTCATAAAATCTGTTATATTTAAGATCCTCTTTTTATCATCTCTTTAATTATTTGTTATGTAACACAGGCTGTAGCTCTTGATGGCACCTTTTACCAAAAGTCTGGAATTATCTCAGGAGGTTCTCTTGACCTGGCCAGAAAGGCAAAAAGATGGGATGAAAAGCAGATGTCGCAGCTGAAGTCACGAAAGGTAGATCCTACTTATTGAATTGTGGTGTGTTAAGGCACTTGTTCTAATCATTGTTCTTGTGCTCATATATTTTATAGGAAGAACTTACAGAAAAACTGCGGGAGTCTATGAAGAAATCACGTCAGGAATCTGAGCTGAATACAATTGACTCTCAAATTAAGGGGTTAGAGACTAGACTCAAATTTTCAAGGGGTGATCGAGAGAAAACGGTATGTTGAGGTTTAAAACATAAGACTACATATTTCTAACAGTATAGATTTTGATCTGACTTTGTATATGTATTACAGCTGAAGCAAATTGATGATCTTGATCGTGAGCTTCAAAATTTGAAAACACAACTTGAGGAGTATGGAGTAAGTTCTTGTCCACTGTTTACTTTTTTTCATCCAATTGGCATTGCTGTTTATTCCTCTAAATTATTGTTATAGCCAAGAATCGATGAAATTGAACATTCCATGGAGGTGCGAGACAGGAAATTAGACCAGCTGAAGGAAAAGCTTAACTCAGTGGAAGACGATGTTTTTGCCGATTTTTGCACTTCAATTGGTGTGGCAAATATAAGACAGTATGAGGAGCGTGAATTAAGGTGTGCATTTGTTATTGCTAGATAATTTGCTTATGGTTTCATGTCTGGTACAAATTTTAGTTAATGCCATTCATTTTGCCATCTTATGTTTGCAGAACCCAACAGGAACGGGCTAAAAGGAGGATGGAATTTGAGGATCAGAAAAATCGTATTCAAAATCAGCTTGATTTTGAGAAAACACGTGACACCAAAGGTACAGTATAAAATATTGTCATTAGGTTCATTAACTTTCCTGTATCTTGGTAAATGTCCATCACTTTATCATTAACACTTCAGACAACGTCCTTCGTTGGGAAAGAGCGGTCCAAGATGATGAGGATGCGTTAGAGTCTGCCAAACAAGCTGAGCAAAAGCAGCTCCAAGAAATTGATAAGGACATGCGAGAATTAGACAAGCTCAAAGCTGATCGTCTGAACAAGAAGAGTGATGTTGATGCCTTCGATGAGCACATAGGGAAGGTCAGTCTGGGTGCACAATCATTTGAGTTATTGCCTTGAACAGTATCTTAAAAAAAGTTTATTATTTCAGGCAAGAAAAGAGGTTTCGGCTATTGCCAAAGATATCCAAGCATCTCAGAAACAAGCTTCTAGTCTGGAGTCAAAAGTTGAACAACGCAAAGCTGATCGCCACTCTATTCTTAAACAGTGCAAGGTTTGTACTCCAATTTCATCATAATCATTTTTATTAATACATTTTTTTAAAAATTTGTCTTGTTTATTTTAAATGTATTTTTAATGTTTAGATGGAAGACATTGTCATACCAATGTTAAGAGGAAATATGGAAGATATAGCTGCAGAGGGTGGTGACACTTTTGAAGATACAAGCAGTGCAGCTAGTTCAATGAATACTACTCAGCAGATGTACGACAGAGAGAGCAGGTGAAGTCATGGAGCATTTGATTATCATATTCAGTGCATCTATTTATACATTGCATTATCACAAGACAAACTTTTTCTCTCATTTCTATAGAATTCAGTTAGATTATCGACAGCTGAATGATGATCTTAAAGATCTAGATGAAGCTGATGAGATTAAAAAACGAGGAGACAAATTACAGAGAGCTATAAACAGTTTAATGGATACCATTCAGAGAATCCAAGCCCCAAACATGAAAGTAAGTGTTTATAGCAGCCAGCAGTAGGTGTATGTATGTTTTCTGCTTATCTGCGATCTAACTTGCAATTGTTTGTCCAGGCAATGCAAAAATTAGATTTAGCTCGTGAAAAGCTCCAGGAGACAAATGAGGAATTTGATACAGCTCGTAAGAAGGCAAAAAAGACAAAACAAAGCTTTGAGAAAGTTAAGAAGGATCGTCATGATCGGTTCATGGACTGCTTTGAACATGTATCCAATGAAATTGATGGCATTTACAAGGTGTGCTTAACTTTGTGCAAACATAATTTTCTACTAGAAATATCACTGTTTGATGGTTTTGGTTTACAACCCAATGTTCCTTCCTCTATTCCAGTCGCTGGCTAAAAATCAGTCTGCTCAAGCCTTCCTTGGTCCTGAAAACCCAGAAGAACCATATCTGGATGGCATCAACTACAACTGTGTTGCTCCTGGAAAGCGCTTCCAGCCCATGAGCAATTTGTCTGGTGGTGAAAAGACAGTGGCTGCACTTGCTCTCCTTTTTGCGATCCACAGGTATTTGCATCAGTTGATGAAAATCAGTTATTATTTCTATCGTTCCATTGTCTACTTTTGTTATTTCTCAATTTCCAGCTACCAACCTTCGCCATTCTTCGTATTAGATGAGATTGATGCTGCTTTGGACAACACTAACATAGGAAAGGTTGCCAGCTATATTCGTGAGAAAACATCTTCACTCCAGACCATAGTGATCTCCTTGAAGGAAGAATTCTATAGTCATGCTGATGCTCTTATCGGCATTTGCCCTGATGTAAGCAACTATTTATTTCCAACATATGTAATCTTTATTTTACTGTCCATAAAAAGACAATAACCTTTTCTTTCCTTTCAGGCTGGTGAATGTCTTGTCAGTAAAGTTCTTACACTTGATCTGACTGAGTTCAAGACACATATAGATGAGAGCGAGCGCTGACAAAGCGCTGAGCCCCCAGCAGATGTTGGTGGGCTCAAGATGGTCACTCGTCGGTCTTCAAAGCAGAAATCAACCTAATTGCTAAGTTTTCTCAGCTAATGGGCCTGTAATAATTTTCATGGTACATGAAATGGAAGTTGCCTCCCAATGTGTCTGGTGCACAAATTGTTTTTCTACCAGTTTGTTAAATATTTTGGGGTGTTGCAATAGTTTCATGTAATTTTACTTTAGTGGTATTCATGCTATAATGTGAATTTTTGTATGTTGTAGCTTTATGTTACCCTGAGTTGTTAAAGTTTGCTATTTCTGATTTGTTTTTAAGAATGTCTTGTATTTTATGCCTTTTGGCAACCATTGACTTTTGTACTTATCGTGTAAACTGAAAATTTTTGAGGATTTAATAATGTGTTGTCATAATTTAAAAAAATGTATTGGTCCTTAAGTTATTTGTGTAAGAGCTATCTTTATCATGTATACTTCATCTACCTGTTCATTGACTATAAATGAGAACAATTTTTTTAGATTTGAAATTGGTATTATGTGTCAATAAACTTCTTTTTCTTGGTACATACTTGCAACTTGAGTTTTCTTTTACTGTGTTCAATGCCTACGATTGTTTGTTGTTAACCACCCAGGCAGGTGCCCCGGGAATTTTGTTGTCTTACATTGAAAATTAGTTATCGGCCAGGTTCCTTAAATCTGATTTAGCTGCAAGAATGAAAGGGTAATCCATTTTCTTGTCCTGGCAAGCCTGACGCTAAACGTCGCGGGAATGGGATTAGCGCAGTGTAGCGTTTCCGGTCTGCCAAGGGAGAGCCGCACCTTACACCAACCTCGCACTCCTATCCATATTAATTTCGCAGCACAAGGTGAGAATGGCGAGTAATCCAGACTTAATATGATCCTCTGAAACTTGGACCGTGTATGTCATTGGCACTCAGCTCGAGGCGAACCACTCGATTAATTTTTCTTGAGATCCCTCTTTTTGTGTGAATGTTGACCATACCGCGAGTCCGTCATTTCAGCCGATTTCAAAGTTTGACTGCTCCTGGGACTTCTGACGGTTGTTCTCACGTTGACGAAAGCGGTTGCCATTGGTGTTCGGCCTTGTTGGTTGGTCTGTCGTCTCCGATGGGCCTTTCATCGCTCATTGCGCAATGAAGTTCTCATTACAAAAAATCGTACTCGAAAACTTTAAGACGTATGAAGGAAAGGTGGAAATTGGACCATTGAAAGACTTTGTTGGTGTGATCGGGCCGAATGGAACAGGTGAGACCCCTCGCAGGCGCCGGTGTCTTCACCCGAACCTTGCATTAAGAGTAGAGGGGACTCAGGATTTGGTGATTTTCAGGAAAATCGAACCTACTTGATGCTATATCCTTTGCCTTCGGGGAGAAGGTTTCCACTCTGCGTGTGAAGTCTGCTAACGAGCTAATCCATGGTGCACATGTGGGAAAACCGGTGTCCAGAAAGTGAGCATCTTCGGTGTTGTTTTCTGGGGGACAAACGCCCCATCTTGGCAGTCGTGAAACTTTCTAATTTTTACAGAGCATCTGTGAAAGTGGTATTTCAGTACGAGGATAAGACGTCCTGTAGTTTTGAACGAACAGTTTCTAGTAAATCCACTCAACACTTTTCCTGGAATAATGAGGTAACAGTTTTAGGATATCTTAAATTTTGTTATTTGGCTAATGTAGGTAAATGGTTTTTTTCTTTCTTTTACAATCGCAGACAGTGTCAAGTGCTGTTTATCTTCAACAGTTGGAAAAATTGGGTATCAATATTAAAGCAAAAAACATTATTGTATACCAAGGAAAGATAGAAGACATCGCTATGATGAGTGGAAAAGAGAGAACCGCAATGTTTGAAGAGAGTAGCGGGTAGGCTTGTTCCTCCTGTTGTAGGAATGTAGGAAAAATATTTCCATGAAGTACAATAACTGGTCATGAATTGTTCTAACTAGGTCCAAAGAGTTAATTAGAGAATATGAAGAGCTTAAGAAGAAAGTGAATGAATTTGTAGACAGGACTCAGGACACCTACATTAAAAAACGCGCTGTCAGAGCTGAATACAATGCAGCAAAGCAAGAGAAAAATGAGGCTGTGAAACATAAACAGCTAAGCAAAGAATTAGTCAGTTTTGGACCCTATCCTAGCATCCTAGCAAACCATTGTCATCCTTAAGCTTTATTAACTATTCGTTTGGGGGCTTTCAGGCTGATAAAATTGTTGAACTCCAGCTGTTCAAACTTTATCATAATGAGAAGGATATTGAAGAGGTAGGACAAAATATTGTAAATCAGCAGTCAGCCTTGAGAGAAGCTGAAATAATCAAAGAGGATGTGGAGGGAAAATTGAAGCAAGCTAAGAAAGCCCTAGGCTTGGCCCGTCGTGAACTGGATAATCTTGAGAAGGAGTCGCGTGCATACGTAAGTCTGCTCTTTCTTTTGCTGGTTTCGAGTGCTTGTATTTTGTGAATATGAAGAGGTCCTCAATTTTCAACTTCCATTCTTTTCATTGTTCTTTTTCAGGAGGAAGAAGTTAAGCAATCGCGTGGCCCTGCGATCAAAGCTAAAGAAGAAAGTTCTCATTTGAAGAAAAAGGTAGAAACAGCCTGCAAATCTCTGGAGCAAGCCAAGGAAGCCCACAAGAAACATGAAGAGACCATAGGAATATTAAATGAAGAGCTTGCAAGGCTGGAAGAAGAAAAAAGAGACTTTGAGGCCAAATCTGCTGAAGAAAGTTTAAGTCAAGGGATTGATGTAGAACTAGAACAGTCACAAGTACAACTATTACTATCACATGTTTTTCTCATATGCTATTCTTAGTGCCTAATTGAATGGATGAATTTTTCAGGTTGACAACTACAATGAGAAGAAAAGTGAAGTAGCGAACCGCTCAGCCAAGTATCAACAGCAGATTGTATCGCTTTCTAGGGAACAAAGGTCAGATCAGGAAACGCTTGATATTAATAGGAGGAAATTTTCTGAAATTGAGTCACTAATCAAACAGAAGACTCTTGAGGCTGAGGAAGGGAGGCAGCGTTGTGAGAAGCTCTTGGAACGCATCAAGTATGTTTCTTGATAGTTTTTAAAGAACTGCTTACTTGCTGCTGCTGACCAAAGCAAATTAGATTATGGCATATGTGTATTAACATCTTTACTTTCAGTGACAACAAAAAAGAAAAAGAGCAACTGGAAGTGCAACAGGAATCCCTTGCAGCAGACTGTGGTGTATTTAAAGAGCAAATGGAATGTATGCAAAATGAGCTGGATGATGTTCTTAGTCAACTTGGTAATGCTCATTTGGACAAATATGATGAGAATCGAAGGAAAAAGAAACATCAAGTCGTTCAGAAATTAAAAGTGCTTTTTCCTGGAGTGGTAACAATCTTTCCTATATACCATTTGGAATTAATTAATATTGTCTGTTGTTTATACATGAGATGTTACAGTTCGATAGATTGATAAATTTGTGTAAGCCAATTCATCAGAAGTATTCAATAGCAATTACCAAAGTGATGGGTAAATATGTAGATGCTATTGTTGTTGATAAGAAGGAGACTGCACAGTCTTGTATTCACTATCTAAAGGGACAAATGATGGAACCTGAAACATTTTTGCCTTTAGATTACATTCAGGTTTGTTATTTATTTTTTACCACTTTTTATTTTATATATTTTTGTTCTCAATTGCCTCTATTTTATTTATATATTTATGTTTTTTTTAGACTAACCCATTGAAAGACCACCTACGCAAGGAAAGACCATCTCATAAATGCCATTTGCTCTATGATGTTGTTGAATTCCAACCTCCTCAGATTAAAAGAGCTGTTTTGTTTGCAACTAAAAGTGTTCTGGTTTGTGAAACAGCAGAAGCTGCTCGGGATGTTGCTTATAATCTGGTTCATTACTATCCTGACCCTGATAAAGTGGATGTACGTTTAAATGTTCTGTTAAGTTATTGTAAAAGGTTTGCACTTTTGTTTTAAAGAGATTGTTTTTATTCCTCCTCTAGGTTGTTGCTTTAGATGGCACATATTTTCAGAAGAGTGGTCTTATTTCTGGTGGGAGTGCTGATTTAGCCAGAAAAGCTAGACGCTGGGATGAGAAAATAGTTGATCAATTGAAGGAACGAAAGGTTAACATTCTTTTCCTTAAAGAGTCAGCGGTTCAGCATTTTAAATATGCCACTTCACATGCCTTCATTAACATTTTTAGGAACAACTGTTAAGCAATCTGAAGGATCTCAACAAGAAACTACGAATAGAATCAGATTTAAATGTGACCAAAAGTCAAATAAGAGGCTATGCTTCTAGAATCCTCCCAATGGAGCAAGACCTTAAGAAGTCTGTGAGTAAATTTGCCTCAAAGGTATAATAACAAAGTTTGTAATCTGTTCAGGAAACATCCTAATTCTCAACAATTTATTTAGGAGGAAAAGATTAACCAGCTTACAGTGGACATTGAGAGCCTACAAACAGAGCTTCAAAAACTTGAGGTATTTTTTTTACTTCCGATTTTGTTCTGAATTAGGTTTTGGTTTGGGTCTTTATCATATGCCTATCACTGCAGCCAAAAATATGTGAAATTCAAAAGAAAATTGAGGTAAGAGGTTTGCAGTTGAAAACTCTAGAGAAAAAGTCACTATCTATTGAAGATCAAGTGTTTGCTGAATTTTGTGCTAGAATTGGTGTTCCAAATATAAGAGCGTATGAAGAATCAGGTTTGAGGTTTGTAGCATCTTATGTGGTTTTGATTTATTTCAAACAACTGATAGTAACTTACAAGTGTTTATTTCTGCTGAAGGGCCTATGAAGAACGTGCAGAGAAACGCATTGAGTTTGAAGACTCTTTAAGTCGTATTGTGAACCAACTTGATTATGAGAGGACTCTTAACACTAAAAGTATGTCATTGCAAGAGCTCATACGTTTGTTCATTATTAAATCACATTTTGCATTATACATAATGTTGTATTTGTAGGCAATGTTGAAAGATGGAGTGATGAAGTTAAACAACGCCAAAAAGATTTGGCTTCTTCAGAACACACTGAAAGTAAGCTTTTGAAAAAAGTTGATAGAGCTACATGCAGCTTGGAACAACACATGGAAGTGGTTTCTGTGAAAAGAAAAGAAGTGAATTCTTTGGAGAAAAATGTTAAGAAAGTATGGGTTGAGGTGAATGACAATTCATATCGCAAATTTGTTACTACTGAATTTTAATGCCCATGGATATCAAATTTAGGTTCAGCTGGAGGTCAAGCAGGCTAGTGAACCTGTTGATGAAGCTAAAAAGGAACTTATAAAATTAGAGAACCAACATGAAAGTCTCTTGCTGAAACGTAAATCGCTTCTTATTCAATGTGCTGTATGTTTTTGTCTATTACTAGGGATTCCATTTGTGTTTCTTTCCTCTGGTTCTGGTGCACACTTAAGACGTTCCATTGGTTTTTATGTCCAAAGGTTGAAGATATTTCCATACCCATTCTTGAAGGAAACTTGGCCGCACTTGTTCCAGGAGGGGCCCAGGCCTCTACTGATAGTACTACTGATAGCACTACTTCTTCTAATACTTCTCATTTGACGTGAGGCTCTAAATTATGTCTTCACTTACTTCTGAAATTGTAGCTCTGCCATTATTGTATTAATGAGTGTCTATTTTTCTCTAGAACTTCTGGGATAGTAGTTGACTATGATGAGCTTGCTGTGAACTTAAGGCGCATAAGAGGTGACCCAGATGTTCAGAACATCGCCACGGCTGTGGCACAAGAAATTGCTCAACTCAACAACATGTTAAACTCTCTTCAAGCCCCTCGCCATGGGGTAAGCAATTTTCAAGAATTCGAAAGTGCCCATGTTAATTTGCATTTTTATGTGCAAGTTGTAAGTTAAATCATTTTGATGCTATCAGGTGGAGGGCCAGTTAGAGAAAACAACTGGAAGACTCCAAAAGAGTAATGTTGAATTCAGCAATATTCGCGAGGAAGCAAGAAAGGCTAGAGAGAGCTTTGAGAAAGTAAAACGACAACGCTTTGATTGTTTTATGGAGTGTTTTGATTTCGTGTCCAATGAGATTGATAATATCTATAAAGTAAGGTCTTCTATGCCCTGTGTATCCAGTGCTTGTGTAGCTCAGCTCATATTTTTATATTCAATGTTTCCTAATATTTCCTGATATGTACTACAGCAAATAACACAGTCCTCATCTGCAATGGCGATGTTGACGGCCGATGATCCTGAGGAACCATATTTGAGTGGAATCAACTTTGCTTGTGTCGCACCTGGGAAAGCATGCAAACCTATGCGCAGCTTGTCTGGTGGAGAGAAAACCATTGCCTCACTTGCATTGCTTATAGCTTTGCATAAGTATGTATACTTGATCTTATATTTTGTAGAAAAGGAAATATGCGTAATAACTCAATATCCTATGGACAGGTTTCGGGCTGCACCCTTTCTTATTCTAGATGAAATGGATGCCGCTTTAGATAAGAGCAACATTGCAAAAGTTGCGCACTACTTCTCCAGTCAGAAAGTAAATTTTCAGACAATTGCCATTTCATTGACCCCAGAATTCTACTGTCATTCTGATGCACTTATTGGAATTACAAGACATGTGAGTGACCATTCAGTTGCCCCACACTCTGCCATCACTTCAACTTTTATTATTCTGTTCACTCTTTCTTCCTTTCAGCAACCGCAGGGCACAGATGATAGTAAGAGTCAAGCCTTCTTGTATGATCTTTCTAAGCACCCTGCATAAAATTCCAACTTTTTTTGTAATGTGGTGAGATTTGCTTCTTTTAATAGCAAGATTTTTTGTTTGTTTCCCCACCATTTGTGTTTTGTTTTTGTGTTACTTTCTGAGAGGCAGGTGTTGTCTTGTTAATTCATGATTAACTAAAGAGTTATCATTTTTGCCCTCTTTGTTTGGAAATACTTTTGTACAAAAATGTGCATCCAGTTATAAAATAAATAACTTTATTTTAAAAACATGAGTTTAATTTTCTAATAGCACCATTAACAGAACATAAAGTAATCAGATAACACGGCAGTCTCAATATTAGTCCCTAATTGTGAGTTGGGTTACTTAGAACATGGTCAACATCCTCACCATTTAAACTTAATGACAAAGAATAAAGTGTGCCATAACAATCATTTTAAAAAATTTCTAAAACATCTGTTCCCGAGACACAACTTTAACATCTATTCAGCACCAACGTAAAAGAATGGCTTGGTCAAGCTGGTAACATCATTTGATTAAAAAAATAAAGTACAGGGCAATTGAAGCAAATATGAATGAAAAACAGTAATGGCTATAAATGGCAATAACTTAAAATGTTAATATATGAAACTCAGTTTGAGTCAGTAGTGAACATGCATAAAGCTAAATATTAGCTGGCTTCTAAACAATAAACAAATTTTTAGAAAAAATAAGTTTAAGAATGGTCATACTTATCCTAAGAAAGAGGCAGTGAATACAAACACCACTGGGAAGACCAATCCTGATGGAGATGAAATTGCCACTGTTCGCACTGACACCAATATCATTGAACAGTTCATTTCCGCAATTTAAACGTTCCTCATGATTGTACAATTCCCGTAGTTATGTTAATACATTAAAGGATTGTATAGATCTTTGTAAAAAGTTTCAAAGGTTTCTTCGGTTCCTGGATAACTTGTTTGTCTTGTCAATGTATTTAGGGGGAGGTGGGCCCCTGACGGAAACATGTCGACTAAATAAGCTGAAAGTAATAATTGATAGCACCATTATAACAAACAATCACAATACACAAAAAGGGGAAAACATCCGAGTAATAAAAAAAAAGGTCGAAGAGGAGCACTTACTAGCGATAAGTTTCTGATCTGATGTAATCAATGACATGAGATATTCCAACCTGGAGCTGATCAGCAATCGGAGCTACCCATGGATTGTAATCCATCTTCAAGACGGATTTGTTGCCAACCAGATCCAACTGACCTGAGATTCAATCACAGCATTACATTTTTTTCCATCAAATCTATGATCTGTGAGAAACAAAAAAAAAAACAACAAACCAATCTCTGGCGGAAGAACTGTAAGACGGTTGCCTTGAATGTGAAGCTCTCGCAGGCGTGTCAAATCACCAATTTCTTTGGGTAGCTCAATTAAGTCATTGTCTCGAAGCACCAGCTGCAAATAATTATTCATTGAACCGATTCTCAAAGTGGAAAACCAACACTATTTTTTTCTTAAAATCTTCTTACAATTTGAAGGTTTTTTAGTTGCCCAATTTCTGGGGGTATAAACTCAAAATCATTATCACCTAAATACAGCGCTCGTAATGTTTCTGTAAGGAAGCAACATTTTAGAAATAAGTGTTCAAAACAGAGGAAGTGTAAATTCAATTTAATTCACAATCCATTACCAAGAATGAAGAAATTAGCAGGAAAACTTTCCTCGTTCAGATTATTATATGTTAAATCAAGCACTTCTAGGACAGGGAATGCTCCAAATCCACGGGGAAGAGCATTGAGGCGATTCATTCTGAGGAATACAGTACAGTGGAATATTTTCATACACATAAAATTACCATTTGGAAAGCATCTTACCCCAAGTTCAAGATCCGCAGTTTGGGCATTGAGGACAAGGAGACTGGCAATTCTTCGATGTAATTGTTGAAGAGGGTCAAGATTTCCAGATTAACAAGATTCGCCAAGCCAGGAGGAACGTCTGACAAACAAACAAGAAATTAATTTGGGGAACCTTTTCCTGCATTCCATCCGTCCTCAACAAACTCACCAACAATTTTATTGTGACTCAGAGTCAATCTTGTGATATTTGCCATGTTCACTGAAAGAGACAAAAATATTTTTGAGTCAGCACCAGCATTGTAGCCCGCGGTAAATTTGGAGCCCCATTCGAATTTCGATGTAAGATGCAAACCACCACAAATCAACGAGTTGATTCATTCAGGAGCAAGGTTATGTTGCACTTAAATTAAATTTGTGAATGGACGGGCAGGGTGATTGTCTATTTATTGTAACCCTCGCAAACAGCGACAGAGCGCTGTCATTTCAGGAATTGAACAACACGACAATCATCGTGTCGTACAAACAGGTGTCACGCCCACGACAACTCGCTGGCTCTTTGACAGCTCCCCTGCAGGCCAGGCCAGACCTCGACTTGCCAAATTTGGGCATAGCTCAGCCCCCGCTTCCGTTCCCAGAATACTTACAGAGCCCTGGCATCTCCTCAAACGACGAGATTCCCTTCTCCATGAGGTCCAGCTCGGGGTTCCCCGTGGAACGTGCCTCGTCCAGGACCTTCTTCGCCTTCGACATCTTGGAGTTGGGTATGCAAGACACTGGGGCTTGATTCATTGCGGACAAGATATCAAACAGCAGCGCGCACGGAAAAGTGGGATGGGCGACGCGGTGCCTTGTGGATGCGTGGTGTCGCCGTGCGCAGCGCCGCGCCTGCCGTCCGAAGCTCGTTCACTGCGCCTCCGCTAGGTGGCGCCAGCCGCCGCGACCGGCCGTCGGTGGGCATTCCCGCCGCGAGCTTCAAGCTTTTCAGGGAAGAAATTGAAGGATGAGCATCCTGCGAGAGCCGTGCGTGTGCGGCGAAGGGCCCCGCGCCCGTGGGGTTAGTGTTCCCGGGACCGGGAGCAGCTGCACCCGTCGGGCGCTGCGCTGACCCCACACCAGAGGGACTGCCCACTGCCGCGCGCGGGGGGTATTCGCACACGTGCGGTCCAGCCAGGGGGGCGGATAATCGAACACGCCTTGCAAAAGCGTTCTGGGAAGCATCGCGCCATCTGATTGGGATCGGGTCCAGCTCCACAACAACAGCAGTATCGATGCCTCCACATCTGCAATGCAGCACGCACGCACACGTTCACTGAGGCACGACATGGCCGAGCACGACGCCTGCGAGCGCCAGGGTAGGCCAGCCCGCGCGGCACGCGCGCATGGCGGTGACGCGGTTGCCTACCCAGCAGGCGCTATCATGTACTCTCACGGCTCGCGGTCGCTTTTTCGCTCTGCATGGAGGAGGGGAGGGGAGGGAGGGGAAGGTGCTGGGCAACTGCGGGTCTCAGGTAATCGCCTGGCGCCCCCCCCTCCCCTCCCCTCCCCCGCGCAGTCGGACTCGGACTGCGCGGCGCCTGCTGCTGCTGCACAGCCAGAGTGACGGCGGCGCGAGGAGACGAGACGGGCGTCAAACACGTCCCTGCAAGTGCAGCGTCAGGCAGCAGCAGCGACGGCAGCGGCACAAAAGGCGCACGCACAGAAAGGGAAACCATTTTCCTGGCAGCAGCTGGCGGTGGTGCGCGGGGGGTTGCCGGGGGTGGGGGAAGAAAGCAGTCTGGGGTTCCTTTTCTGGGAAATGCCGCGCAACAAGCGGCAGGTAACACACATTCTCGGGGTTCAACAACCTCGGCTCTGTGTGACTTTGTTTTCTTTTTTCTTTCCCTCCGGGGAGGGGAGGGGGGTTGCGCCGTGCTGCAAAGTGTGCTCGGTGGCGCACCAACAACATGACCGTCATGACGCAGCATCACAACGGGGTGCGGCACGCGTCCGCGCGCGCCACGCCTGACTCACTGACGGGGCGGAGGGACGTCCCCCGGGACGCGTCGTCGTCGCCCCAGGACCCTGGCCGACGAGGAGGGCGGAGTCCCGAGGCCAAAACCCCGGGAGGACATCCCTGCGACCGGGGCCGGGGGGGCCGGAGTGCATTCAGGTCTCCGAGCCGAGCCGCCGTGCCCGCCAACACGTACGCCACCACGGGGGAGACACAAGCATTGCCGAGCAGGAGCCCCGGCCCCGCGGGGACCCGCCATACAGCAGCACCCCAGGGGCGGTGGAGGCCGGGCCGGTCCGGGCTAGGTGTGCTATATAGGTGTCACCCCCCGCCCCCCTGGGATTCCTCCCCCCACACCTCGCACAATGGGCCCCCCCGGTTCGCACTGCACCACCACGGCCGCCGCCGCTGCCTCCCCGCTGCTCCCGCCCGATCGCGGCCTGCCATTCATTTTGCATGGGTCGTGTGTGTGCGTGTGTGTGTGTGTGTGAGTGTCCAGGAGGACTTACTGCCTCGCGAGGCCGCCGTTTCATTTCTCCGCGCGGACTGCTGCCCCCGCTGCTGCCGGCCGCCGCCTTGATGTTCTTGTTGGCGGCGGTTGTGGTTATTATTTCATACGCAGCCCGCCGCCGCCGCGCGGGGAGATTTGATTTAAACCGGGAGCCTTACGCCCCGCGTCCCGGCCGGACCGACGGAATTCGTTTATTGTCGGAGGGAGGAAGAGGAGGGGGGAGCTGGAGAGGGTAAAGGGGGGCATGAAGTAGGTGGCGTAGGGGGGGGGGGCAGCAGTTTGGAGAGGTGCTGCTCAGGTAGGCTGATGCAGGGATCGAGCACACCTCCAGAGAGGTCCAGGAGGGGGGGGGGATTCTGGAGAGAAAGATGCGGGGAGGGGGGGGGGCTGCTTTCGTCACCGTTACAGAAAAGGACGACGAAGGAGGAACGAGCGAGGAGTACTATATCGGATCGGGCCGGCCCGGTCCGGCAGGGCGATCCGTGTGTTTGTGTACCCTCGCCGGTCACTCGTGTGCAGTTAGTACGCAGCGAGCGGCTCCGGGGCTCCGGCGCTGGGCTCCGGCGGGGGCCGCCCGTGCCGCCCGGGGGCCCGGGGGCCCGGGGGCCCGGGACCCGAACCCGGCACCCGCCGGCACCGGCAGCCAGCTGGATTCCCCGATACATTCCTCCAGAACAAGAGGTGGCCTGGCGAGTTTTCAAAGCCTCCCGTGAGCGCGAGCGAGAGAGGTGAAGAGAAGGGGGAGGGAGAGAGAACAGATAGCAGAGAGAGAGAGAGAGAGAGAGAGAGAGAGAGAGAGAGAGAGAGAGGCAGAGAGCCCCTTCCCCCTCCCAGCAAATAAAAGGTAGAAGAACTCAAATGAAACGAAGCGAGGGGCAGCGGCGGGGGCTGGGCGGGTCGGAGCCGCTGGGCTGCAGCAAGCAGGGCCTGCCTCGGACTGGTGCATCCGCATCCGCAACACACGGTCTCTCTCTCTCTTTCTCTCCCCGTCTCTGTCGCTCGCAGTGCGCTCCGCAGCCAATGAAGGGGAAGGGCGCACGTATGCACACACACTCGACATTGCCTGCATCACTCACTCGGACGCCAAATTCTTTGATCACGAGCATTGAGGAGAGGCCATGGTGTCCGCACCGCTGGCGTCTCCCCCCCCCCCCTCCTCCCCCCCGCCTCCGCTTACCCCCGTCCCGCCCCTGCCCGCCCCCCGGACAGCGACGATTCGCCGCCCCGCCCTCCCAGCCCACCTGACCAGGACTCCATGGTGCAGCAGCCGATCCGTGGCCTTTACCTCGCGTACCATCATCACAGGGAGGCTCCCTCCTCCTCTCCTTCGGGGCGGCGGGGACGCGGGGTGTGGGGGGGTAAATTATGGAAGGCGGGAAAAATTAAATCAAAATTAGGGGAGTGATACATGTGACGGTGGGAATGAAAATGATGATGCGTTTAATTCGAGACATTATATATACGTTCTGGAGATAGTAGTTTTCGTTGCTCGTCGGCTCACCCCAAGGGGTTTTTCTGTATTTTTCCAGTGGGACGCTCCGCACCAGCTCCGGAGCAGCAGTTCCAGAGTGTGGTAGCTCCAGCTCCAGCTCCAGCGGGCACAGAGGGGACCTTGGACGCGACACTGCGACTGCAAGCGCCCCAGCCGCGCCCCCCCTGGCAGAGCACTCGCCATGCCCTGCTGCTGGAGACACAGAGGGCGTCGAGGCGCGGTCCTGGAGTCCGGGTGCCGTGCCATCGGATCCGATCCCTAAAGCCGTGTGGGCACTGTGACCCGATAGAGTTTCCTAGCCGAGGGGAATGTGTCGGCACCGGCAGAGGAGACTCTACGAGACCGCAGGCAGGGTCCTGGGCCCGGGCCTGTCAGCGTCGGGGTGCCGCCGCCGTGCCGCCGTCACCGCGGTGCCGGGGTGCGGGTGCAGCCAGGTGACCGCCGAACCGGACCCGGCACCCACACCCACCCCACCCCAGCCGCCCGCCCCGCCCCGCCCGGCCCGACCCCCCACGGCCACTTGTTTACGATGGTCGGCCAGGTTCCTGGCTTCGGTCGCGTGTCCCTGATCGGGGTGCGGGTCAGTGCGTGAGCGTGTGTGTGTTAGACAGAGACAGTGGGGGAGGGAGGGAGAGACAGAGAGGGGGGGGGGGTACGCTTCCTTAGGGAATCACTGGGGCCCTCGGTTCCGGGCCTGGTCAGGGTGTTACAGTTTTCGGACGGCGCGCGGCTGCTGCTGAAGTGGTTGGAGGTCGGGAGGCAATCACCGGCTGGCAGCGGTGGCGGCCGCGCCGCGGCCCCGCAGCCGCAGCGCAGCAACAGCCGCGGGCAGCCGCGGGTCTCCCTCCCCGCCCCGCACCCCTTCCCGCAGTTGTTGTCCTCCCCTCTCACCCCTTCCCCCACTGCCGCTGCACCTCCCGCTCCACCCAGCCGTGGCCGCCGCTGCCGCCGCTGCCGCGCCGCGCCTCCCTCCACCAGGTCGTACTCCACTCCAGCCGTGAGCCGAGGTGCCCCGGCTCGGCTCGGCCCGGCCCGGCTGCGCTCGGGCGGCCGGGCTCGGCTCGTGCCGGCACTGGGAGGGAGAATTCCCTCCTCCCTGGCCTGCGTGCGTGGCTGCCGCTGCCCCGGCCCGGCCCGGCCGCCCGATCTGTGTTCAGTGTTCCCGCGAGCTCTGGGTCTGGGAGTGCCGCTGCCGCTCCGCGCGACGCCGCTGCCGTCGTCGCCGCCGCCGCCGCCGCCTGCCGACGCTCAGATCCCGTGCCGTCGCATCCCCCGGCTGCGTCCCGAGTCTGTTCCCGCCGCGTGTCCCGCCCCCCGACCGCCGCCATGTTCAAGTTGTTCGGCGGCCTCAAGGAGTACTTCAAGCTCCCCGATGTCATCATCGACTCGCCCATCTTCCGGCTGCACAACCTGTTCACGACGGCGCTGCTGGCGTCATGCTCGCTCGTCATCACGGCCACGCAGTACGTCGGCAAGCCCATCGAGTGCATCGTCAACGGGCTGCCGACGCACCCCATCAACACGTACTGCTGGATCACGTCCACGTTCACCATGCCGGACGCGTTCCAGCGCCAGGTCGGCAAGGAGGTGGCACACCCCGGCGTCGCCAACGACTTCGGCGACGAGGACGCCAAGAAGTACTACACGTACTACCAGTGGGTGTGCTTCGTCCTCTTTTTCCAGGTGAGTTTTCCCCCGCCCGCTCCCTGTGGGTGTGGTGTGCGTGCACGTGGGGCGGTCGGGCACGGAGAGAGCGGGGTGTCGCTCGCGCGGGCAGTGGCCGGGGGGGGGGGGGGGGGGTGTACATCGTAAACGCAACGCGCTCGCGCCGCGGTCACTTCAGGTGACACCCTCCGCGAGGTAAACCTCAGGAGCGAAAGCGTTGCGGGCGGCCCGACTTTTGAGCCGGCCTGTACCGACTGCTCCGGGCTGCTGTGGCTGCTGCTGCTGCAGGGGGGACTGGCCGGAATGGGGTCGGGGGGATCCAGAGGCGCTGCCAAATGCGTGGCCGTCATTTACGGACCGCCCCACCCGCTGGGTCTGGCCGCTTCTTGCTCCCCGTCGAGCTCGAGGCTCGGGGGAGGGAGGGAGAGAGAGGGAGGGAGGGAGGATGGGAGGTGGCGCGTGCAACCGAGAGAGAAGCCCGATGCAGCTGCAACTGCACCGGCGAGTGCTGCTGCTGCTGCTGCTGCTGCGCGGCCAGGCCAGACATGGTCTGGTCAGCGTGTCTCGTCCCGTCCCGTCCGCGGCCCGTGTTGTGCCCTCGGCGCTCAAGGACGGCCGTCCCGTTGCCGCCCTGGCCGTCCCGGGCGGCGGCACCGAGGGGCGTAAATGTAGCCCAAGGCTCTCGCACTAGTTGTAGTCGGCGCGGTGGGACGCCGGGGGCCGGGAAGAGAAAGGGGGGGGGGGGGGCGTCTGCTTCAGAAATCGCATTTTTAGTATTTTTTTGCCATTTAATTTTTTATAAAATTTTTTTTTTTTGCAATTTTATCGGAGATAAAATCCGGCGGGTGTGACCCTACGACAGTGACGTGCGTGAAAACGTCTCCCTCCCGTCACTCTGTGTGGTGTCGCGTTATACACAGTTTGGCGACAAATGGGATGACAAGCGGTGGCAGGTGCGGCGGGACGGGAGCGGAGGGGGCCGCTGGCGGAGCTTTTGTTGGGCAGCACAGCACTGCGCTGACCGGCAACAATTGCAGGTGTTTGTCCCCCCCGAACACCCGCCGGCTGAGGCTGTTCCCAGAGGGCGCTGTCTCAGAGGGTCGATGGCCTGCGTGCTGCCTACCCTACTGGGGGTGAGCCACCGCCACCCACCCACTGTCCGGCCGGCCGGGAAGAGATCGAACCCGGAGGGGCTTTACTCCCCTTCTGTCTATAAGCGGGTCACCTACTTTTCGGCACTCTGACGCGTGAACAAGAGGGGCGCTGTACATACATTTTTTTTTTAAAAGAAGATTCTCCCCCCCCCCTCCTTTCTCCCTGCCTTTCTCTCCCCGCGCCCTCCCCCCTGCCTGCGTTTTAATTGTGTGTAATCGGCTCGGGGCGGCCGCGCTCCACGCCACGCCGCCACGCGTCTCTTCCAGGAACCTGATACACTTCGCTCCAGACCGCAACGCGGCGGCCCTCTCTCTCTCTCTCTGAGCCCTCTCTCTTGCACTCCCTGAACCCTCTCGGAATCGACACCGACGCTGTGTAATTTTCGAATCCGACCGGGCGCCGGTTTCCTTTTTTTTTTAAATTATTATTATCCTTTCAAACCCTTTCCATTCGGCACGAAGGTTCAGTGGATCGGGGGTGACACTCGTCTGCGGTGGTCCTGTCTGGGATGGCGTGCGGCGCGGGCCCCCGCGGGGGCAACGTATCGGCGCTCCGACTATACGCACTCCCAGGCCCCCGCAGCCCCCCCGCGGGCCCCCCCCCCGGCCCGGCAGCGTCTAATGGTCCATGGTAGAGGTGTCTGGCTGCCTGTGCGCGGCGGTGCTGCTGGCCCGGGGGGGCTGCGGGGGCTGCGGGGGCCTCTGGAGGAGTGAGTGAGTGAGCTGGGTGCTCCTCTCGGACCAGAGGCGCAGCGGCGCAAGTCGCCGCGCGGCGACCGCATCCGCGTTTCCAAGCTAAACCTCTGTCGGACTCGCGTTGCACAATCGTGGGAAAAAATAAAAATCAGAAAAATCAAAATTGCGTAAAATTTAAAGAAAATCAGAAAAAAATGTAGAAATAAATTGATTGAAAAAATAAAAATCAAAAATCGAAAAAAAAATCCAGAAAAAAAATCGAAAAAATCATTTTGATTCTGGTTTTGAATGTGGTGGTGAGCCTGCATCGCGGGTGAGGGACCCCTCGGGCAGTGCCCGTTTCGTTGGATGCCAGGACATCAGTGGCCATTCGAAACTCCCGAGAATTCGCCCCCCCCCCCCCCCCTCCCCTCCACCTCCACCCTTCCCCCTCTCGCTGGAAATAAGTCTCTCTCTCTCTCCCTCTCCGCGGGCCTTTGCACTGCGGACCAATACTACTGACTGCTGCACACCCGAGTGGTTTTGAAACCGTATCCGAGTTTTATCGAACCGATCGGGTGGTAATGCGGCCGTTTGAGGCAAGTGTACGACACAGGGGAGAGATTCCATTCCGATGCGTATATCTTCCATCAGCTGTCCGCGCGATACGGCCCGGGAGAGATGCCCCCTCCGCTGCTGCCGCCGCCGCCGCCGCTGCTGCTTCTCCGATTATGTTCACCCTTTGCCTCTCCCCCCCCCCCCCCCCTCTGCCTGCCCGTGCAGTGTGTGTCCGAAATCTCTGACCGCGAGGCGAGCAGCGGGCCGCGTGGATAATCCGCGATCCGCGCTCGTGTGCGGCGGAGAAATTTTTCCTCTTTTTCTCCGTTTCCTTTCCTTTTTTTCCCCCGAGCCTCGCGTCTCCCCTCTCTCTCGGCAGGAGCAGCAGCAGGGACTTTTAGTCGGCGGGCCGCACGCACGTGTGTGTGTGTGTGTGTGTGTGTGTGTGTGTGGCGTCCTCCTGGCCCTGCGGTCCAGCGGCGTCAGACAGAGACGCAGTGGCTCGGAGAGAGAGAGAGAGACGGAGTGAGGGACCTCCTCCACGCCCCCGACGACGATGACGAGGTCGCGCTGCGCGCATGCGCCGGCTCCCGTCTATTTCCAGAGGGCGACGCCGACGGCGAGGACACCACCGGATGGACGTGGACGCGGAGTCGGCGCCGGCGCCGACGCCACCGCCGCATTCTTTCGTTCTCATATTCCCGAGTGAATCTGCCACCGTCGGCCGGGGCCGCGGGCTTCGCGTGGCGGCGCGGTGACGCTCTGTGGGCGGCGGCACGCGGTCCCTGCCGGCCGCGGGTTTGTCGACGGGCACCGCGTCGTTCGGGTCGAGGAGGCCTCGGCCTCGGCCTCGGCCTGCCTGCCTGATGACCCCGTTCGAGGAGAGGCCCTCGCCCTGTGCCGTCTGTCTCTCCTACGTGACCGGACGGGACGGGCGTTCACACGGGCTTCCCAGAAAGTGCCGCGCACATACATTCCTGCTGGCGCCGCCCGCCGCCAGGCCTGTGTGTGTGTGTGTGTGTGTGTGTGTGTGTGTGTGTGTGCACGTGTGCCCCTGGTAGTGTATAGGGAGGTGGTCCTCGCTATGTAGACGCTCGACTCGCATGTGTCTCTCTCGCTCGCCAATCTCCCGGCCCGCGTCACGTGGGTGGGAGAGAGAGGAGAGATGGGGAGAGCAATAGCTCGCAGTACTTGATAGTATCGACGTCTTCTCTTCCCTGATGTGACATCCCCCTACCCACCTACCCCTCCTGCTTACGAGCCGAACTGGATTCCGTTTAAGGAATATCGTTATAATATACACACGTACGTTACGTACGTTCGCTCGTTCCCTGTTTTCTCCAAGACAGCGATCCAATAACTTGTTGCCCGCGGACTTGGCGTCCGGCACCGCACCGCTGTGTCACGAGTATGAGAATGTTGATGGCCCGCCCGTTTGCGGCTCGAAATCTTTACAGGGGGTGGGGGGGGGCGCACGTAATTGTTTCCTTCTTGTTTTTATTTTTCACGTTCCTTCCCTATCTCTCTCCCTCTGTGTCTCTCTGTGCTGTCGGACTTGTGTCTTGTCAGGACAGAGAGGGAAACACATTTATATGCAAATGGCCGCGTTCGTTCGTTCGTTCGTTCCTTGCGTCCGCATTTAAAAGGCTTTGCGCGCGCGCGCGCGGTTGTATCCGATCAGCAGGTGTGACTTTCGCCGTCGTTTTGTTTGTTTGCCTGTCTTGCTTATCAGCAGCAGCACACCTGTTGTCACAGAGAGACAGAGGAAGAGAGAGAGAGAGACGCAAACAGGTGGGGCAGAGGTACGTGGGATAAGGGCTCGACACATGTGATATGGCACTTGGCCGGACGGAGACGACAGGGCCGGACGGAAGTGTGCCAACGCGGCGATGACACGGACGACTCTGCGCGTCAGACGTTCGCTGACGGCTTCGGCGGGGTCCTTTACGGGGCCGGGGATGCTGTGCCGCCGCGCCGCCGCGCCGCCGCGCCGCCGCGCCGCCGCGCCACGCCCGCCCCGTCTGTGGCCACACTATACCGCCGTGCCGCGCTAACCATGTTAGCGCTTCGGCCGCCTCTATAGTGGTGTGGCGTGCCGAGGTCTGCGACACTCGATGAAGCGGGCGGGATCTGTGTGTGTGTGTGCGTTTGTGTGTGTGTGTGTGGTCCTGCGACGCCGCGGCACAGTGCACAAAGGGGCCCCTGAAAGCGACTTTAAATGCCCAGTCAGCCGCAGTCAAATATTGAAGTGGCCGCGTGCACTGTGCTGGGACGAGGGGGAAAAATGCTCGGCTATGGAGATTTTGGGAGGTGGTGAAGATGTCCAGTGGATGTCTCTGCCGCCGCCGCCGCCGTACAGGGGCGTAGCCAGACTCTGGTTTCCCAGGGGGAGGGGGGCGTGGCGTGGTGTGGTGGACACGCCCATGTGCTGCTTTTACAACGCCGTCTGCAGTGCATGTCTGTCCGTCTGTTCGCCGTCTGTCGACCCAGCTGTAGCCAGTACTGCTCTTCTAATTGCAATCAGGCCGCTCGCATGGTTACGACCGTCGCAGCCGGCCGCCCGGCCGCTTCTGCCGGTCACGAGTGAGCGCGTGGCTGATGGAGGCGCCGCGGACACGGGCTGACGCTGCCTTCGCGGCAGAATCGCTGCATTGTTTTCGCAGCCGGGCGCGTCTCCCCCCCCCCCCCCCCCCCGGCCGCGCTGACGGGGGCGTACAGTAGTATAGGTGGTGTTACGAGTAGGATGGTTGGCGGGTTGGTATAGGAGGGTTGGTTGGCGCTGCGGGTCGGGTCGGGTGGGGTGGGGGTTCGCGGGTTGACGGCTTGCTCCCGGCCGGCGAAGGATTTCGTCAGATGTCCCGGGCGGCGGCGGCGGCCGCCGCGCGGCTGCTGCTTTGGGAGGAGGAGGAGGGGGGGGGGGGGGGCTTCGTGCGAGATCGCCCGTCATGCCGCACCGAGGCCGCCATGTGACTGACTGGCGGGGCCCCGCGCCGCCCGCGCCCACCCTTGTTGTGTCTAATTGGAGCCACTTTGCACTGCACGTCCGGCCGGCCGGCTGCCCGGCCGCATCCTCGGCGCGCACGTCCGCCGCTCTGCTTTCTGCCCTCGACGGCCTCCCCGGCGACCCCCCGCGGACCCCCCGCCCCGAGCGGTGCGCGTGTCGCGTCACGTGCGGCGCGTGTCGTCCGGCGGCGGCGGCGGCGGCGGCGCGTGCCTCCCCCTCCCGGAGGAGGGGCAGGTTGTCGGCGGGCCCCGCGGGGCGGGCAGCCACCAGGACAGCGACAGGACAGTCCGCGGCGGTGCCGAACAGCATGCCGACTGCCGCAGCGGCCGCCGGGGCCGCGCGGCCGGTGGTCAGGCAGGCCCAGTGAATGGGAATTGATGACCGGCCCGGCGTCCGCCTCTCCCCGCCCCGCCCCGCCCCGCCCCGCCCCGCCCCGCCCTGCCCTGCCCTGCCCTGCTCTGCTCTCATTCCTGCGTTGCGCCTCTAATTTGAACTGCCACTCTGACATGACTTACCATCCGAAAGCTCGGGATATCTCGCCCACGAGGGAACCGGGAGGGAACCTCGGGCCGACATTGGCTGACCGTCTTGACCGCCGCTGCCGCCGTGGAAGAGGAGGAGGAGGAGGCAGGAGGGGAGACGGGCCCGGCTGGCTGGGCTGGAGGCAGGCAGGCCGGCAATTTCGTTCGCCCCGGAGATAAGTAAAGTAAAAGGAGGAGTTGTATTTTATCCGGTAACGCCGCCTGTTTTCTGCGCCGCCGCCGCCGCGCGGCTCTGACTTTTGGCCGGGGCTGTACCCCACGACGGCGTGCAGACGCTACAATTAGGTGCGTGCACCCCGCTATCATGCGGCAGGGCACCACCACCGCCACCACCACCACCACCACCACCACCACCACCACCACCACCACCACCACCACCACCACCACCACCACCACCACCACCACCACCACCACCACCACCACCACCACCACCACCACCGCCACCACCACCACCGCCACCACCACCGGTTCTGCACCGGCGGAGGCGCAGGTGGTAACGCACCCGGCAAGAGGTGTCCCAGCATGGCGATTCCGAGCACTGGTTTCTCTGACCTCTCTGTCTCTCTCTCTGTCTCTCTGTCTCTGCCTGTCTCTCTCATGCTCGAGTGCGACAGAGACAGCTGCGGGGGCGGTGTTCGGAATGGTCCGTCAGCGGGCTGTGGTGTCTGGGGAGGTCGCGGTGCTGGCCTGGCCGCGGCCCGAGCGCCGCTGCGCCGGCTCCCCGTAGGACCGCAAGCGGGGCGCTGCGAGGGCCCCGCTGTGCGGCGGGTGTACGGGGCCCCGGCGGGGCGAGGAAGTAAAACTCAGCTGGAGACTGTCTGGGCCCGCCTGCCTCGCCTCGCCGCGGGCCGCGGGTCGGTCAGTCGGGGCCCTCGGCCGGCTGGAGTCTCGCTGGAGAGGCTCGGTGCGGCCGGCCGGACGGACTGGCCGGGCTCGCTGCACCGCGGCGCGGGCCTGGAGTCCTGGAGTGGGGGGGGGGGGGGGCTCCGCTGTGCTGTGCTGCTGGAGTGGGCTGACGGGTAGGGGCGTACCGACGGCTTCTCCAGCAGCGGGAGCAGGCCGGGGCCCCCGGCCGCCTGCCTGTCCGCCCGTCTGTCTGTCTGGAACATGCCGACGCCGCTGCGCCCGTCTGTTCGCCTGCTCGCCCGACCTCAGGCTGGCCGGCGCAGCGGCACCACGGCTCCAGAAGACTCCAGGCGCAGCAGCTATCGCGCCTCGGCTCGGCTCCAGCGAGAGGGTCCCGACCCGAGCGGCCCCCGGTGCCGGCTTCCCTGGAAGCGTGAGGGCCCCTGGAGCCTGCTGCTGGAGCCTGCTGCTGGAGCCTGGCGGCCGGCCGGGGGCCGGACTGGTTCGGCCTGGCTCCGCCTGGCCCCGCCTGTACCTGTACACATGCCCTGCGTCTGTCTTTGATTTATTTACGGGGCCCCGAGGAGGAGGACGGACGGGGGATAAAAAAATTGAATGGATTCGACGGGCGGGAAACCGCGGAGATTTGACGAGTCCGGGCCATGTGGAGCTCTGGAAGGGAGTCGGCGCGGTGTCGGCGGCCCTGGGCCCGGCCCGTCGGGCCCTGGCCGTCGGGCCCTGGCCGTCGGGCCCTTCTCGAATGTCGCCGTCGTCAGACCACCGGATGGAGTGGAGTGTTTGGAACTCGTGCTGACGTGTGTCCGGCCCGGCCCGGCCCTCTCGCGGTGTCGAACCCTCCGCGACGACCAGGGCCCCGCTCTCGCGGCGCGGCGGCGCGGCGGCGCTGCAAAGCTTTTGTCTCCCCAGTTTGGCGGGATTAGCATGACAGTGCGCGCCGGGCTACCGTCCGCTGCCTCTGTCGTGCTTCATGGCTCCATGGCATTGTGCATGACGTGTGTGTGTTTCCGGCTCCGGTAGTCCCTCATTACGTGACCTTTCCCTTCACCTCGCCCCCCCCCCTCTCTCTCGCTCTTCTGTGTGTGTGTGAGAGAGATGCGGGATCCTATCAGGTGTCGCCTGCCTGCAGCAGCAGCACTCTGATCCGTCGTCACGTGTGTAGTACTCGCAGCGTATGTGTGTGTGGGGGGGGGAGAGGATCGGCCTTCTTACGATTGTCCTCGTTCTCCACCACCACCACCACTGCCGCATTGTTTACGCCCGTCTAGTGAATCTCTCCTGGAGAGGAGGAGGGGAACGCGGAGGGGGGGGGGGTCTTGTTTTGGCAGCGCTGTTCGGGGCCTCCTTATTTTTATCGCCGGCACCTGTCCTGCTGGGCCTGAGCCCGTGTGTGTGTGTGTGTGTGTGTGTGTACACCGTACGGACCGTCCCGTACGCACCCCCCCCCCCCCTCTCCTCCCTCTCCCTTGCTCCCCGTCGTCGCATATGGGTATCGCTGCCGACACGTCGCCCGATGATCGTCTTATGCCGCCGCCGCCGCCGCCTCGAAACGGCCCGGCCGGCCACCGCCGCATCAATCCGCTCGTAAGATAACCCGATCCGGCCGCGCACCGTCCCTGGCCGTCCGTTATCGCGAATGCGGATGGACAATTGAACGGAGGAGGACACGCGGCGGGGCGCGCAGACGGCGTCGGCCGTGGCGATTACGGCCGGGATCTCGTGCGGCGTGTTCCATAAACGCGGCGCAGGTGCGCCAACCGCCGCGCCTTCGGGTGTCTCCAACCTGCTTATTGGCACCGCGAGCTGACTGACGCGGCACTATGAGCACTCACTATAGGTATTTCCAACGAGGGCGGAAGCAGAAGAACGAGAAGATGTGCTTCCGGAGCGGAAACGGTGTAGTGTGTGACAGTTGACACGCGGCGGCGGCTGCGATTTCGCCCGCGCCTCGCAGTACCGTCTGCTGGGTGTGTTCTTGTTGCTTCCGTTGTGGAGCCCCGTTGGAAATGCCTACGGTGTATCGGCACGCGCCCGTCGCCGCTCGCGCCTCGGGTTTCGCCTTTCGTGCGGCGCGCTTCGTATTTCGCGCGGCTGCCGCCTCTTGCTGCTGAGGCTGCGCCTTCTTGCCCGTATACTGTGCACGCTGGCCGGCCGGTATTGGTGGTTAGCGCGGCGACGACGCCTCGCCACCTCGCCTCGTGCGGACGGACGGACGCCTTGCAGCTGCAGCTGCAGCTGCAGCTGCTGCAGCGGCGGCGCGGTGTGTGTCGCGAGCCGGCGGCGCCCTAGATGGCTCGGGAGCGAGAGAGAGAGAGAGAGAGAGAGAGAGAGAGAGAGAGGGGGAGGGGGGAGGGGGGAGGAAGGGGTGGACAACTTCTCGGAGCTGCTGCCCTCTGCGCTGGCCGTGGTCGTGCCGTGTCCAGCGACGGCGCCGCCGCCTGGAGCTGGCTGAACTCACACGCTCCACTTTAGGAGGAGGAGGAAGGACCCGGCTGTGTCGTGCCGTGCCCCCCCGCGGGGCGGTGCAGCAGAGCGCGTGCGTGTGCATAACGCGGCTGCGCCAGGTACACGGGGGTTCGTGCGTGCGTGCGTGCGTGCGTGCGTGCGTCCGCTCACTGCACGCGTGACACGGCGTACGACCACCGACCACGCTCTCGGCGCGGCGGGGCAGTGCAAGCAGCGGCGTGCTGGTGGAAGGCCAGAGCCGTGCGGGCCGTCGTAGAAGCGAAAGGGGGGGAAAAGATGAGATCCACAAGAGATTTTAAACTCTCCGATTCGTATGCCCCTCCCCCCCCCCTGCCAAAGCAATAGTAGTTAGGAATTTTATTTTGATTGAGAGGGCACAGTCCGTGCCCCGCGTGCGTGGATGGGAAGCCTTGCACCGCTGCTACTTAGTAGTTTGGTGCCGTTGCCGCTGCGTGTCCCACAGAAGCCCCGCGCTGCCGCTGCCGCTGCGGTGTCGGTGCACCGTTGTGTGGTGGCGGTGGCGCACCGCTTGCTGCACTGTCGCCAACAGGTTTGAAATCAGATCCACCGCGCGTTATAAGAAAACCGCGGCGGTGGCGCTGGAACTGGATACACACTACGCCGAAGGCCGCGGAGTACCGGAGCCGGCCGGCGGCTACCCGGGGGTACCCGGCCCGAAATCAATTCCCGTTTCGGTCGGCGGGGGTTGGCGGCTCGGCTCGGCACGGCTCCGCACCGCGTGCCCGTGTCCGCCCCCGGGGGCCGGAGGGCCGGCCGCCGCCCGCTGGAGCCGGTAACTGGGCGGGGCGGGGCCGGGCCCCAAAGCGGCCCGGACTGCGTGCACGTGGAAAATATTGCTGGTCACAAACAACGAGGGGCGTCGTCGATCATAGGTATCATCAGTAAGACATTCCCATCGGCGGCAGCCTCGGCGGGCCGGAGCGGCGGCCCGGACGAGTGGGTAGGGCCGCCGCCGCACCGCCTCGGCCCAGCCCTGCCTCGGTCACCTCCACCCGGGCCCCGCCGGGTGCCGCCGCGGGTACCCCCTGGCGGCTGTGCGACAGTAGGGTACTCCGGACGACAAAACGGAAGACAAGACCCCGATTAATACTGTACAAGGACCCTAAGAAAAAAGTTGTGGGACCGGGGCCTTGCGGTAACCGTAGGAACCTGGGGTGGAGCCGGAACTGGACCCGCGGCCGCCCCCGCCCAAGCGGCCCAGGCACCCGGCAGCCCTGCCATCGGTGTATACAGACATAGTTCTGAGGGCAGAGTGGTGGCCTTCGTGGCCTCGGGGCCGGTGCCGGCGGGGCGGGGCGGGGCGGGGCGGGGCGAGCGGTGGTTCCCTCGATTTATGTTTGTTTGAGCGAGCCTCTTTATTATTGCCGCAATTTTATTTTTTATTTTTTTGCGAGCGCCGCCGCCGCCGCCACCGCCTTGTTGTACGAGTGTCAAAAGAGAGGGGCGCGGACGATGATGGGAATTATGGTTGCTGTCCGGCCGGCCGAGTGGGCGTGTGTGCGTTATGGAGATGCCGGCCGGGTACCAGCGGGTACCGCCGGGTACCCGTCCCCGTGCGCCTCTGGTGGCGGCGACCCCGTCTCCGCCCGAACGCTCTCCCTCCCGGCTTCACCGTGCTTCGCCCACGCGCGGCTAGCTGTTCGCATACATTTGCACGCGGGTGACAAGAGGCTGGATGGACCCCGACTCTTTGGGGCGGCGTTATTGGCAGGTGCCGTCGTTGTGCGGGGTGCCCGGCGGCTATTTGCAGCGGCGATGGCGCTTGCCTCATCATCGAACCCACCTCGTTGAAGTTGACGACTGTGTGATACTGTGCGATGCCGGTGCTCTCGGCGGCTCGCCGTCCCTGACGTGCCAATAGCGCCGTGTCAAGTGAAACGCCCTCGCATCGTCCCGACCGGCCGGCCGCATGGCCTCGTTTCCGCTGTCATCATAGCGGTGGTCGCAGATGGTCAGCCTGGCTGCGCGGGTCCGAACCCTGACTTTGCGTACTCCCCCTTGCACCCGGACTTGACTCGCGTCAGCCCGCTCTGCACCCGCGGCACGGACTCGCCCGGCCCGGTCTACTTGTTGCGCGGACGCCGTCGCCGTGCTCCTGCTGCCTTGGCTCCGGGCCCGTCCTTTGTCCCCGCGGGGTCGGGGGCCGCCCGTAAAGCGCCTATGGCTCGCGGTGTGCGTGATGCAACCCGGCAGTGTGTTGTGTGTGCGTGCGGGCCGCCGCGGGGGCGACGAACCGCCGTGGTGGCGGGTGTGGATGCACCCCTCGCTGCCCCCCTACCACCCCTCGGGGGCCTAGGCCGGCCTCGGTGGGGTGGATCGATGCGGCGGAGGCGGGACGTCGAGCCGAGGGTGGCGGCGCAGCTTGCCGAACCTCGGCTTCGGGTTCGGCGAGCGGCTGCGCTGTCTCCGCTCGGGTCCTGCCGCCGCCACCCTTCGGCCGCCCGCGCGGGCTGCGTCCTCCGACCCCCGCCTCTCTGTCTCTTGGCTGCTGCTGCTGCGGCGGCGCCGCCGGCGGTGCAAGAGAGACGGGACGGGGGATGGGGTGCGGATGCCACCCTAAGGGGGCGGGGCCGTGTGGGCGGCGGCCGCGGCACGTCCGTGTATAGTGCGTTTGCGGCGACGTGACCGCACTGTCCGTTTGCTTCTCAGCGATGGCACGCACGCACGCACGCACGCACGCACGCACGCATTCTTGCATGCAACTCGTGGCCGGCGTGCGCACTTGCGTGCTCAGTGGCACCAACGAGGCTGGTGCCAAGAGCTGGAGCGCGCGCAACAAGACAAAGAGGAAAAAAGAAACATAAAAAGCACGAAAGAATGGCTGAAACGCTGCGGCCGCCGAGGCAGCCCGAGGGCGGCCAGGGCGGCTCTGGACGGCGGCTCTTGTTGTTGTTGTTTTATCACCCTCCATCACGCCCCCCTCCACTCCGTCTGACCTCCTCGGGCGCATCGTTGCAGTGTGTGCATGTTGGGATGTTGGGCGAGTCTCTGGAATTCCGAACATGACCGATGGACCCTCACTACCGCGATGGCGAAGTCCATCGATCACTCGATTCTTGGTCGGCAACTTTTGATTTTCCAAGCCTGCGTTCTCTTCTCTCAGCCGCTGTGTAAACGTCATATTACACAAAAAAAATTGCCATTTTAATTTTGTAAATATTTTTTTTAATCTCTGCTCGAGTTTGTCCGTGCCGTTTTGAGCGCATGAAAGTATGCACCTGTTTGTGGCAAGGCGGTGCTTTACGGCCGGACAGGACAGGCGTGTCCGCGTTGGTACCAACCTGACGAGATAAGGCGGGGAGAAGCGTGACGTCACCCGACTGGGCCCGGCGTTCGTCACGTCGCTGTGAATAATAGTGAATATACAGGTGACAACGAGGAGGGGGGGAGGGGGGCTTGGCGAGAGCGGTGCAGCTTTATTGCCCCATAGTAGTAGTAGTAGGCGGGGGTGTGTAAAAGCGCCCGCCGCTGCTGCTGCCGCCTCCTGTATGTAGTATTTAGTGGCCTTTTCAGAACGACTTTGCGTTCGTCGTGTGTATGATGGTGAAGGACGCCGCTGTCGTGGGCGCGTCGGCATGAAACACGACTTGGTCGCTTTGCGTGGCGACGCGATGATGCGGGTGCCACCAGCGGCGCCGCCTCGGCCCCGGAGCGGAGTCACTGCCGGACCCGCCTGTACCCGGCCGCGCCCGGCTGTGCTGCCTATACCGACTGTACCGACTGAATGCACTCCGCACAATGCGGATTGAGGTGAGGCCTTGCCGTGGGCGCCTGTGCTGATTGCAGCCGGGCCGGGCCTGGTGACGACCCGAGGGCGCGCTCACACACACACACACACACGCGCTCACACACACACACACTGTCGTTTCATGTCGTCCCAGGGTCAGCCCGGCGGCCCTCCACGCGGGGGTCGGCCGTAAAATACCTCGCCATAATGTGATGAGTCTGCAGTACGGAAGCGCCAGCCTTATCTCACGGGGCCGTGCGTGTCCTCCCCGCGCGCGCACGCCGGCGGCACGCGGACCCAGGCGGACGCCGCGTCCTTCGTGCCGTCTCTGTCGTCCCTGTGCGAACGTCCGGTCGTAACGGCTCCGTCTCTGTCGCACTCGTGGGGTACCCCGCGAGAGAGAGAGAGAGGGATAGAGGCCCGAGTGCTCGAACGGCCCCGCTCCGCTGTGCGGACGGGACGGGGCGGGGCGGGGCGGGGCGGGGCGGGGCGGCCGCGAGTGCTGATCGCGGTGCTGGTCGCGGCTCCTCCGCCCCGCCCCGCTCCGCCCCGCCCCGCCGCGCCCTCCGCGACGTCCACGCCTCCCTTTCCCTTTGGCCGCTCTTGGCTCTTGGCATTGCCGTGCCGCGCGCCCGCTTTCTCCTGCTTGCAGCAGCGCACAAAGAACCCAATCCGGATCGGGAGGGGGCGGGGGGTCCGCTGTCCCCCCCCCCCCCCCCGCCCTCTTCTGCATGGCTGTCGCGCTCTCCGGCTCCCTGTGCTTTTGATCGGCGATTGCTGTCCAAGGCCGTGCCGCGTCGCGTCGCGGCGGGGCACCGGGCGGGACGGGGCCAGGCAGGCCAGACCTGGGCTGGGCTGGGCTGGGCTGGGCGTGTGGCCACGCGACCGAGAGGCGTCCCTCTGTCTCCGGGGGCGGCGTCGCTCTGGATCGTGCGCGGACTGCTGGGGCCGGCGGGGAGGGAGGGAGGGAGGGAGAGGGGAGACTTGAATGCCGGAGCCGGCCCGGAGCTGCCCTCCTGCGCCCCGCGGCCGCGGAGTCGTACTAGTCTACCTCCACGGCGCTGCGCCCCGCCCGCCCTGCCCCACCCGCGGCCCTCGGCCTCTGCACGCCCACTGACCGCCTCAGCCGACTGCTGCTCTGCGCCCCGGCAAATTGAGGCAATGACTCTGTCATTGACGTCGCGGGTCGCTGGATCGGGTCGGGCCGGGCGTGGTGGCTGCCCGGCTCCCCGTTTCTCATCTTCGGGGCGACGCCGCCGCTGCGGGTGTCGGTGCGAGCTCCGCGGGGGGCGGGGGCGGGCGGGGGCGTGGCCGTCGCGTGCGATCTGCAATTGGAGAGACCCGTCCGGTGGCGCCAAGGCTGCGCCGCGCCGGCCATGCCGTGTCGTGTGGGCGATCAGCTGGTCGGGACGGGACATCCCTGACCTGACGTCACCAAGGTCGCGTGGCGGGGAGGGCGTGGCGCCCGGAGGAGGAGGCGGAGGAGGGGGGGGGGGCGTGGTCCGGATGAGATGCGATACACACACACACACACACAGGCGGGCGCCGGTATGACACAACGCCGTCGCCGCCTGACCTGTTCGCCGATATTATTTTATCTCTCCTGGTTTCGGTCCAGTCACACACCTCTGCCCCTCGCCAAGAGTTTTTATTTATTTATTTTTTGTGGTGGACCGGTCGCATTCCCACTGGTTTTTATCGTCCCCTCCACTACCACTACTACGACTACTATACTACGGCTGGACATGACTGCCGTGCCGTGTCACCGCGGGGCCTCGATTACACCTCTGCCCGCCGGACGTCCATTCAACTCTACGGGCCCCCGCCGGTGCCGCTGTGCCGCGGACCGTGTCGCATTGCCCGGCCGAGTGTGTTGCTATTAGAGGACCGCGACGGCACCGCACCACTGAATGCTTTTACGGCGGGGGCCCGCCGGCCTGGCCAGTGGCCTCTGTGGGGACCGGGGGGGCGGGCTTAAACCGCCTGTCTCGGCGCGGCCCGCGTGCTCGGGGCGGCCCCGCCTGCCGGCGCTGTCGTCCTCTCTGGTGGCTTGTGGACGGCCCCTCTCGACTCGTTCTCATCCTCTCTGGTTTCCGTCTGATTGCAGGCCATGATGTGCTACACGCCGAAGTGGCTGTGGGACTCCTGGGAGGGAGGCCTGGTCAGGATGCTGTCGACGGGGCTCAACACGGGGCTCGTCCCCGACAAAGATAAGGACAAGAAGAAGAAGGTCCTCATCGACTACCTGCTGCACCACGTCGAGGTGAGCTCCCGGGGCCTCTCTGCCGTCGCGGGTGTATACTCCGCGCCAACGGCGGCGCCTGCGGCGCGGGGTATCTCTGACTCTTGACTCTCCCCCCTGACTCCGCCTTTCGCACCTGTTGCAGCGCCACAACTCTTACGCCATCCGCTACTTCCTCTGCGAGACGCTGTGCCTGGTCAACATCATCGGCCAGCTCTACATGATGAACCACTTCTTCGACGGCGAGTTCTTCAGCTACGGCCTGCGCGTCATGTCGTTCTCGGACCAGAACCAGGAGGAGCGGGTGGACCCCATGGTGTACGTGTTCCCCCGCGTCACCAAGTGCATCTTCCACAAGTACGGTGCGTCCGGCACGATCCAGAAGCACGACTCGCTGTGCCTGCTGCCGCTCAACATCGTCAACGAGAAGACGTACATCTTCATCTGGTTCTGGTTCATGATCCTGGCGGGGCTGCTGACGGTGCTGGTGCTGTACCGGGCGCTCCTGCTCAGCGTGCCCTCCCTGCGCCCCAAGGTGTTCCACTGGTGGCACAAGCTGATCCCGCACGAGGTGGCCGAGGCCCTGGCGCGGAAGACGGACGTCGGCGACTGGTGGCTGCTGTACGTGCTGGGCGACAACATGGACCCCCTCATCTACCGCGAGGTGGTCTCGGAGCTGTCCAAGAAGATCGAGACGGCCGCCAGCAACAACTCTTGATCTCGGCCCGGCCCCGGCCACGGCAAGGACAACGGCCACGGCCCCGGCCCCGGCCTCGACCTTGACCTCGGCCCCGGATTCGGCCCCGGACCGGGATTCGACCTCCACGCCGAGGCGAAGGCAATCGTTTGACTGTGATGTCTTGTAGAGTACGGCACGCCGTCAGTTTCTGCTGAGTTTGCTCGACGGGCGACTGGATCCGAACCCGCCCAGTTCTGTCAATACCCTATCCTGTTTGTCGGCCCCGTCCGTCTGTCCCCTGCTGTTCCGTTCATCCCGGAGTGTGTGCGTGTGAGTGAGTTAGTGTGTGTATGTGTGTATGTGGTGTGTGTTTGCGTGTGTGTGTGTCCCGTTGTTCATTCTTACCACTGCAAATTTTTGTGCGGATTTTGCGCCCGTGTCGAGCTACTTGTGAATCGGATTAAGTGCATAGTTTTTTAATTTATTGTAAATGTATCAGCTGTCATGTCTTTTCCTTCTTCTTAGTTTTTTATAGTATTGTATTGTGAATTGTGTTTTGACTTGTACAAGATGCATGAAATGTCGTGTGGGAGACTTGTGCTGAAAGTGTTGTGGTTTCCCTTTATTTTTTTTTTCACCATAAGACTGGATCATTTGGCAATAAGATATATTACTATTTTGATATTCGTAGTAAATGTTTTCATTATTATGTTAAGAAACGAGATCTTATTGATGTTAAATATTGGCGGCTGTTGGTTGCAGTAATGCAAAGTTGTTTTATACATTTATTGTGATTAATAATCGCTCAATTTCTCATTCAGAGCTTAAGTTGGACCAACTTCTTAAGGCGGTTACCTTGAAGTTTTATTCAAGAGTATACTGTGCAAGTGAATTTTCAAAGAGTACATTTGTCCTCTATGTTATGATGACCCGATCATGTGCATCTATGATTTTGTAATAACCTAAAAGAGAACTATTTTTCCATAGCAATAAAAACATATCATACCCATATGTTCGTTTTGTGCAGAGGAATTTATGAACTTTCTTGGCAAGTTTTTTTTTCTTGTCAAGACACCTGACATCTTTGTGCAACATACTCAATAAAATTTGTACTTTGACTCTTTATCCTGTTTGTTTGTTCAATCCTGGTCGCCTTATCTTCACACTCAACCGAACTCAAAACGTTCGTGGATCATGAAAGAGAAAAAGTTACACTCCCGCGCGGGGAACTCCAGGGCGAGTCGCGGGGTAGCGCCGCCGCCCAGAGAGCTCCGTAGGAGCTCCACAGAGGGCGTGCGTGTCTAACTGGCCGGCGGCCGACCCGACCGGACCGGCCGGGCCGGCCCTTTTCAACAGGCATTAGCTACACAGTGCAACACAGCGCACACACACACACACACGCGCAGTGCTTGTCGGCTCATTCAGACGACGGTAAAACACGCCACGAAAGGTCGTTAATTAGCATGGCTAAACCAGCCCGCGCCTCGGCGCCCGCCTCGCTGGGGTGGGCAGGCCGCGGGGCGCGCCGTGGTCCGGCCCGGCCCGGCCGCCGGCCAGCGCCCGCCGACGGCGGCTAGGCAGGCCCGGCGCGCACGCAGGCTGTGCGGGCTGGCCTACCCAGCGGGCGCTCGGCCGCTCGCTGAACGGAGCTCTCCGTGGACGCCCACAATGCACCGCCGGAACTTCCGAGCGACGTCGTTGCCGCGAAGCGAAGGACAAAGTCGAAAAGGGGGGAAGGCGTGAGCTGAAAACGCGCGCGATCTCCTGTGCGCCGAGACGGGCTGCCCTTCCCTTCAGGCCGGATGTAACCCGCCCCGACGCCGTGCCGTGCTCCGGTGTACCAGTCGCTGCGGTGTCCCCCGGGCTCCCGGCCTCCGTGGAGCGGTCCCCCGCAGGTCCCCCGGTTGCCCCCCGGTTCCCCCGATGCCCTAACCGCGACACGGGGATGTCAATCAAACCGGGCCGGGCGAGCCTGCGCCGGCCTGACCCCCCGCCGCGCCGGGTCACCGCCCGGGTCCGAGGGCGCCGCCTACGAACGCCCTGCCCTGCCCTCCCGCACCGGCAGGACGGCACGCGGCACGGCCTCTCCTCGGGGGCGGCCGCGACCCCCTGAAGCGCCTCCACGGGCTGGTGCCCTTTTCGGCCGCGGCGCGGCAATCGACCGGAGTAGTACCCGACGCTCGCGCGCGCGGACGTCGCGGCACAATGAAGGTCGCGTTACGTCGTTTAGGGACGCGCCCCCCGCAGACCCCCCCGCAAGGCTGAGACTGCCAGAAGGCCCCCCCGTCCTGATGCAGAAAGCCACCGCACGCGCGCTGCCGCCGCCGCCGCCGGTCTGGTGCCATCGATTTTCCGACCAGATTGTATGCCGTGATAAACTCGAGCAGTCGCGACGCCGGAGTCGATGAGGTGGGGTAAGTGTACGCAGGCCGGGTAAGGGCGGTGAGGGCGGCGACCCCGCCGGGCCGGCCTCAAGACGGGCGGCGATGAGTGTGCGGCGCGCCGCAGACCCGCACCGGTGTCTGATGGTGGGGGCGACTGCGAATAAGTAGGGGTTGCGCTGGCCGTCTATATGCCGCTCCGGGTCGAGGGTCTGCCGAAGCCCTGAAGGGGCCCTGGAGCACAGTGTCGCCGACGGGAGCCGACACGATCTAGGTCGTGTCCCCGACGACGGCGACGGTCAAAACAGACCGCCGCGTCGGCCCATCAGTTATGAAACCATAAATTGCGGTTTAAAAACAGCCCCCTGCTCGCACGCACGCACGAGACGGCGGCGGCGTCGCCGGACGGCGGACGGGCGCCCCGAGGAGTTTCCCCTCATGATCTTTGCATCGCTCCGCTGCGGCCTCGGCGACGACCCGCGGCGGAGCGGCGGCCCGGCGCAGGGTGTGTCCCAGCAGCGTCGTCAACGTTTTGGCACACCGACGACGTCACTTTCAGCCCTGCACAACTGCTGCGTGTTGGTAATTTGATAATCTGGCCGGCACCTGGGGAAGCCACGCCCGCCACCGCCACCTCGCGGGCCGATGACGGAAGCACAGTTCTTTGTCACGCCACGGACTGAAATCAAGCCGGCGGCCCTCGCCCTCGCCCCCGACTCACTCTCGTTCTCACTCATGATCGACACGGACAGTTCAAACAGGCCGTGTTTGCCGCGCTCAAACAAAATGTGCGTCTGAAAGGCGCGAGAGGGGGAAGAAATCGACCCTTACGTCGAGACTGAGCTCGCCGACGACTTGGGGCGGTTTCATTCAGGAAAAGAAAAGGCAGCCCCCCCCCCCCTCTCCCACCCACACACACGCACAAGCCGCCGGGTTGGCGTGCAGATAATTGTATTTGATTCCCTTCCCTTCTCATTGTTCGTTCGGCTGTTCCCAAAGTTTCGTGACTAATCGTTGCCGTGGAAGATGATAAGGGGACGGCCTTCGAAACGAACGAGCGAACGAATGAAAAGGGCGAGGCGCAAAGGGAGGGATGTAGGTATGGGGGGATGAGAGGAGAGCCGGTGCCTGGCGCCCGGCAGCGCCGCGGCAGCCGCGGCCCGTGGCGCCTGGGAAGTGGGCCACCGCCTCGCCGCATCGCTCCACTGACGGATGGGTTGCATACCTCCCAGGCGTCCCCGGCACTTCCCTCCCTCTACTCGTAGCGTTATACGCTGGGTTTTTAAAACCATTTTTTAAAAAAATATTTATCTTATGTCATTCTTTGATGCTGATTGTTTGAGATCTAATATGAGACCGAGGGTGAAAAAGGTTTGACGTATAAATGAAAAAACTTTTTTTGTCTTTTTTTTTTGTCTTGGCTTTAATCAGTATCCACAGAGGCATATTTTCCCTTCATGCGTTGAATTAAAAATAGACAAAACACATAACATAGTATGAAAGTCATCATGCAAACATACACTGTTCTACAGGTTCACCACTACAGGTAATTTTCAAAGTATTGACTTGTTCTACCTTACAAACATCTTTGGCAACACATTGTGCAATAATTGTATGTGTTACTCAACCCAGGAGTTTAAACGCCAGTTTACATTTCTACTGCACTTCTAAAGCAAAGACCTTTATAACAACTAAGTTACGAAAAAGCTGGAGTCGAAGATATTTTTGTAGAGGCACAAAGCATCCCTGATACAAGTGTCAGTCAGCACAAAGCTTCACAATCAGTCATAGGCGTTGTGTGCGTTCATTCGAGTCATGGAACTTATGGCAGTGTTGTTATAATTTTAAAACACATTTTTAAAAAGGGTGCTTTAAATGATGATATGCTAAGAGGACTAGGATGCACACAATCCGCACAATTCTTACTGCCTCTTGAGGACACTAGGTAGAGGTAGAGTTTAACAAGACACAAATTCCTTTAAGGAGAGGAGCCCGTCCAGTGAATCAAATTGACAACACAAGCAAGATTCCTCACCCCCTCCCTCTCAGACACTAACAAATGGATAGCTGTTATAACTTTTTTTTACACCAAAAGCAATATGCATTTTCTTGTTAACAAGTGCTAATTATACCAGCTATCATCCCATTAAATGACTGCAAACAGACCAGGAAGTGATGATTGTCAGCATCTTGCGTTAAGATAGAGGTAACAGAGAACTCAGAAACTTTTCATGGTTCTCATTTGTGCGAAAACATTTGAACATATACATACATGTTGTAAATGTTTTAGTTAGAATAACTTCACTTTCATAATTTTTCTCTTTTGCCTTGTCACTCATAATTACATTAGTGAGTGCAATGAAATAAATATCATTAACTTTTACTTCCATACCAGTGGAAATAAGCTGCACGACACACTCAAAGATAACAACTGTTACTTGTAGATATCATCCAACAGTTTATATAAAATGCTATTTGAAAAAGTTATAAAAGATTTGTACATGTATTTACCACTATGAAAAGTAGGGTCTTAACATTGCAATATAGTTGTGATCAAATTTTCTCAAAGAAAAAAAAAAGAATATATTTTCCTCAAAGTTATTTTAGAGGTTTAATAAATCCGAGATCTAAATGTATACAATATCATCACTTTTAAGCTCATGCACCAACAATAGCAGACTGGGTTGGCCAAACACAAGCTGGTCCACAAAAGAGTTAAAGCTCCAACCACTTTTTATCATTTAGGGAAGGACCTCTATACCACACTCACCGCAGAGGAAAAATCAAAATCCATGGCACATATTTGAAGCTCACCATAATCTAATGGCTTTTGATAAGAGTCTTTATTTGTATTTTTTTTAAGGAATATTTTCTTTTTAATAGTAGTGCAACATTCGGTTTACATTCAAACTTCCACTATAAAAAGCTAAGGAATACAAAATTCTAACTCGAGGGAAGAAGCACATAATCGAGCCTATTCAAAACAAAATCAACAAAAAAAAGATCCCACTAACAGAAGTTTCCTTCAATTAACCAAGCAAGCTAACAGTACATTTTTGGGGAACTTCCACAAACCACACGCTATTTTACTCCGACCAAAGGGATAGTGCTGGGAGAAAAAGTCATCAGCTCCAGACCTGGTCAGTTCAATTTCCACAGGTGGTTCCCAACATATTCTCCCCTGGAAGACTTTAAATCTGAATAGAACAACTTCAGCATGTGGTTTATGAAAGGCCCCCAATGTCTACACTGTTTTTTAAACCTGGAAGTACTCTTGACAAATCTGAAAATACAGTAACAAGAAAAACAAAAATAATGGAAGTACCTCTTACTGAAAGGAAAAATGGAGCCACTCAGCTAACACTTATAAATCTGTACAATCAGATGTTGAAATATGTGACTTATCAAAAGATATGGATCACTAAAGAACAGGATTACCACACAACATGGATTTGGCAAAACGATTATTTTTATTTAGAAGACAATATTTTATCACCACTAATCTTGCCAAGAAGATAGTAACAAACATTACAAGATTTTGCACAACCTTAAAATACTGGTGAATATTTAAGTCTTGCTATATTATTGCAAGCAAAGCAAGCATGTGATGAAAATTCACTGACAAAGATATAGTTCTATTTATAAGAATTTAATATTGGAGAACATATCTCTATTTCATTTTGTCTCTGTCCCAATGACAGAATTTCAGATGTTAAATGCATTTCATCTTGCATTATCATATCACCTTCACTACAAGAAGTGTTGTCAAGTAGATAAAATAAATGAATACAACACAAAACAAGACAGAAAACTAAAATATAGATGTCACTTAAATATAAAATAACCAAATTCTTATAAACAAGAAGACTGTTCAAAATGTCCACTTTAAAGAAGCATAACAAAAATTATGAACAATGCACTTAGCTGCACTTTTACAATTTGAAATTGCATAGCATACTATCAATAATAATACTGTGCATGAAACAGGGAAAAAAGAGAGCGCATGACGCTTTTTTTAAACCAAAAGTATTAAGTTTCCAACATTCACTGTTTTGTACGCAAATTAAAAATTAAAGGGAGAAAGACTAGACAACTTTTGAAGCAAGGGTAGGCTTGACATGGGCAATCTACCAGAAACCTCCAGAGGATCTTCCGCCAGGAGGGTTGTGCACACGGATAGTTGAACGGGGTGTAGTGTCACCGAGTTCTGTGCTAATGGAGAAGCTAGTTCCCTGCAAGTTGCGCTGCCCCTCATGGCGCATTCCTTTTCCAGTGGGGGTAGACAGTTGTTCAGAAAATGATGTGACAGGGCTTGGACTAAATGGAGGAGGGTCACTGCCATTACCATTCACATGCATCTGAGAAATCTGCTCAGATGTTGCAGTAATGAGCTCACCCAAAGGAGCATAATTTGCCTTTTCGGCTTCCGAAGTGATGGGGTCATACACAGTTGGTGGGTATACAGGAGTTGGGTTGAATCTTCCATGACCCTGTACTACCTTAAGTTCACCATCATCAAGGCAAACCCTGCCACCTACGACAACAAATTCAGGCACTCCATGGCATTCCATTCCTTCAAAAATATTATAATCTACTGCTTGATGATGGGTCTTAGCTGAAATGACACGAGTTTTATTTGGGTTCCAAATAACAATATCAGCATCAGAGCCAATAGCAATAGCTCCCTTAGCAGGATACAAATTGAAAATTTTTGCAACATTAGTGCTTGTGATTTCCACAAAACGGGTTGCAGATATCTTGCCTGCATGAACTCCCTTCTCCCATACCACAGACATACGGTCTTCCACACCATTAACTCCATTAGGTATTTTACTGAAATCATTTTTACCCACAGACTTTTGCTGGGAAGAAAAGGTGCAATTGTCACTGCCAGTTGTCTGCAGGCCATCTGCTGCCAGAAGGTCCATGAGACGCTCTTTAGTGGCAGGGTCTGAGCGCAGAGGCGGGCTCATGATATGGGCGGCGGCTAGGCCGTAGTTAGAGCTGCAACACGGGCGCCCATCTGTTCCCAGACCCGCTGCCAGAGCCTCTCCATAGACGGGCCACCCTTGCTCCTTGTACTTTGCAATGACCTCACCTGCCTCCTGGCTCATTACATGCACCACATACAGAGGGCAATTGACTTGCTTTGCAATGACACATGCTCGATTAGTGGCCTCAGCCTCCACTTCCTCAGGTCGAGATTGCTCGTGACCCTCAGGACCATTCACACCCTTTGCCAACAGTTTTTTTGAGTTCTCATGGATAATGTCACCATTTTCAGCATGCACCATTGCTACAGCGCCAAGCTGGCGGCAAGTCTCGAACATCTTATACAGCTCATCATCACGGATCATCAAGTCCTCTTTGTATGCCATGAATGCCTTGAAGGAATTCACGCCTCTCTCTTTACAAAGAATTTCCATCTCCTGCTTTACCTTGTCAGACCACCATGTGATACCACAGTGCAGAGCATAGTCACAACACACTTTGTCATCAGCCATGAGACGATACTTATCATACTGATCTAATAATGATTCCTTTTTCTTAGGAATTGCAAAATCTATGATCATGGTAGTACCCCCCGCAATAGCTGCTTTAGTACCCTGATAAAAATCATCAGCAGAGGTTTGTCCCATAAATTCGAAGGAAAAGTGGACATGAGGATCAATGCCTCCAGGAAGAAGATATCTACCCCTAGCATCAATAACTCGAGTACCACCAGGAATTATAAGGTTCGTGCCAATTTGCTTAACAATTCCATCTTCCACAAACACATCACCATCTTGCATGCCAGTAGCGTTCACAATCTTGCCATTCTTGATGAGCAGACGGTTTTGAGAGCTTTGCAGGTGGATGGGCACTTTCTTCACTGGGGCAGCCATTTTTCGTCTGTAACAAAACAATAAACAAAAAATCTAAATTTAAAATATTCAAATCTGATAATTTTTTTTTTAAACGTCCAAATATTTTTTTTTAAGGTCTTTGCCCCAGTCATAAATTCTCCCATACTGAAGAGCCATTGAAGTAAACATAAAGAAGAGACAAACATGACCACTCAGCTTTGAAGATAAGAGCTATCATGAGTTATGAAAAGCCTGGGGGACATTGCAGAAAATGACCATACAAGTGATAAAGAAAATATTTTTGCTTGCAGAGGCAAGAGAAACTGACAACCAACATGAGACTGATAAGACGTCTACAAATTTGGGATGAGTTTTGTTCAGGATCATCGAGCCCATGCCAGATTAATTAAGCCTGTCACAAACTCAGTTCACAGCACCCACCTAGCCATCGCTGATGAGACAGTAATCCACAACTGTTAGAGGAGAAACACAGAGGAGACCAAGTGTATCCTTCGGGGGTAGACCAAAGACTGAGCTGCTCCACTGAGCAAGCCTGTGCAGGACCCTCCCCGACTCCCAACATGTACCCCCCCACAATGGATGAGATTAATGAACACCCGGTGAGTCCCCACATTTTGGCATTTCCCTGCAATACTGCAAAAATCAGACAACTACCTGCTCTGTTTCTGCAGCCGGATGCCCGCTTAATGATTTGTGATGAACGTGCAGAAAACGGCGATGCCTTCCCTTCCCCCGACCGAGAGAACAGAGGGGGCACACTAAGGGGGCGTACAGACGCAGCGCAGGAGCCGACGAGAGCGCGTTGCAATTCTTTTTCTTTTTTTTTTTCAGCCACAGCGATACTTGCCCGTGACGCGGAACACCTGACTCGTCCCGACTCGACCGTGTCGTTCGCTCCGACGGGGCGGGTACGACTGTGGGCGTTGAGGCGAGAGAGCTTACGCTACGCCGCTCGCGCCCCTCCGCCAGTGCAGCGGGAGCGGCGCCGCCCGGCCGGGCCCCCGGCCTGTGGGCCCAACCCAGCGCCCAGCGGATGCCCGCGGGGGGTCTGCGGGCGCCGCGGGGGGGGGGGGGGGGGGGCGCAAAGGGAAGGCGCGGCGGGCGCGGCGCGGGGGCTCCGCGGGGAAGGAGGACCCGCTGGTCCCCCCAGGACCGGCCGCGGCCGCGGCCCCGCCCCCACCCCCTCCCCCCGCGCCTGCATCCCCGCCCCTTATGCCGCTACACATCCGGCACCGCGCAAGCCTCATCAGGATGCATAAAAGGTTGACGCGGTTACTGCAGGGCGTCGACGCCTACCCGGCCCGACCCGCGGGTCTCCTCTCTTCTCTCTCCCTCACACACACACGTACGGCACCACTTCCCGACGGGAGGTCCTTCTCTCCTCCTCCTCCTCTCCCTCTCGCACGCTCTCTCGCTCGCTCCCTTCCGCACTCGTGTGCCGGGCCCCGAATCGGAGCAGACACACGCCCGGATACTCACTCGGTATTTCGCAGCGCCGGCTGTGGCAGGAGTTATCGGAGCGTTGCCCGGCTCCTTCTGTTCCGCGATCGCACTCCGCACGCACGGCAGCCCTTATTTGCAAAACCCGATCAACCACTGTGCTTTTTCGCTCGATAAACCCGTCAAGCAGACACAACGGCAGCGCCCAGCACTCGCCCGTGCGGGCCGCGCCTCGGAGCGCCATGACTTGAACGGAACCAACCGTCCGCGGCAGATGAACGGTCCCGCGACAAAACCGCACCCGCGACCTTTTAACTTTTCTGTTAAAAACGCGCTTCAGCTCTCCTTGAACAAGGAGTTAGGTTGGCAGTAGAAGGACGAACATGTCCATTTCGTTGCCAACCGACCGGTGCTTTACGTCCGCTTCGGCGGGCTGACCATCTGTCGAAAGGGGGATATTCCGAGGGATAAAGTCCCCAGCGTATGAGCGCGACGTTAGAACATAGATACTCGCCGCACACCCTCGCAATATTCGGGTGAACGAGGTGTGGTGTTTTTGCTGTCCGTTTCCAAGGACACGGGGTTACTTGCACTGTGTTGTGTTTCGAAGCACGGCGTAAACAAAGCTACGCACGATGGCGGTACGTATCACTTTTATCGTGAATTACGGCCATATTAGGGGAGTTTGAACGTAAAACAGTTATGGTATTGACCCCTCAACGAGAGCTTTTACTCAGAATAGTTTTTTACCGTCAACTGATTAGATTCGTGAATTTTTTCGATTCCCCAAACATTGTGTGGTGCATCCCATGCTTCTCCCACTTTGAGCGGCGTGATTGCAAAAATTGTGCATTTTTTTCCATCGAACGTCTCGTAACCTCATTCTAAGATTAGATTTTTAACTAATTTTTAGCTTTTGCGAAGTCTGTCTGACCATTGGTTTCGCGGACAACTGATTTGCCTTCCTAACCTCAAACCGCTGGTACCGGCGTCTGTCTGTGGTGTGTACGGCTGCCTTAGTTTGTATCCTTTTCCTTTCCAGTCGATTGCTGCTGCCAAAGTTCAGGAAGTCCGGGAAATCACCCGCATCGAGAGGATCGGTGCGCACTCCCACATCCGTGGCCTTGGACTTGATGACAGCCTCGAACCTCGAAATGTAAGATAATCTCCAGGACTTTGTTTTACACTAACACCAGAACTCCTGGTATACCATTGATTTGTTTTCTAACTTATCGCAGGTCTCTCAAGGCATGGTGGGGCAGCTCACTGCCAGGCGCGCGGCAGGAGTTGTCTTGGAGATGATCAAAGAAGGGAAAATTGCTGGAAGGGCCATTCTTCTTGCTGGACAACCTGGCACAGGTACAGAATAACAGGAATCTTGCTATTACTATTTTTTTCAGAAAGAAATATTGTTTGTTCAATTCTTTTGTTTTCAGTTGATTTGCTCTAACCCTTCTTATTTATTCTGTAGGGAAGACCGCGATTGCTATGGGCATGGCTCAGGCACTTGGTCAGGATACACCCTTTACAAGTATGGCGGGCTCAGAAATATACTCTTTGGAAATGAGCAAAACAGAAGCCCTTACTCAGGCTATTAGAAAATCTATTGGTGTACGCATAAAGTAAGTCCTAAATATGTATTCGAATGTTTCTTATTTTATTGGAATGAGTGTCTCACTCCTATTTTTTTTTTCAGGGAAGAAACAGAAATAATTGAGGGTGAAGTGGTTGAGGTGCAAGTGGATCGACCCGCAACTGGAGTGGGTACAAAAGTTGGCAAACTTACTCTGAAAACAACAGAAATGGAAACCATCTATGACTTGGGAGGAAAAATGATTGAGTCAATCATGAAAGAGAAGGTACTGTGGTGCTCTGGTTTATTCTAATTTTTCAACAATGCCAACAATGGTGTAAGTTTGTTCTGAATGTTGTAGGTTCAAGCTGGTGATGTTATCACAATTGACAAGGCAACTGGAAAGATCAGTAAATTAGGCCGATCATTCACAAGGGCTAGAGATTATGATGCTACTGGACCTCAAACAAGGTAAACTACTCACAAGTTTTTAGAAAATTAATTTTATTTTATGTTTTCCTTTTTTCTCTCTCTCTTGTAAATGCTAATTGTTCCATAAACTATGTTAATGCTCACAGATTTGTCCAGTGCCCAGAAGGTGAATTGCAGAAACGTAAGGAGGTTGTTCACACCGTTTCCCTTCATGAGGTGGATGTTATTAATAGCAGAACTCATGGTTTCCTGGCTTTATTCTCTGGTAAATTTATTTTTTATTCCTTGCCATTTCACTCCCTACTTCCTGATTTTTTATCTCTATCGCAATAAGGAAGCTCTCTCACCTGCCTTTGTATAATTTTCAGGGGATACTGGAGAAATCAAATCTGAAGTTCGGGAACAGATCAATGCCAAAGTAGCAGAGTGGAGGGAAGAAGGCAAAGCAGAAATTGTGCCTGGAGTTCTATTCATTGATGAGGTAGAGAATAATTCTGTTTGGATACTTCCTTACTGTGCATATTTTAGTATGACTAACTGTGTTTGCTTTTGTTTGTCTTTTAAATTATGCAGGTTCACATGTTAGATATTGAATGCTTTTCTTTCTTGAACCGAGCTCTTGAAAATGAAATGGCCCCTGTTGTCATTATGGCTACAAATAGGGGCATTACCCGTATCCGGGGCACTAACTATTTATCCCCTCATGGTATTCCAATAGATTTGTTGGATCGCATGAATATTGTTGCTACAAAGCCCTACGAAGAGAAGGAATTGAAGGAAATTCTTAAAATTAGGTACAGTGAAACTAACTTTAAGACTGTTTGCCTCTCTTGTGTAACGCCCTAATGTTTTAACTATGGGATTTGAAAACAGGTGTGAAGAGGAAGATTGTGAAATGGCTGATGATGCTCTCACAGTCCTCACCAGAATAGCTGGGGAAACATCTCTGCGTTATGCTATCCAACTTATTACCACAGCAGGATTGGTTAGCCGCAAGCGTAAGAGTAATGAGGTATGTCTTAAAGCTTTTACAGCTTAACTTGAGCCTGCGAAAAATTTGTGACTAATTTTTTTTTTGGTACCCTCTATGTAGATTCAAATGGAAGACATCAAGAGAGTGTATTCCCTGTTCTTGGATGAGAACCGATCTATGCAGTTCTTAAAAGAATATCAAGACGAATTTATGTTCAATGAAATGGGTAAGTTCTCTAATGTGTATGTAGCTTTGTTAATAGCTGTTTGAGTTCTAATTATTGTTTTTCTTGTTTGTAAAGGTGACTCATCTGATGCAATGGAAGTTGCTGATGGCTAAATTTATGTAATCGTGTGTGCTATTCCTAAAAAATAATTTACTTTTTTTGCTGCTGATTCAACTGCGTAAAGCAGTAACTATCCGTCATTGTGTCATTTCATTCCATAGTTTATGAAGATTTTAGACAATTTGATTCATCCAAAATCTGCTCTTTTTGTTTTGTATGTGCTGTCATTCTTGTACTATATGTTAATAAATAATAGTGAATGTATGGCTGAACTCTCATTTATTTCAGTATCTAGTATCCTGTACATTCTGTAATACTACTGGTATGATCCATATTTTTGAAGAGTGAAAAGTCATGATAGGACTTAGATCAACAAGGTCCACCACAGAGAGCTAATACTATATTTGAAAGGGTTTAGGCACATACACAAAGTACAAAATTAAAACCCATGTCGGAAATTCGGTTCCATAAAAAGTCACAGTGACTAGTTTCGTTCGTGTTAAAGAATTTTAGGTTTCTCTGATTTCGCTTGGTAAAGTGGCTGTGAAATCACTATGGCGAAAATATGAATCGCCTATGCGATTCACATTAAAATTGAGCATTGCAGAATTTGGTTAGTTTGAGTAACAATTGATTTTGGTTAAATCAGTCAAACAATAAAGATAACATCAGGAAAAATGAATCAGGTACTAAATATAAATAATCTTGGCTGGGGGACAGGATGTGGAAGAAATGCTTAGTTTTCAGGAACTGAACAACCTCTTCATTTAGATATTTTCTATGAAATTGGAATGATGTTTGTAGGGCTAAACATAATTTCTAACAACATTATCACAGTGATGACCCCATTACACTCAAAACGTCTAACATTGCATTAGGCTTTCTTTCACTGACACTTCTGAGAAACAGAAGTTATTGGTTGGCACAAACAGAAACCAGACAGATACAAAAGACAAAGAAAAGGAAGTTCAAACATTTCTTGTCTTATGATGGTGAAGATTGTGGGAAGACAAAAGACTCAGTTCAGACTGTTCTTTCTCTTATAGAGCTAATACTAAACATAACTTCTTGCATAGATCAACCATGCAATTAATGTGACAGGTACCTAGTAATCAAATGCCACCATACTTATTTATAATATTCCTACATTTTCTAAAACGCAGTCAGTTTTGCAATGCAAAAATCACCTACCCACTGAAATACACATTAAAAGATATAAAAGAAGTAATATGAATTTACAATAAAGTAAATAATATACAACAGTTATAGAATAAACTAATCACAACGTTTCATGATAAATGCATATTTACAAAACTATAACTTAAGTATATCTTAAATAAGAAAATTAATCATACAAAGTTCTTAAATAACAACTTGAAAACATAAGAAAAATTACAGGCTCTTTCAAAAGTGAGATCTGAACATTAAAATATAACAAAAAAATATAAATCAAAATGTAAATGTCATATCTAAAATTGATTGCCACGCCCACACCCAGTACGTCTCTGAAACTCATAGTCACACCTGCTGAATGGGGCGAAACGAAATTTTTCACAAAACACAATGCATGGAAAAACATCTTTTGGAATGCTTACTCACATTCCCAAACATCAAACTGAAACAGCTTAATACACTGGGAAATATTACCAAAACGTACCACAACTGACATGAGTTGCCACATTCAGATATCAACAGGACCCATAATCATTCCTGAGAAAGAGCAGGGGTTCTAGGAGAAGCACTGTCAGGGTCACTACTCTCGCTGTTAGTAGATGCTACAGCGTCAGTTTTCTTGTGTCGCTCCGCCCACTCCACCAGACAGAATGAAATGGTTCCCAAGGTACCAAAGACTGCTAAAATACCAAGCTGAACATACAACCCCAGTAATGTACTGTAGAAGAAGCTCACTGCTGCAGAAACAGACTGTAATACAGAAAACACAAATAATTAAGACTTGCAAATTAATTAAAAATTAGTCTGTATAGTGTGTGCTACCACATACCTGCATGAATTTAAAGAAGGCAAAGACTGCAGCACTATCTTCAGGGTACAATCCACCAAGAATGGAGAATATCTGTGTGTTAAAGCAGCTGTCACCAAAACCCAGAAGAAAACTGCAAATAATAGCTAGATATTGGCTGGAATAGAAAAAGAACTTGTTAATATGAATACAACTTAATAAGGTCATTGATTCGAAACTGGAAAAGACATTTACTTGGGTACAAGGTACGCATCATCACTTGTTTCTCCTAAGTTTGCATTGTTGGGAATGTTTAAAAATATAGCAAAAAAGCTGATGATGTGGACCAGGAAACCAATTATCACAACTGGATCACGACCAAGCCTAGTAGTTCGGCGGCCCAAAAGACCAAACAGCGCACCTCCTAAAATAAAAAAAAAAGAGAGAAAGGAACGATGATAAAGCAACACTAAAATAAATTCAAACACATCGAATAGTGTGCCTTGCTTATGCTTACCCAAAACTTCTCCAAATCCAATAAAGATGCCAGAGAGCCCGACCAATTGTTTTGCATTGTCTCCCAGCTGCTTAGTGGCGCCGAGGCAGGTACTGTACACTCCACTGAAGAAAGACAGCTCGAGGCCTGGAAAAGTGGAGGCGGCCGCCACAGGACGTGTTAAACTCAGCCGATGCAGGGGACCCGACGGGCCCCTCCGGGAGGCGGACGCTGGAGGCACTGACCCGAGTAGAAGAAGGTGACGCTGAGCAGGGCCATGTTCTTGGTGAGGCTGAGCTGGAAGGCCCGCTTGAGGGCGAGCAGCGGCCCCGTCTCCCGCTTCTCCGTGTCCGTGGTCCGCACCGACGGCCTCAGCAGCAGCACGAACACCACGCCGACGGCCGCCACCCCGAGCTGCACACGAGCCAGGGAGTGTACTCGAACCCGACACCCGCGCCCCGCCACACTCGTTAGTTAATTCGTGTCTACTCACGAGCACCGAGAAGACCAGCCGACGGGTGTCCTCGTCAATGTGGTCCTTGCCCTGGAACACGAACGTGACGAAGATGTTGCCGAAGAACATGCTGCACTGCAGCATGGCCCAGAACACGCCAGAGTTCCTCGAGATGGTCTCCTTGGTGGAGTTGAGCGTGAGGTAGCTGCCCTGGCCCGTCCAGATGACGGCCGCCCCGAAGCCGATCACGGCCGAGCTGGCGTACAGCAGCCAGGTGGACGGAAACAGGAAGGTGGCGATGAAGAAGCCGTAGGTGACGGCGCCCACGCAGATGGCGGCGCGCTCGCCGATCACGGAGATGATGGACGGCGCCGACCAGTTGCACAGCGCGAACACGGCGTAGATGACGGACAGGCTGGTGTAGCCGTTGCCCGTGAAGGAGGGGTCGTCCTTGTGGATGCTGTCCAGCACCGTTTGCTGCAAGCACCAGAGAGCCTCGTTACTGACAGGCTGCCGAGTGAAATCTGGAATGAGTTTCCGTCACGTGCGTGTGTGTCGCGGGGACGCGGGCTGGGGGTACCATGACGCCGCCGCCGCCGGCCCGGGGCTCCCCCAACGAGACCCCCAAGGACCCCACGCCGTGCGTCACTCCGCCGCCGGGAACCAGGTCGCCGAACAGGCCGGGCGTCGTCGGCGTGGTCGCGGCGGCCTTCCTGGCGGGGCGCCTGCGGTCCGCGGGGTAGGCAGCCCCGGCCGCCGCGGCGGCTCGGCGGGAAGGCCTACCCTCTGCAGCTGCAGGCGCTCGCCTTCCGCGTCGTGTTTTTTTGGCCCGCAGCCCGCGACGACGCGAGCGCATGGGGGCGTGGCGTGGCGCGGCGTGCGTACAACTGGTGCACCGGTCCGGGCCCCGGCGAGGTCAGACACCGCGGCGGCGGCGGCGGCGGCGGCGGCGGAGACCAGAGCGACAAATCACGATGCAACGACAGAGCAGGCCGAGCAGGCCGGGTCGGCCACCGGGACATCGTTTAGCATAACGCGGAAGGCGTCCGACCACCCGTCCCATCCCAGCGCCGGCCACGGGAGGCGGCGGGGGAACTCCCACAGGAACAGAGGCGGTCCGGCCACAGAAACGCCGCCGCCGCCGAGGGTGAAAGTCAAACCAGAGTGGAAGACTATACGCGTAATGATCAGGCGCAAAACATATTTTTTCAATTTTTTTTTCGGGTCAGTCATGAAAGGGTGGACTTTCCTCTCCCCTTGCCGACGTCACACGCACACACACACACACACACACACACACACACGCACACACACACACACACACACGGGCGCCGCTGTCAAATCTTCATCTTTATTTGTATTGTCCCCGCTGTTCCCGTGGGGCGCCCGACGAGGCCACCACGCTGCTGCTGCGGCGGCGGCGGCGGCGGCGGCGGTGGTGGGCCTGGTCCGTGTCCAGGGTGACAAACAGCAGGACGGGGCCCGCGACGCTACGGGGCTCGAGCCCCGCCTCCCGCCCTGCGCCGCCCACCGCGCCTCCCTGCGCCCTCCGCCCCCCCGACGCAAGGCCTTACGCAGGTAGGAAGCCGTCGCGCAAACCGGACACAATTGCGGCCCCCTCCGAAAACGAGTCGGCGCTGTGGACAATTGGCTAAACGCTCCATAATTCTCGGCATGTCCACTCGCTTGCTCTTTCTTTTCTCATTTCGCAGGCGACGCGCACATCCCCGGGCAGCGGAGAAGAGAACGTGGGGCCAAAAAAACAAATACGGGAAATAAAAATAAATTGAAATTAATCCGACTGCTGCTTGGCTGCTGGGGTGTGCAGAGTTGCGCCGCCCCCCTGCAGGGCAACGGCAGGGCGGCCAGGCGGGTCCAACCACAATGAAAATGCCACGGGTTTCGTGCGCCGCAAAATAGCTTCGGCAAACTCATGTAGCTTTCAGTTCTTACAAAACACATTTTTGTAAAATCGGGCAAGTTTAAAAAAAATGTTTTAATGCAGGCTTCTGAAGTCGGAAAATAAATCGGGGCGACTGTCGAACTAACTGTTTCGGGCAGGCACGCGGGTTGTGCCAATGCTGACCCCATGCCACTGACCCCCGCTGGGGCCCCGCCTGGCCCCGGCCCAGTGCCATCCCCATGGCCATCGCCATTCTCCGCCCGCGAAATGCGTCCCGGGCGGTCGGCGGCGCGGGGGCAGAGGCCAGCCGCTCCGGCGGCCCCGGCGGGGGCGCGGGCGCGGGCGCGGCGGCGCCGTGTGTCACTCCAAGTCAAGTCCCACCCCACGGCCCCCCGGGCCGGCGCGCCCGGCTCCTACTTCCGGTCGGCCCCTGGAAACACTCCAAGACGTCTGCAAACATGTTTGCGCGGCGTCGCACCGCTCCGCACCGCACTGCCGGCACCCACCGCGGCCACGGCCTCGGGCACGGCCTTGTCCGCCCGCGTCACAGTCGGCGACGCTGCTGCTGCAGCAGCGCATGGCAGCCGACGTATCGCGGGCCATTTCTAAATAGCACCCGGACCCGAGCCGCCCGACGAGCCGGGGGCGGCTGTGACCGTGGGAGAGCGGCGGCGGTGGCGGCGGGGCCGGGCGGCGGCGCACCCCCCCGCCAGCGGCCGCCGGCCAGGGTCCAGAGCAGACAAAGCGGTGATAACGCCACGGGCGCGGCACGCCGCGGCACGACACGCCACGCGCCACGCCACGCGGTCGTCTGCTGACAACGAGTTGACGGCCGCCGTCGTGGGCGCCGCCCCCCGCGCGGCCCCGCCGGCACGGGTCATAACGCCGCGACAGTATTCGGCACGCGTTCCACGAGGAGTAATTACAATTATTGCGGCCATCGCATGCGAAACAACCGCGGGGCCGCGGTCTGTTATCAGCCGCCAGCCAAGACTAACGGAACGGAACGGAGGCGCATCGGGCGTAGCGCGGGGCGGGGCGGGGCGGGGCGGGGCGCAGAGCGCGGGTGACCCTCCTCTGGAGTGAATCAATCGAGGGCGTCGGCGTCAACGAGGACGGCGGGCGGGTGGGCGTCGCGACGACGGCGGTGACGGCGGCGCCGGGGGAGCGGCGACGCAACGCGCACGGCGGCGGCGCCGGCACGCACTCCCGCCCGACCCGGCTGGCCCCGTTACACCGACGCCCCGCCTGCCAGCCGGCACCGGGGCACCGGGGCCCGCGGCACTCCATAACACTATCTATCAATCATGGGGGAAATTACCGGCAAAAGCAGCCGCCGATAGGCCGGGCTGGGCGCGCACCGGCGGAGCCCAACCGCACAGTCATCGCGGCAACGTGTGGAAAATTGAAGAAAAAAATATTTTTAGTAATTTTTTTTTAATTTTTTTGAAAAGATTTTTTTTTGTTTATTTTTTTTTACACGATATGTTTCCGTATAAAAATCCCAAGATGACCTCCCCCCTCCCTCATCCCACCCCGAGCGTCCCGTCCACTGTCGATAGGGCAGCCTGTGAGTGTATTTCGTTAGCCGCACGCCCCGCCACATGACGGCGGCTTCACGTGCGTACGGCCTTCGCATAGTTGACACACATTATCGAGAGGATGGCAGGGCGTAGTACCACGGGCGGGCAGCTGCTCTGACGTGAGCTTTGCATACTGCAGGCGAGCCGGTGGGCCGGGCGGCAGCGGCGCCGGCGCTCAGTGCGTACGAGTTACCAAATTACGTATTTTAAAAAAAATTATTAAAAAGTTCAAAGACAAAAAAAAAAACTCAGCCCGCACCTCACACACACACACACACACGCACACGAACGGCACGGCACGGCTGGAGGAGACCCAGCTAGGGCCGCGGGCCGCGGGCCGGGCCAACATGTCCATTCCGGCTGATCAACCTCATCCTTATTTTCGTCTCGCGGCCTGCCCGGCCCGGCCCGCCTCTCCGCCCGCTTGCCCTCCTGCTCTGCTCCTGCTGTGTCCGAGTGGGACACGTGTGTCCTTGCGGACGCTCTCTCTCTCTCTCTCTCTCTCTCTCTCTCTCTCTCTCTCTCTCTCTCTCTCTCTCTCTCTCTCTCTCTCTCTCTCCCTCGCTGCACATGCACACACACACACACACACGGATGAGCCGAGTGCACTGCCCCCTGCGCTGCGGGGGGTCCAAGGACGCGCACACCCGCTTCGTCGCGGCAGGTCATCGTTCCTCCCCCCGCGACACGCGGCCGTCGCTGCGGGCTGCCTACCCGCACAGCGCTCCGGCCTTTCACCGCCCCTCCCCCCCCCCCCCCCCTCCCCCCCCCTCCTCCTCCCTCCACTTCCCCTCCCTCAGGACGCCGCCACCGCCGCCGCCGAAGCGTGTGTGTGTGTAACGTTTGTTTACGTCGCACACGCCGCATCCGCGACGCGATGGGAAAAAAAAAAGTTGCAGGAGGAAAAAAGTTTTGAAAAATTGATTGGAAAAAGTACACGCGATTGTTGGTCCAGAAAAAAAATTGTAAAAAATTTTTTTTTTTACTTATTTTTTTCTTCAGAGTTTACCTCTCTCTCTCTCTCTCTCTCTCTCTCTCTCTCTCTCTCTCTCTCTCCTGTGATTCACTCCTCCCGTTCCGCTCCGCCAGCGACAACAGCTGCTGCAACCCGCGCGCCACGGCTATTTCCCTTTCGCGAAACACGCACCACGCGAGCGCGAGAGAGAGAGAAAAAGATACGGGAGGAGCATAGGGAGTTGGCGGAGTGCGAGAGAGACAGACGACGCGGCGCGCACAGCAGCCGATGCCGCTCCGCGATAGGAGTCGAATGTGTGCGGCGCCCGCGGAACGCCCCGCCCCGCCCCCCGTCTACGCGGCCGGGACGCTTTCGCGAATTAAACGCACGACAACGCCATTGTGAACGGAGCCGTGCGAGATTCGCGAGCAGTGGGCCGGACGGGCGGGCGGCGCGCACGCCGGCGCACGCCCGTGTTGGTGGCCGGACGCACGCGCACGCCGATCACACACACACACACGCCCTGTAGCGGTACGCCCCCCCCCCCCCCAACATCCCGTGCTGCACACAGCGTCACGCCTACACATTCGGCCACCTTCATAGTCACCGCCGCAAAACATATTTCTCTGGACAATATATTAAAAAAAAAAACATATGATGATGATGGCCAACTTTGAGTCCGTGGATTAGCGCCATCGCCGGCCTTCCCGCGACGGACCGCGAGCCGGCTATAATGTGACAGATTGGCGCTTAATTTAAGCCTCGTTATCGCGCTGGCCGTGATGCAGACAGGGTTCACGGCGTCTCTCTCTCTCTCTCTCTCTCTCTCTCCCTCTCTCTCACACACACACAGTGACCGTGACTCCGCCCCGGATTTGGGTCAGTAGTGGTGATCGTGGCGGTCAGTGAGGCCCCCCCCCACTTCTTATCACTGCCACGACCCGATAGTGCCCCGCCCACGCACAAGTACCCGCGGCCCCCCGCGAAGCCCCGCACGACGAGTCGACGAACTCCACGGCGCCCCGCGGACCCCCCCAGGGACACCGGGCGCGAGGCGAGGATGACTACACACACACACACACACACACACACACACACACACACACACACATAGCGGCTGCTATCAGATTCATCGTGAGTGCGGTTATCACTACATTAATTTTTTTTTCGAGTGCGCTGTTATTCATTGACAAGTTGCGTTACTACTACATACCGCCGTCGAGGTTCTTTTGGAGGGTGTGTGCGGCCTGCGGGCGGCAACAAAGTCCCACAATCTCCGATGTGCCCCAGTATTCTCATTGGTACGCCGCGGCCGCCCGGCAGGTAGATTTGGACGTCGATTTGGACGGGTTTGTTTTGACAGCTTTGCGCCCGGCTTGCGCGGCCGCGTATGTAGGCTGCTGGGGCGGCGTGTGGCATGATGTGGTGGAGTGGCGAATCTCTCTCTCTCTCTCTCTCTCTCTCTCTCTCTCTCTCTCTCTCTCTCTCTCTCTCTCTCTCTCTCTCTCTCTCTGTCTGTCTGTCTGGCCGCTATCGCACGGCGACGTGCAGTCGGCGGATCCACCGCCGCCGCTGCTCTACTGTCCTACCGCGGTGCGCTTCTGTTTTCGGTACCCACCCGCCGGTCCGTACGCCGCGGAGCACACACACACACACACACACACACACACACACACACACACACACACACACACACACACGGGACCGCGAGTGCCGCGAGGCGTGGCGTGGCGTGGCCGGGGCGCCGCCGCCGCCATGAAACCCAAGTCCCGTCGCCGCTCGCCGCCGCGGGCCGGACCACGCGCACCAAGGTCAGGGCAGCCGGGGCGGCGGGGACCCGCCACTCTGCGCTGCTGGACAACGCGAACCACACGCCGCGCCGCGCCGCAGCCGCCGCTCGCGCACCTGTACGATCACTCGCATTTTTTTTTCTCCCCGCAGTTTTTATTGATTTCCCCCCCCCCCCCCTACTCTCGATCAGGAGCAGCATTTGCAGCGCTCTGCTCCTCCACAACATTCCTTGGCATACATCCGCCGGCCGGACCCACACTAAACGGCCACGGCATATCACAGAGAGGCGGGCCGCGGGGGAGCCGAGGAAGCCAGGAGGGACTTCCACTCTCTCGCGCGGTGCTGAGCTCTGGGCTCCGCGGCGGCGGCGGCCGCTGCAGCAGCTGCAGCAGCTGCAGCCTGGACCATCCCGAGGAAAATTGCGTCATCATCTCCCAGAGGCAGCCGCGGCGGCGCGGGGGGCGGATGGGACCCCCCGCGAGGGGCGGCGGGGGATGACGGTGCACGGCGGCGGCGGCGGCCGGTTCGCCCCCGACCACGCCCACCACCACCACCACACCTGCGAATTTAATTAGCGAATTTTCCACGCTCCCCCGCAACCGACGCGCCTCTCCTGGTCAACTGTATAACTGTGATGCAGGCGGCGAGGGGGTGGAAAGACTCGGCACGGCACGGCAGCGGTCGGCCGGGTCCGGGCCGTGGAGGTCCGAGGGATAGCGTCCTTGCGAGGGGCGCGAGGGCAGAGCCAGCGGGGCCAGCGGAGGCAGCAGAGCCGTCGGGCCGGTTCCACGCACTCGCTTCCAGTCCGGGGGGCCCCGGGCCGGGCGGGGAGGGGAGGACCGGAGCCGTCCCTGTCCTCACGGGCGCGGCCAGCACGGCGCGGTGGGCGCCCAGGAGGCGGGCCCAGGCGGGCCCAGGCGGGCCTAGACACGGACCGAGGCCGGCGGCGCCGCGCCGCGCCGCGCGCGCCACGCCACCCTCGCCAGGGTCACGGTCAAAGCCACGGACGAGCTATGCGTTCGTCGTGGCACTCCAAGGCCGTAAAGCAGAGAGCGGAGCGCCGGCGGCCCCGGCGGCCGGGCCAGAGGCAGCCAGAGGCCTTCCGAGTTGGTGCCCGGCCAGCCGCCTGTTACACTGTTACACCGGCCTCCCTCCCCGGCCTGGAGGACGACCCCCCCCCCCCCCCCAACACGTCACGAGGCAGGGATGGAGGCGCTCTAATCCTCCCCGCGGCCGAATGTCAGCGCAGATTCGCGTTAGCGGGCGGGAGATAAGCGGCGCCCGGCGCCCGGCTTAACGCGCGAAAATTGCAGCCCGAGCGCAAATGTGACATCGGCACCGCGGCGGCGGCGGAGGTGGCGCCCAGGACACGCCCACAACTACAACAGCTGATCCGATGTCTGTGCCGGCGCCGGTCAGCCGGGGGGCAGCCACAACACACACACACACGTACACAGACACACACACACACACACACACACACACACGGACTATCCGCGCGGCTTCCCGCTCCTCGGCCGCCCGCCGCCACCAGAGTCTTCCTATCAGGTGCGCGCGTGCCGCAACGGCGGGAAAAAAAATAGAAAAAAAATCGCGCATTCTCCTCATTGTGAAAATTAAAAAAAATTATTGCAAAACTCTGACAGCAAAAAAAGGAGGTTGCAAAAGCTGATGATAATTTTTCTTTGTCATCCTTTTTTCTTTTTTTTTTTTACTGATGGTGGGCCACCGACTATGTGCCCCGGCGGTGGCTACAACGGCACAGGCCGCAGGCGGGTGAGTCACTTACCATCAGGCCGAGAGCCGCGGACGGCGGGCGCCGAACCTCGGACCGAACCGAGCGCATCACGCTGTTCGCTGTTCGCCCTTACCCGCGACGCCCCACCGCCATCACACGGCTGGGCTCGGCACGCCTGCCGGGGGCGTGTTGCTCACCGCGGCTGCTCGCTCGCGAAAACCCTTACGCAAAAAATAATCACGACATTATGCGAAATTCTTATGCGGCGATCCCCTTTTTGTGTCGGACCATTACGTTCATGTTGCGCGGGGAGCGCGCCGCGGCCGCGGCGGCGGCGGCCTTGGCTGGGAACGAGCGCCTGCGCGGGGCAACGGGGCACTTTCCGATCACAGGAGGGAGGGAAGGGAGCGGGGGGGTACAGAGCACCGGAGAAAGGCTCTTACGTCGAAGCATGACAGGAGCGGCGGGGGAGAGAAAGAGAGAGGTGCACGAGAGACAGAGAAGAAAATCAAAAGAGTTATGTGCGTGGGCATGTCCTTAACGCGTTGCTTAAGACACAACGCCACGCGGTGGCGCTTAAAGTCCCGATACTGTTAGAGCCCCGCCGGCCGGCTGCTACAACAACAACAACAACTAACTCCCCCCCCCCCCCTCTACTCCGCCGCCTTGTCAGGAAATTGCGGGCCCGGCGGCGGCGCGCGAACGCGTAGACCAGACGCCTTGGCGGGCGCCGTGCCGCGCGATGCCTTGGCGATGGCTTTGGCGATGCCGCCACTGCTACCTGCTGCAACTGCTGGGGCGGCGGGAAGGGGGCGTGCTTAAGCGGGGCGATAGTGGAGGGAGAAAGTAGTATTCTCGCTTAACCGCTTTACCAACGCAATAAGCTCAGCTCAGCGAAACTTCCGGGAATTTTTAATTCTAATACACACTTAAAAAAAAAGAAGTTTTGAGAAATTTGCGTATATTTTCAATGTGCACTGTTTTCCAAATAAATTTAATCGCGACACGGCACGGCATTCCCTGCCGGGTACGGGCGGGAGGGGATCAATGCCCCCCGCACTGCAGAGCCCCAGCCCCACACCCCACACGGCTGCTGGCGGGGAGGGGGCTGCGCTGCGTAGGACCGCCCGGACCCCCCTGAGACCGCTGCTGAATTTTTTAAACGGCGACCCGTGTTGGGAAAATCAATGGACGCGGCGCTGGAAGCGGGCGAGAGTGCGGCTGTCTTTTAAAACTACTCTACCTCCTCTGCAAGTTGTGCGGGTCGGGGTTCCGCTGGCGCGCGGCCGGGCAGGCGGAACACGAGGGGGCGGTACCCGGGACGGCCCCCGGCCGCGAGCGCTGACAGATGAAATAACCTCGCCGGCCGCGGGGGGAGGCCCCTCGGCGCTCGGCAACCCGCGCGGCCGCGGTGCACCCCGGCCCACCCCGGCCGGCGGCAGCACAGTGGCGGCGGCCTTAAGCCGCTCACGCTGACGGGGGGCAAGTCCCCCGGGACCTGGCCGGAAGAATGAATGAATGAAAAGAGGGGACCCCGTCGTACCTCTATGTTGCCCATGGTCTGGAACGCCGTGAAGACGAACATGAATCCGAATCCCAGGAGGATCACGTTGAGGAAGGCGCGGTCCATGGCGTAGGCTGGGTGGCACCCTATCCGCACCGGCTCAGCGCACGAGTCAATCTGCGATTAAACGCAGCCGCCAACTGACAGGACAAGTCCGGGCCGCGCCGCGCCGAGCCGCAGCCTCGTCGGGCCTCGCCTCGGCAGGCCCCAGCATCGCGCCGTCATTTTGTTTTGCTCCTGCCACCAGCTCACGGCCTTCTGCTGCGTGCTGAGCCCTCCCCGCGGACTCACCGGAGCTCGCCTTCTTCTTGACCCCCTTTAAAACTGCGTTACGTCGCGACCCGTCGATCGGGAATGTCCGCGGGCCGTTTCGGGAACTCGACGAGTAGTTTGGCGCGAGGGAAGCACCGATTTGACAGTCCTTTCAGCGGCGCCGTGTCTTCTGTCGTCTGCTGCACGCTCATAACCTCTCTCCTTTTCTGACCGCTGCGACCACATCAGTCTGCTGTAAACAAAAGCAGAACGGAAAATGAAGAGTAATCTCAGAGCCTAGATCTCCCGTTGGTATCAAGTTCGTGATCTTAAAAATTGTTCCCAATTTCCCTAGATTTGGATGAAGTTTCAAAACAGAAGCTTCAGTATGTTTTTGAACAGTGCTCTCGAAAATGTAAGTTGTTTGTGGTGTTCCCCTTCACTCACAACTTGGAACGAGAAAAGACGTCTCACGAATGCTCAACAGGGTCTAGCCTACCTGCCAAGCCCCATTAAGCCTAACGATTCTGTGATTTGGCTGCTATTTATTTTGCACGATACGCAGACAGGTTTCCCAAGCGTACTGAAGGCGTAGGCATCCACTTGTTTTACGGGATTCTTGTCAGTTGAGTCAGTTGAGTGGGTTATTTGTGTTGACAACTGCATTGTGTTTGTTACAACTTCACCTTTGCCATTTGCCTTTTGAGGGTCAACTCATAATATTTTCTATAGTTCCCGTTTACTCTTTTTCTCTGACTGCAGTTGGTCTCTGGATTAAACTCTGACATAAATGAGGTACATCAAGTGTAGTTCACATATGAAACTTGTTTACCAGTAGTTTTACAAGGACATCCAAACTGTTTGTTGACAGTGCACCATTGTGAAATGAATGGGTGACTAATCCCTGGAAAGTCTTCCTGATAGGCTTATATTAATTTGGATTTCCCTTGAGTGATCTTTCTTTCACATCATCACATACTATCCTGTTGGATTTTTATATGATGCTGTAACCTACTTTTCAGGTTGTTCCATGACAATTTGATCTGCCATGGGAATAAGTGCAGCAGTTTTATGACAGATGTCTAGAGTATTATTGATCTTTTTGATGTGAGCCAGTGGAGAAGGCTGCACCATGAAGAAGCAATTCTTTCGAGTGAAGCAGCTAGCTGATCAGACCTTTTCGAGGTAATGTAATATTGTTGACCTGCTAACTTTCTTGTTGACTCATGTTAGCATTGTTTATTAACTCTATGATTTATGTACAGGGCGGGCAAAACAGAAGTCCTTTCAGATGATCTTCAAAGTGCTGACCGGAGGGTGGAAGTCATTCGCAATGCATGTCAAAATACTAGCAAGAAAATGGCCAGCAGTCTGCTGGCCCAAGGACAGGATGCTAATGCTATTCGGGAGAAAAGACTGGTAAGAATTTTCCCTCATATTTTTAAGGGAGAAATTTGAAGGGTGTGCAGTGTGATTTATGAAATACTTATTTGTGATTTTCAGAAAAGAAGTGCGGAATACATGCTTGGTCTGTCAATGCTGGAATGTGGTGATCGCGCTGATGAAGATGGACTTCTTGGGTAAGAATGACATTATATTGCCCTGAACACACGGAATAGTCTTAATGTGTGAACTTACTTATATTGATTTATGTCTTTTAAGAAATGTTGTTGTGGAGTGCGGTAAACTTCAAATGGCTCTTGCTAATGAAGTAGTTGACCATGAAGCGCGAGTTGAAGAAAAGGTTGTTACTTTATTACATGCTGTATCAGAAGGAGAGGTTCCCAATATTCAGAAACTAAAAAGAAATCTAGCAAAACTAATTTTAGATATGGATTCCGCCCGCACAAGGTAAGTTTCAAGCTCTTTTTTGGGTTCTGTAATAGCCTGCAGTAATGAATTCAAAGATTTACTGTGCCTCTCAATTTTTTGTCTTAATATAGATACCAAACTGCTGTTAAGCACAATACCAGTCAAGCAGGTGCTTCAAAAGTGGACTCCATACGAGAAGAACTGGAGGATGCAGAACTGAAAGTTGAACAATGCCGGGATCAACTAGCATCTGAAATGTTTCAGTTAATATCAAGAGAAGCAGATTTAGCCAAAACCATTGTAGAATATGCAAGACTTCAAAAAGCATATCATGAAAGAGCTCTGAGTGTCCTTGATGACTTTCTGCCCGATTTAGAAGCTGTAGTCTGTAAGTCATTTTTGGGAAGCGCCTCCTAGGTATTTGAAGCTTAAAACTGCTTGTTTAATCAAATTCTAATTTTTTAGATGACAGTCATATACGACCTGTGTTTGGTGCTTCATTAGAAGAACATCTCCGTGTTACTACAAGAAAAATTGCTTTTCCTGTGGAGTTGTGTGTTTGCTCACTTTTGGAGCTAGGCATGGAAGAAGAAGGCCTCTTCAGAGTTGCAGGAAGTAAGAATCCATTTGATTTTTACTTATTTTTGAGTGAGGTTACCTGTTTTCTTCATTTTTACCCCTTTTAATTTTTTGTTTTCAATTCCAGGCTCATCCAAAGTTCGGCGTATGAAACTCAGCCTCGATGCGGGGTGCTTATCTTTCCCCTCTGCACTTGAATATCGAGATCCACATGTAATTGCTGGAGTTCTCAAATCTTATCTTAGAGAACTACCTGAACCGTTGATGACCTTTTCACTGTACAATGAATGGATGTCAGCAGCAAGGGTGTCTAATGATGATGCACGCCTCCAGGCACTGTGGTCAGTTGTGCAGAAGTTACCAGAAGCAAATAGAGACAATCTGCGATATCTTGTGAAATTCCTCTCAGCACTCTGCCGAAATCAAGATGTCAACAAGATGAGTCCTCAGAATGTGGCGATAGTCATTGCCCCCAATCTTATTTGGAGTCCTACTAACAGCCAAGATGCTAACAACATTGGCATAAACATGAGCACAGCAAATTTTTGTAGTGTTATTGTTGATGCCCTTGTTAGTTTTGCTGATTGGTTTTTCCCTGGGGAGGTTGATTTTTATGTAACCTTATCTCGTGAAGTAGCTGCAGAACTGTTGAATGGTGTTCCAAATGTTCCGCAACAAGGACATACTCGCAACAGCAGTGCAGATGGGCAGCTTGTTGATACTTCAGTTGGTGGAGACATGCACCGCACACAGTCAAATAGCAGTTTATCAGATTTGAACAACAGGTGAGATTTATCATGTTACAATATTTAAAAATTTTAAGTTGTTGTAATTACTACTGTTGTGCATTAGGAGAATTTAAATGGGAATTAATAGAAATTTGGTAAATGTTGCAGTCCCCCTCAAGGCAGCCCTAAGCCTGCTACTCGTCATAAAAAGAAGCCTGTTGCTCCAGTTCCACCAGTTCTGGTAAACACCAGTCAACCTCTTGCAAATTTAACCTCCACTTCCACTGTTACGGCAGTGACACCCAAAAGTCCAAACACAATCAGTTCCGCATCGGCTGTGTCTTCAACACCAAAATCTGAGAAACCAGGAAAACCACCCCCACCGGCTAATGCTCCTCCCATCACAAGGCTGGTGGAGAAACCAGCCAAACCACCACCACCGGTCTTGCCTGCAGAAAAAACTGCCTGTCCGAATGCTAAGAGTGGAGTAACTGTCCAAATCACTCCTACCACAGTCAACAGCTCATCCATTGAAACGTCTACCAAAGTTTCTGTGGTAATCATTGTTTTCAACCAAATGCAGCTAATATTAAAAAATTATTATTTTTCGTACTTCTAGCATACTTGATTCTGTCCTCTTTCTTTCAGAGTGATGTGCCAGATCAAGAAGTAAATAAAACTACCGCTCCAATTGGTTTTGAACATTTTACTGTTGATTCGTCGAACTCTACATCTATTCCTTCAAGCACTGTCTGTGATAACCAATCTGGAGGTCTGAATGATGAACAGTCAAATTCCACCCCCGGCAATAACTTTGGAACTTTGGAAAGAAAACGCCCTCAGAGACCAACTCCGGTTGCAGCACCAAGAACAACTTTAATTCATAAGAATGAATCACATGGTAAACTATTTATAAGATTTGATCCTGCATATATCCTTGCATCTTTGTAATACATTAACTTTTTTATCTGTATTACAGGGCATGGTAATGGCCTTGCTCCCCTTGCCACTGCAGAGGATGAATTTAGTGGTGTTACTTTACGAAGGGTGCCTGTTGAAGGTGCGGACCCAAGCCATAAACCTGCTATCCCCGAAAGACCTGCCACTTTGCAGCGCCCTCTTAGTTCATCTTTCCGTTTGAACAAAGCACCTGGAGATAATTCCTCCACTGTAACAAATATGTCAACTTCGTTGCATTGCTCTTCAGAAGTATTTTCTTCTGGTAGCTCTGGAAGTTTGGGAGAGGTAGTGTACCCCATCAAAATATTTTACTGTATAACCCAAATTTCCACAGTTTTAATTTTCCATATTAATTCTTCTTCTTCTTCTTTTTTTTAATGTGTAGGGAGATGTTGATAGGGTTTCCAGTTCCAATGAGAAGCAACAAGTGTCTGTTATACATGTTGGTGGGAAAGCAGAGAATGTATCGGAACCTCAAGTATTACAAAGATCAGCCTCACTCAGTGGAAGACCAACTCAGCTTTCATTGCATAGTGGAGGTACGTTCTAATTTGTTTTCCCTGTATCTGTATCAAATTCTTCTCAGTGTAATTTTCCATTTAATTATGCTTTAATACTCCAGATAAACCTGAACGTCCACCCAAGCCTGAGGTGCCAGTTGCAGCAGATAGAGTCTCTGTTATTTCTCAGCTCACTAGTCATGCTGCCAGCACAGAATCTGGTTAGTAAAGACCATTTCCAACACTCTTTTTAATAATCTAACTAGTCTGAATTGTGTAATAGCCTTGTAGCACCCTGTCCTACTTTATCTAACATTGATTTCATTATGCGTTGATCTGCCGTGTGTTAAAGTTTCCCATGTGTGAAATTTTCAATATTAATTTTTTAGTTATGCTTTGTAATTTTAAAATTGCTTGCATTTTAGCGGTTTGAGTTCATTAAATAGTGTGTACCTTTCCTTATATTGTTTGATGTGGTTGAACCGGATTTAATGCTCTTTAAATCCATCTGTGAGCAAGCTTATGGTAGTGATCCTTTCACTAAGTCTGGCAACGCTTTCATGTATCAGGGGGAAATGTCCTACCTGGCGGTGGCCAGTATGGGTCTTGGCCGCGGTCACCTCGGCCTCAGCCTCCCCCACCCCCACCTCCTGCTCGGCCAAGGGTAGACAGCACGACAGAGAGCACTGACCTCTGACTGCAATGTATCTTTCTACGCGTGCGGGGTAAGAGGGCCCAGCAGTCCGAAGCGTCGCCCTCTGATTGAAGGGTCTGGGTTCGAGTCCCGGTTAAGACATGGTTGTTTATCCCCTATCTTTATTTTTTAGCCTACGTGAGCTTTTTTTGTTTGCCAATCATGCTAGCTCAAAATTGATATTGATGCAAAAGGATGTGCAGCTTTTTTCCCCCCAGGTTTAATAATTGATTTGTTTTTCAAGTGACAATCTTTTACAGGTACATGCAAAGCTCCTGCAATGAAAACTCAGCTCTAACTGGCCTACAATCAGCTCTACTCAGCATCCAAGTATCTTTACTCAGCATATAAGCAATATACTACACATGCATCAAGACAAGATTGTTTAAAAAAAAGTTCTTGAGCAATGTGAGTGCTTCCATCGTTGGTGCTTTAAACACGTACACATAATTGTAGTGACACATTTGGAGACAGTAGTTTTAATTGTTTTTAAATGATTACCAACCTAAAAGACTGTCTGATTGTTTTAAAAAAGCAAACAAAAAAAGAAAACAAACATTATTAATTGGGTTCAGTGGACCATTTTCTAGAGTATCTCATGACCTGCTCATTTTGTCAGCTTAACTGATAAACATTTTGTAAAGAGTATATATAGATGCTTCTTTCTTGTTGATACTTGTTACACACTACTAATTATATGAACACATGCTTTATTGAGAAACAAATGTGGTTGTTGAAGTAAACCTATCAATGAGATTTATGTAGAGTATAAATTCATTGAACATTAGGTGGCTTGTTTATGTTGTTGATATGTTTGTAAGTTGAAAATTAGTCATATCAGAAGAAATAAATTTAATGTGTTTTAATCAAGTGTGCTGTGGAAGAACAGGCTGTAGTTGGTAAAATTTTGATTGGCATTTAAAATTAAGTTTGTGGAAGTTTTCTATTGCAACGTGATATTTTTGTTTCATTTGTCCTGTTCTCAGATTAATGTCATTGCATATCACTTAGTTTCTTTTGGTAGTAAACAATGTGATTTGTGTGCGACATAGAGACACACAAATTTCTCTTTGTTGTTAAAAGTTTGGCATAACTGTAGTCTTATTTAGGCCCTCTCCCTTTCATTTGAAATTTTTCCGTCCATATCAACAGACTAGAAGTATGTTTCCTTGCAGCATTTTGCAGGTTAGAGCGAGTCTGCTTTTGGATGCCTGATTATGTGTTTGATATCAAGATTGTTAGTCAGTTGTAGCACAAAACACACTTTGTCCATTGATTAACTTTACAGTTATCTTGTCACGTCCACTTGCCTTTAAAAGATGAAAGCTGCTGCAATGTTTGCATATAATTGGCATGCTTTCTTTATCATCAGTATTCTTTTGATAATGTGATTTTTCAAATGTTTAGAAAAATAAAAAAAAGAGCATTGCAAGAATCCTGTTTTTTTTTTTGAGTCTTCTAATTCTAAATCTTGTACTTCTGTTATTAGATCTGTAATATACAGCTCACTCTCTTTTAATCTAACTGGTTCTGGCATTGTAGAATGTATTCTCCTTGAATGCTTTTACAAAGCTTTTGTATTTCAAGCTAAGACAATATTGAGAGTGTTGAAATTGCTTTAAGACTTAGTGTAGACAGATGGTCTCAGATGTGTTGTCTTCATGTTTCAAGTAAAAGTTTGTATGTAGATATTCTCAGATGTTAACTTTTGCAAATTTCAAGCATGTGATTTTTGTAATAAAATGAGAGATTCTATTTGCAGTTGTATATCTTTGAAAGTATATGTGTGTCTATTGCTACATGTAGAATATTAAGGGTATCTGAATCAAGGGTTTCAATCCTCCGTATATAATGAGTTGGAATACACGTTACTGTTCTTCAGATTTAAAATTTTTTGTTTGCCAATGCGTGTGTTGTTGGAATCCTTTGATGATTAGTTTCGAAAGACATTAATTGTGATGCAGCCTTATGGGTGTTGTTGTGTGAATGTGAATCAATCTTGGTGTTACCATGGCTACTTTGTTAAACATTCAGTACCTTCACATTGTATTCTGTGATCAGTATGAGTTAAACTCAGTCTTTAAGTTCTTGTGGTCAATCAGTGGCTCTAAATAAAATCATTGGCTGTCTTGAAGTAGCGCTTTAGGCACGACTTCCTGGTTTTAACAAACTTTATCTAGTCTTCTGGATTGAGTGTCTGTAGTTAAATTTCTACACACTCCATAGTATCTTTCTTTTCTGATTTTCCTTTATTCTGCTTCTTTTGTGACAGCAATTTGATTTTAGTTTGCCAATATTGAAATTATCAATCACATACCAGTGGAAATTAGCTTCTGTAATATAATTCCATTTTCTTTTTTTAGTCAAATCTGAGAGAGATCAGAGTACTTGGGAGTCTCTTTTTTTTTTTTTGGCAGGTATGGAACTTTTATGATCATCAGCTATGACCAAGCACAGCAGTTGAAAAAGTCCGCGGCAGCATTTACTGTAGACAGTCCACGGTTCCTAGTTAGGCAGTTTGAAGTGGTTTATTATTAAATGGCTGTGTGATGGGCTAGAGCTAGGTCTAGGTGCAAGATGGTATTAATGCCTTGTCTTCCAATGATTTTTTTTTCTGTAGTACTTAAGATCCTGCATAGTTGTATCATTTCTATTATCTCGTAGCTTCATGTTGAGCATCTTGTTTAGGTGTGTGAAGCTTGTGCGAGTCACATCCCCCCCCCCTTTTTTTTTCTCTGACCCTGTCACGTTAATTGTTGCAAGAACCAAGTGTTCATTTTGTTCTTATGTCATTTGTTTAGTTTTATTTCTTATGACTCTTTTGCACTGCTTTCTTTCTCATTAGTTTGCAATGTATGACATACGCACATTTGTGTTGGATATTGACCAATTGCGGTTGATATAATGAAATGTAATGTACAGTATTCTGTGATTATAATTTTTCTGGCTTGATATTTTAACAACTTGATGAGTTTAACACTTAATAATTCAAAGGTTTCAATTTTTTGCAATTGAAGCTTTTGTTATTTCTCATTTATTTATTCACCCGAGTGATTACCAAAGCTGCATGACGTAGGAGATGTAGAACTCTTTGTTTCCAATGTTTGACAACTAGTTTTAATGACAGAATTTTTTTTTTATTTTGCATTTTATTAAGTCTGAGAGTTGAGAAAACTTTTTTTTTTTAATATATATTACTGAGAGTCTACTGTTTGTTGTAATTAAATTTTATGATTTCATGTGGCTTAGGTTACTCGTGTACTCTGAACCAAAATTATTGAGTGTCGGAAGACTGATTTTGAGCATTCACACCAAACTCGATTTTCTATTTGAGCAATATGGAAGATCGAGCTGCTGTTAGTCTCTCTTCAGTACTCTGTAGGATAGGGTGGTCTCCCTTTCCTGTGAAAGTGACTGCTTACCATTCCAATTTTTTACTGGGTCTGCTTTGCTCTTGTGTACCAAGTCTGGTTTTCATCATTCAGATTTAATCTCGTGTAGGGACTCTAGTTATTTCTTGTGTTGTCTGTTTCTTTTACTCTCAAAGTGCCTCTGCTTTTTCAGGGTGATAAGCCATTACGCATCAAATGCCTTACATTCTGAATGCAGCTTCAAAATATTATTTCCTCCTTTGTTTGCCTATGTTAGCTATTTTAATAATATTTTGTATTTGATGAAAATAATCAACTCTGTTACTATAAATCTTGTTTGTCATTTCCAACACCCTGTACCACCCAAAACACACAAAACAATTTCCATTCGTTCATTTATTTATATAATATTGGTTGCACAATGTGCTTACACAATAACGTTAACGGGTATTAAACAACAATATGAAAGATTGGTCATTAATAAAATCTAAAATTAGACAGTTCCTAAGCTTAAAAGTCTACGACAGGATACAGAGTAAATTAAACATTGTTTCAACAACCCTGCAACAATCTCACAAGACAAATTCATAGAATTCAGCTCCAACATCCAATCTAGTTCCATGGGAAAAGTAATATCATAATGTCACTCACTTACAATTATGAGTTCTGGTGTACAAACACTAACAATAGTAGACCAGAGCGTCTTAATGAGGTACACGTCATGGAATGGAGTTCGTTGTGACTTTGACATGGAATTGAAATACATTTAGTAACAGAGATCATAATTAAAATTATTGCAACCAAACCAATGTGCGAATAAAACCCTTGAATCTAAGTCGGAGAGTTCTATGATATCCCCGTCTTGACAATGTTGAGCAAACAGTAAGAACAGCAAAAATAACTATATCCCCCAGCATTATTTCAATCGGTTTTTCGTAATTAAATCCTCTACAACGTCGGCCATTATATGAGATGGCCGTAGCAACATGAAGGCATGATCTAAACCTTTTGTACAGACTTGAGCCTGAACACCAGGTACAGCTTTCACAATCCTTTCATAGTGAGAAACTGGAGCCCACCTGTCATGATCACCATAGTAGATGAAAATTTTATCTTTCATCTTACTAATGGTCTCAACATCCAATTCTTTGATTCGGTCCATTTCATCTATAGCCAAGAAGAAAACTGCGTGTAGAATCTTGGGATTAACAAGTTGAGCAACAGAATGTTTGACAATTGAGCTACTGCCATTCCCAAACAATCTGAGGTAGCCTGTTATAAGAGCAATTTTCAAGAAGTGCGGCAGAGACAAAAATATTCCTGCCAAAAAGTACACAAGCCAGAGCATTTTGACAGCAACTTTGGTGAAGAACCGTCCATTTGGAGTTTCAGCAATGTTTTCTAGCACTGGGAATAATAGGTAGGATCCTTGTACTTGATCTGCCACCTGAAATACATAAAACACGGCTCACTGGAAGAACTAAAATGTAATAAGATTGTAATTATCTTCACTGTTACTTACATCATCCTCTTTTAAAAGTTGCAAAGCCATGTAAGCACCAACAGAGTGCCCTAGAAGATGAATTTTGCAGTTCTTAGGGACATATCGCTTAATGAATTCTCTTTTGTTATTGATCTGCCCCTCAACGTTAAAGAGATGCTTATTCTTGTCAATACTAGGCATCAACCTGAACACAAAAGGAAGAAAAATATTAAGGCATTCAAGCACCTTCGATGCAAACTACATCACTATACAATACTATTTCAATTACTTCTTACCCAGGAGGAAGCTCGTGGCCAGCATGGGATATGAGCCACACAGGCATTTTCAACTTTTGATTCAACTGCTGGAGAAACTCAGTGTAAAACATACCAACCCCAGGGTTGCCAATAAATATTAAAGCAATTTCTTTGAAGCTGGACTTGTTGCCCTCAATCCAGCCGCCCCATGTCATGATGTGGGTCGGGACATAATTCAGTGTTATAAATCCTTCCTTGAAGTCACCCATATTTGCAGACATTCTGAAACACACTGTTGACAGGAGAAATCAGACGGTTTGGTCACTCAAAACGCAAAGCCTGAATTAAACATGAACGAGACAAAGTACCGTGGCCGAATGCACTGAAAGGAAAGTTTCCCTTGTCAGGCAAGCAGCCCCACCACTACAGCAGCTGGTGCGGCGTCGCCGTGACAAAGCAAGAGGTGCGCAAATGTCGAGAGCAAAGGTTGACGACGGCAAAAAAGACCACGGCCATGATTGCCGCATTTCATGACGGCATTGCGAGTCCCCCCGAACGACGCAAGTGACACCGCCCCGCCCGCCTCAAACGACAACACAGTGTCCCGCCGCTCTACTCTGTACCTACCTGCCTCGGCTCGCGTCTCGCTGCGACTGCGGGAGTGTACTGCTCGAGCCAAGCGGGAGAAATCGCGAGCAACGAGCGAGGGATCTATCACACCTGCCCGGGCCCCTCCTGCGACTTACACTGTCGCCGAGTTTCGTAACACGACGGACACGTCTCCCACCAAATACCTCCAAACCCCATTCCCAAACCTGTTTGTATCAATTTGATTCTTTTTTTCTCGTCCCGATTTCTCATCCCCACCTCCACCGTCCGCCGGGTGTCGGTATGAAAAGTTCCTGCTTACGCATAGAACGAGGACTTTTACGGCCGCGGCTCTGGAGCTGGAGCGGCTGGCTGGGCTGGAGTCATGCTGGAGTGGCCTGGATCTGAGATTCAGGAATAAGCGGTGTGGCGCATGTGCAGGTGCAGTGCATGTGACGGAGGCCCGGTTACATGTTACGATGGAGAGTGGACACGAGTCGAGGGTCTGCGTGGTGAGGAGTCAGTGTAGTTAAGTCATGCATCGGCAACTAAGATGACGCCAAATTAGCAGGCATTTTTTAAAAAAAATCTCAAACGTTAGCAACGCCAGGATGCTAGTACAGGACATCAGAAGTTTCACCCACATGATTAGAACTGTTCCGCCAACTGTGTCGTGACACAGCGACATTTTCGACCCGTGCCAGAAGGAACGGCCAAGCTCTGTCCACACTCAGGGCGGTCACCAGCTGACCCGACCTCCACCACCGGACATAGCCCCCTCCTAGTCCGTGGGAGCCGACCCAGGAGACGCTCACGGTGTCGAACAGGCTTCTTTACCTGGCACAACCCCTCCCGTCCCCACAGTGGACAACGAAACCGCCCAGACGTATGATGGTCCGGGCAGACGAGATCAGCCGCGCGCAAAGCGAGCAGCAGTTGCACGGTGGCGCCATCTCGCGGCGCCGGGCCGCAACATCCAGGAGGTTTGGTGTCGAGGTAGTCGTGTAAGGCCGACGGATACGCGTGGCGCGAGAAGTCGGCTCACAATTCGACGGTGGCGCCATCGGCGGCGGCCCACCTAACTACGTCAGCAGAGTTGCAGTTGCACCGCTGGCCGCCGCCATGCATGATGGCGCTACCGTCGAATTGTGAGCCGACTTCTCGCGCCGCGCGTATCCGTCGGCTTTACACGACTACCTCGACACCAAACCTCCTGGATGTTGCGGCCCGGCGCCGCGAGATGGCGCTACCGTGCAACTGCTGCTCGCTTTGCGCGCGGCTGATCTCGTCTGCCCGGACCATGATATGTCTGGGCGGTTTCGTTGTCCACTGTGGGGACGGGAGGGGTTGTGCCAGGTAATAAAGTCTGTTTGACACCGTGAGGGTCTCCTGGGTCGGCTCCCACGGACTAGGAGGGGGCTATGTCCGATCGTGAAGGGCCGACCAGCTGTCTGTCTGTCTCCCTCTCCACACATACGCTTATATCGCACCCTGCAGTGCAACGCATCCCGGTGTGTGATACAGTATCCCCCACCCCATCCCACCACAGCCACCCTCCCCATCCCAGCTCCCGGACATCTCCCCGCTCTCTCCCCGCCCAGCGGCGCATGCGTTCGCCAAAGGGGGTGGCGAAAGGGGACGGGGGCGAGATGGTCGGGGGCGGTCAGACAGGGGGGGTTGGGGCTGGGCTCGGGGGGTGGGGGTGGGGGGAGCCATGGAAGCCAGAGCAGCACGCTGCGCCTGGGAGCCTGGCCAGCCCGGGCCCCCGCCGACAGAGGCACGCCAGAGGCGCGGCGCCAGTCCGTCGATACACGCGGCGACCCGCGGGTCGTGCGAGCGCAGCGTGGCGGAGCGTGGCAGCGCGTGCCAGCGGCGTGCGCGAGGCGTGCCCGAGCCCCTGGCAGCCCCAGGCCCCCCAGGCGTGCCGCGCGGGGCGTGCGGGTCCGAGCCGCGTGCGCCGAGCGTGCCCGTCCAGGCCGCGTCCGACTCCAGCCCCCGCGCCGCGGGCGCCGACGGCGGCCTCCCCATGGCTCCGGCGCGCCGCGGACGGGGCTGAGCCATGAGATGTGTGCCGCGCCCGCCCCCGCGCCCGCCCCCGCGCCCGCCCCCGCGCCGGCGCCCGTCCGGCTGCTGCTGCTCCTGCTGCTGCTGCTGCTCATGTCCTTGGCCAGCGCCGCGAGCGCGGTGACCGGCCATGGCCACGCGCACGGGCCCGGCCCCGGCTCGCCGCTCCACCACGACGACTACGACGACGATGACGGTCCCTCGCCGGGGGAGGGCCACGACCAGGACTACCCGGAGAACGACAACAAGACGGGTAAGGCCCACGGCGGCGGCACGGCGGCGCCCGGGGTCCCCGACGACGACCCTGCCCCTCCCGTGCTCCGCGGCCTCTGAACACCGCCGCCGGCAACCTGTGCCCGCTGTAGGAGCAGGCCGTCGTCGCGGGCCGTCGCACCGCCGCACCCGAACCTTTTCAGGTCGTTTCCTTTCATGCCGCCTTTCACTGGCTGAAACGCCGCGCCGCGCCGCGCCGCCCCCGCTGGAGGGGATGATGATTTGGCGCCAAAACTCAGCCCCACTTCCCTCACTTCCCCCCTCCAGTCGATCGCCCCCTCCCCTCTTCCCCCTCCCCTTCGCGGCTATACGACGCGCCGTCTTCTCGACAACCGCAACAACCCGCCTTATATTTCGGTGTTCCCCTCGCCAGGAGGCCACGCGGTAGCAAAGCGACTGGAGAGGGGGGGGGGGGTGTCAGCGGGAGGGGGGCCTCCTGCAGTATTCCAATACGACCCCCTCCCTCACCCACACCCACACACACACACACACCTGCAAGTATTATATGGCCCTAGGAACCCAAACATAAGCCCCCCTTTTCCTTCGCCGGAACTCTGCGGGGGAGTATTGACCGGACGAAGCGACCGGCGCGGGGGAGGTTCAAACAGCCCCCGCTGCCTCTGACCGCTTCTGGCGCCGCCACCTCCTCCTCCTCCTCCCCCGCCTCCTCCTCCTCCTCCTCCACGTAGCGTGCCGTGCTGGACACAGCACGGACGGGACGTCCTCAAAGTAATAGGGCAAGGGGTCCGGGCCGGCGCCACCAGGGGCCTCCGGCCTCCGGGTCTCCGGGCCGGGGCGGTCCGGGCAGCCGGGGGGCCTCCGGAGTAATAAAATCGCCGCCGAGACGCCCCACGTGTCGGCCACGTGTCGGGCACGTGTCGCGGGCACGCGCCGCCACGCAGTCACGTGGACGTGGACCCTCCCCGCGGGCCGGGCCGCCGTGCTTGTCGTCTGCGGGCGTTGCACCGCCACCCCACTCTCCGTCCCGTCTTCTAAAAATAACGTCATCCGCGCGCGCGAAACTTCTGCCGAAACCAAATTAATTTATTTTTATTTTTAAATGTGAAAATTGAATTGTAAAATTATGCAGAAACGGTAGCAGGCTGCCTCAGTCGTTATCACGTTGTCACGGCACAGTCCGGCGTCCCCGCTGCCCCGCTGCCCCGCTGGCGGCCTCCGACCCGCGCCACCAGCGGCCCGGCTCAGGGGAGGGACACGAGTGATTCATAGAGCGGAAGCGATTCAGGTTGTCTAGGACGGGGTTCGGCGTGGCGTGGCGTGGCGTGGCGGGGCGGGGCGGGGCGGGGTGTGCAGGCCCATACCGCAGACTGCATTTGAGTCGATACGACCGGCACCAGGGGGGCAGCACCAGGAGGAGGAGGAGGAGGTGGAGGTGGGGAGGGGAGGGGATGAATGTAATAAGGGGAGGGGAGGGGAGGGGAGGGGTGGTCTCACTCTATGCCGCCCGCTGGGCTGGCCGCAGGCCGTGACGTCCCGTGTGGAACGTCATGAGGGACGTCATGGGCGGAACGCCATGGGGGACGTCTCTGATCCACGGCGGGCACCTCTGAACGCTCCCGTCGTCCCCCCCCCCCCCCCACTTTCCGCCCCTATTCGTACGGCGATCGACGGCCCGCGGTATTCCGAGAGCAAACAATTATGGAGTCCGTCTGTCTATATCTGCCTCGCCTTCGCCCCCCCCCTCTCTCTCTCTCTCTCTCTCTCTCTCTCTCTCTCTCTCTGCCCCCAGGGTGCTCTAAGCTCCTCAGACCGCAGCCGCGGGCCGCGTGCTGGGGGATCCCCGCGCACCCCCTCCTCCCCGTGATCTTCTCACCTCGGACTCGATGGTGTGTCGACTTGGCCGACATTCAGTTTGGGTCTCAGACTGCGACCTCCACCTCCACAGGTCCCCGCCGGGGACATACGGGGAATGTACGGTGCTGGCGGTGCACGGGGGCCCCGCCCCGTACGGCTTCTGTCCGACCAGCAGGGTGACCAAGCACGACGTGCGGCCGGGGGCGGGCCGCGGCCCCGCGAGGTCGCCGACGGCGGGTCACCGCGTTCGGCCGGACACACACACGCTCCGCGGGGCGGCGGCCCCTGACCCCTGACCCCGATCTCCCGCCGCGCTCTCCCCGGCACATAGCGAGGCTCTCTCCAAGGCTCATGGAGGCGTTCCGGCCGACGCCCCCCGCGCTCGAGCGCTCGCCCGTGGGGTAATGCCTCCTTTGACGAGGCTGCCAGTCCGGGGACCGCCCGGCCTGGGCGGGTGCGACACGGCTCACCCCCCCCCCTCTCTCTCTCTCACACACACACATACACTCTCTCTAACTCCCTACCCAAGCAGAGCGCCGTGGTGGGCAGGCAGCCCCGAGGCCCGCAGCGCAGCCGCGCCCGCCGGGACTGCCTAACCACCACGGCGCTCTGCCCCTGCAGTAGAGAGATCCCTCTCTACTCTGCGGCCAGCTCTGCCCCCTGCTGCCCCTGCAGTAGAGAGATCTCTCTCTACTCTGCCGCCAGCTCTGCCGCTCTGCGCTTGTTTGCCGGGGCCCGCAGTATGAAGCATGCATGCCGCCGCCGCCCCCGTGTGTGCGATTGTCATGTATCGGGAAAACAAAACACACACGCACACACACATATACACTCACAGCTGAGGATGATTGATTTTACATTTATTTTTTTATTTGAAAATCTTTTATTGCCTTCAGTGACAGACACGCGCGATCGATTGTGTTCCCGCGTAGCGGAGGCTGTGGAGGACCCGCTCTCTCTCTCTCTCTCTCTCTCTCTCTCTTTCTCTCTCTCTCTCTCTCTCTCTCCCTTTCTCTCTCTCTATCTCGCCGCGCTAAACGGGCGGCACGCGCGTATACACACCGTGACCCGCCGGTCCAGCACGTTTCCGCCAGCCATCAGCAGCCCTCAGAAATTGAATCATAAAAAAAAGGGGGAAACAATTAGAGAGCTGGGTGCTGCTGATTAAGGCACTTTTATGAGCCGCGGGCGACGGGCGAGCGGAGAAAGAGGAGGGACGTAGGGAAACGGGGCGGGAGTGCCGCGCCCCGGAAACCAGGGCGCGCTCGCTGCAATAAAAGCGGCCACCCAAGGAGGAGGGGGGGGGGGGGAGCAGATGAAGAAGAAAATGGAGGAGGAGGAGGAGGACAAGAAAAAGTAAGAAGAAGAAGAAAAATTGGGCGGTAGTTCGGGGGTGGGCGCCCGCTGAGAGTGTCCGATACTTTTTTTTTATTTTTGTTTTCATACTGGGCAGGCCGTCGTGGTCCGCAGGAGGCCGCCCTAGGTCCGCTGCCCGGAGGGTCCAGCCGCCACCACCACCGCCGCCGCCTTGCCCCGCACTGCCGCCACTAAAACAATTACCATGTAGAGTAAATCCGGCACGGGCGTAGGCCGCACAGGCCGCCCAGGGCCCACCCCACCGACCGCCCGGGTGGCCGTCCCGCGTCCAGGCGGGGATAAGGGGGCTGGGATAGGAACCTCTCCGTTAGAAGAAAAAATAACCGAAAAAGAAAAATGCACGTTATACACATTTTGATAGGGATTCCGATAACTTTGCGTGTGTGTGTGTGTGTGTGTGTGATGACGAGGCACGGAGCTGATTGAGGCGATGGGGTCGGCCATGAATAGGCCGAGGCGCGCGCTCGCCGCGATAGCGATCTGAATGGCCCCGCGTGGCTCCGCCGCCGCCGCCGCCGCTGCCACGCTGCTGCCGCCACCACCGCCCCCACCCCCCGTTCACACCTCTCGGCCCTCGCGACTTCCGTCCGTGCGGGAAATCGGATTCGGGTTCAGGTGCGCAGGTGAGCGCTCTGAGGTGGGGTTGGGCACTGCACCGCGGCAGACACTCGGGGTGTGAGTGTGGGCGCCCGGCCCAGCCGAGACACCCCACGGCCGCCAGGGGCGACCGTCGTCGGTGGGGAAGGATTAAGTTGTACGCGATGATAAACATGGGGGCAACGCGGAGGTGCGGCGTGGAGCCGGCGGGGGCCGCGGGGGCCGCGGGAGCCGGGCTCTGGCCGCGAGGATGCGATCCCCATCGACCCGTTCAGAGGTTCGGGGGGTGGGGGAAGGGGGCGGCCGGGAGGTGTCCAGGCGGCCGCGGCGCTGCGCCATGACGGCCCTCCTCCTCCTCCTCCTCCTCCTCCTCCTCCTCCTCCTCCTCCTCCTCCTCCTCTTCCGCGGCTCGCTTACCGGCCAGCGGACAGTGGGTACAGCTGCGGCCAGTTCCACTGGACTGTAAAGACCGCGGCGCGGCGGTATGGGCAGCGCCAACCTGATTTACCCGCCCCCATCGTGACAAAATTTCGGAACTTTAATGTAAAATTAGGAAATAATTGTGTTTTACTACAGTGGGCTTCTGTGGATGCCTTTGAAAAAAAATTGCAAAAATGGGTGGGCACTACCTCGTCCCAGGCCTCCGCCTGGAACCCTCCTGCTTAACTTCGGTGTTCGAATGGGAACCGGTGTACCAGGTATCGACCGCCGCTAAGACACGGGCACGACGCAGCGGCCTTTTTCAGGGGCACGCTTCCGCAACGGTCAATGTAGCCCCCTCCGCCAGCCAGATTTCCGGAATCAACTCCCTTCGACTGGCTGGTTGGTCTGTGGCACTGCGGCCACTCCCGAGCGGACTGGGGGGGAGGTAGGCTTTCCTATATCGTACACAGCCGAAGCTGCTGTACTTCACGACGAACCCTAGTCGCGACGGCGTGTCCTCGTCTGCCAGATTCACAGGGAGCGAAAACGAAGGTACCGAACCCTAGGTACCCCCGTAGCATACACCCGAGTCTCCGAACCAAGTTTCCTTGGTAGACACAGAGCCCCCCCGCCGGAAACCCCGGGCGACCGAGAGAACCTCGGACCCGGGAACGGGGGTAAGCCCGACCGTGCTGCGGGAATCTTCAAGTTGAAACCCAACGCTTACATCTCTCAGTGACGCAGCGCGCACGGCCGTTCAGACAGCCATACCGGTCCCACGTTCGGAAGTATATTTTACCCTCTGTCTTTTAAGCGTGGACACATGAAAAATTTTGCTCAGCCGGCAGTAGTCGAACCCGCGTGTTCTGGGTCGCCGGTCAGCCACGCAACCCACGCGGCCACAGAGCCGCGATGGTCTCCGCTGCGCGCCCCCTATACTTTAGACAGCATCGTCTCAGCTGAGCCGACAAAAAAATTGCGCGGACTGGCAAAGAGTCGAACCCACGACCAGCCGCTCGCCGAGCGGACTCGCCAACCACGCGGCTACAGCGCCATGTAGCGGACTGTGTGTGTGCTCCCGGTACTTTATCCGCTCCAGCCAGCGCTGCCACCGCGCACGACAAGAACACTGCTAGTAGCGGCATGGTGAAAAGGGAATGGAAGGGGATTGAATGTTATCAACAATTTTTCAGAAAGCACCAAATTTTATTTTATATAAAATAAATACACGAAACGGTCTCTGCCCAGACGTGGCAAGTTATGAGTGCCCCGGTACCGCCAGCCAGCCGAGGGGCGCGACGGGCAGTCCTCGCGGCCCGACGCCCCCGCCCACTCCAGGGCCTGCTCAACCGCAGGGCCGCGGCGCTGGAGTGGCGCTCCGTTCCATTGCCAAACACCACTCCGGGCCCCCGCTTCCCGCAAAGCTAACACCGCCGTGTGCAGCGAGCACTCACGTGCGTGCGCGCGAACGTGCGCACACACACGCGCGCACGAAGGGCGGCGTGGCGGGGCGTGGCGCGGAGGGGCGCGGAACTGGGTCAAGCCGTGCGCGGCCGGGGCCAGGCCGGGCTAGCCCATCCCCAGCCCAGTCATCAGCACCTGCTGCTGTGTTGTGCCGCCGCGCTCATGTGTGTGCGTGTGTGTGTGTGCGTGTGCGACGCGTGTACGCGTACACCTGAGGCCCGGGGCGCCCGTTCCCCCCGGCAATGGTCTCGCTAAAAACGCGCGCCGAACTGAACACCCCGCCGTGGATGTGGCAGCCCCCCCGCTGTGATTAGGGGCCGGCCGGGGCGGGCGGCGGTGAAGCGGCTACACGCCTTTTCCATTTTGCATATTCCGGGCGGCGCGGCTCCCGCCTCCACCGAACCTCCCCGCGATTGGCTGTGCTGCGCCGCGGGGGGTCCGCGGGGGGTCCGCGGGGGGTCCGCGGCGGCGCGCGCTGCTGGTCCCGATCCGGTCCGGCCCGCGGCGTTGGCGGCGGTGACGGTGACGGCGGCCCTTTCCCTTTCTCTACCTCCCGATCGATGGGGCCCCGCCGGGAGTGAGAGGCTGCTGCGTGCCGCGGGGCTCCCCGCCGGCGTCCCCTACGCGGAGGCCGCCCCCGCGGCCGCGGCCGCCGCGGCAGCCGCCGCCACGGCGATGGCGGCGGCGGCCGTGGAGCTGCTGGCGGCGGCGCTGGCCGCGGCGGCCGCTGCGGCCGCGGACGCCGCGCCGCCGCCCTGCCGGCCGCGGCCGTGCTGCGTGGAGGCGCCCGCCGGCGCGGCCACGGCGGCGGCGCGGGCGATGGCGCACTGCACACGCACCATGTCGGAGGCGCGGTACGCGAAGTGCAGCCGCCGGTCGGCCGTCCGGGGCGGCACGAGCGGCCGCGGGTACCTGCCGTACCTGCAACGCCACACGTCCACCGGTTAATTAGGGGGCGAGGACACTCGGGGCGGGGCCTGAGGACGCCCGCCTACCTGGAGCTCTCGAGGACGTCCTTGCCGCGGCGCTGCTCCGCCGGGTCGCCCCCCGACGCGGCCCGCGCCGCCTCCTCCGCCTCCACCACCTTCAGCAGCTCGGACCTTATCTTCTCCTCTTCCCGGGAGTAGAACTTGCCGGCCACCGCGCTCGCTGCAACAGGGAACACCGGTGGGTGGGGCTGAGAGACAGAGAGACAGAGAGAGAGAGACAGAGAGAGGGAGAGACAGACAGAGACCAGTGTCGTCAATTACGATAATGACCGGTAGATTGCTGCGCAAGTGGTATAAGCCGCGTTCGGTCCTCGTGCCTGAGTTGTCGCGACTGTCGGAACTGTCCTTGCCTCCTCCCTCCTCCCATCCTCCCATCCTCCCTTCCTCCCTCCTCTCCTCCTCCCCTCCTCCCCTCCCCCTCCCCCTCCTAAATCCCCGGCAGTCCCGGCGGACGCTGCACCACTTCTCGGCCCCGCCGCTGCCCCGCCAAACTTCCGTCGCGTGGAAATTAAATTGGGATGCTTCAAAGATTTGGGGCGCCGCCCTAAATTGGCGCGCTCGGCGCGCTGCCACTCCGCGCTGCCCCCGGGGCCGGCCGGCCGCAGCCGCCTAGCCTCACCCCCGACGGGAGCGGGGGTGGGGGTGGGGTAGGGGGCAGTCGGAATCTCCGGTGCTTCGTCAGACCTGGAAAGCTGGACGGAGGAATTCCGAGTGGCGGGGAGAAAAAAAGAGAGGTCCCTCGCCCGTTTTGCCGCAGTGCGCGCGGCTGCCGCAGCTGGCGCAGCGCGGCTCTTTTGCAGGGGCCTCTCATACCTGGCGTGGCGTGCAGGCAGGCGGGCGGCAGCGTGGTCCTGCCGGACACGCCCGGCACGGTGAAGCACAGCCGGAAGGGCGGCCGGCCCCGCTTGCCGCGCGAGCCGCGCTCGGACGACCTGGGCTCCGTGGACAGCATGCTGACGGGGGTGGCGGCCGTCGGGGCGGCGGCGGCGGCCACGGCGTGGACGGCGGGCGGGTCGGGGGCCGCGTCCGCGGGGGCGGCCGCCTCGGCGCCCGCCGCTCCCGCCGCTCCCACCGCGCTCCCCTCCTCCATGACGGTCGTACTCGTCTTCAAACTCCAGCAGTCACCTTCAAACGGCATTTAAAAAAAAAAACGGGAAAATTTTAAACATGACAGCGCCTGGTAGGTAGGCAGTGCCGGCGTGTGCCGCGCACCCGTGCCCGGCGGGCTGGCCTACCCCGGTGTTCGCAGGCGCTCCCGGACTCACTCCCCCTGCTGGAGCGTGCTGCCCTGAGAGGGGCTCCTAGCCGACGGGCTCACAACAGGGAGGATCGCAGGGAGGGAGGGCGCCTGGGGGGCGAGGGCCGTGCCGGTGGGGCCGTGCCGCGGGGGCCGGAGGGGGCTTCAGAAGATAAGTCGACAATCCCTGCTTGATCGGGCCGCCCTGAACCCGACCCCCCCCCCCCAAACATCTGGGAACCGCTTATCTGTGTGTCCTCTCCTTCACTCCCCTTCTCTCTCTCTCTCTCTCTCTCTCTCTCTCTCTCTCTCTCTCTCTCTCCCCCACTCACCCCACCCCCGGAGGGGCTCTGCACAGCAAATCTCGAGCGCAATGCTGCGCTTGCCAGTCCGCAGGGCGGGTGCGGGAGGTAGGGAGGGTCGGGGCTGCGGGCGAGGCGATTGTTTTTCCCCATCCATCATTTAGAAAGGCGGAATGGCCGAAGGTCGGCCCCCGGACTTCCTAGTCCCCGTCCCCCCCAGCAGAGCGCGCGACTGCTGCTTGGAATGAGCTCGGAATGAGACCGAGTCTCAGCTGCTCCAGGCGGGCGATGCGGAACAAGGCGGCGACGCCCCGTGGCCGCCGTGTCGCGTCGAGATCTGCTTCCCCTTTTTTTTTCTCTCTTATCGATTTGGTCACTTGTTTCGAAAGCGCTGCACAATACCCATTTTCTCAACGAAGATTGCCAAATCGTTTTTTAAAAACACACATCATTTAAAAAATAAATAGATTTTTCTAAAGAAAATTTTTGCATATTTTTTCCCCGCAAACTTTCCGATTTAGTAAACATAATCCGTGCGTCTAGTTTTACGCTCTCTGTGCCAGACACCGCAACGCATCGCGCATCGCCTTTGCGATACACAACTCGCCGCGGGCGGATGTAGATACCGCGCCCTGATGGCTGTTGCGGCATAAAGCCGCGCCGTAAAGGCTGCGGATTACGAGTCGGTCGGACACGAGCCGGCGACCAGGCCGGAGCACCGCACGGCTCGTAAAGGCTAATCTGCCCACACTGTGAAAAAATATGCTGTAAATTTCCAAATTTCCAGTTTGCGTTGTGCTGCAAATTTTTACTATCGTTTTGTTGGAATTTTCTAATGAATTATCCGCTTGTACGATAGGGAGGGCCGGGCCGTAGAGAGCAAACCGCCATTGTTCCCGCTGCCGCCGCGACAGAGAGAGAGAGAGAGAGAGAGAGAGAGAGAGAGAGAGAGACGAGACAGAGGGACGGACGTGCTGCGCTGCGCCACTTCGTCGTTGTCTATGCCATGTCAACCGTGCCTGACAAGCGTGCATATACCCTCCTGCCGCCCAGCAGCAGCAGCAGCCGCCCCATTTCAAACAGCATGACTGAACAGCAGAAGGAATAATCGTTGTGTCTGCCCCCCACCCCTCCCACTTGGGACGGCATGCTCGATAGGGCCTGGAGGACCTGACATGGAGGGCCGGACACTCTCAGACAGAAGGACGGGCGAAAGCGGCCGGAGGAGGGCTCCGGCACGCGCCCTGCTGTTGTTCCATGTTCTCGATTCAATTCTCGCCAGGCGAGATAGCAACATTGAGGCGGCCGGCGGCGGCGGCGGGGCCCCCGCGGGGGCGTTCTGCATTTGCAGAGAGGCGGGCGACGGGCATTCCGGCCGCGTGCTCACGGAGCCCCCGGCCGGACGCGCGCCCGGAGAGGGGCAAGATGCGACGCGTTGCCATGGCGACCGGACGCGGGCCGACGCGGGCCGCCTCCTCCATATTCCAGCCGAAGCCCTTGCCTCACCTCGCGGGCCGCGGGGCGTCCCTCTGCGGTGTCTGCAGCTCGTCGTCTACCCCCGCTGCTGCCGCCGCCGCTCCTTCTTGCCGGCCTTCGTGGTCTCCTACGCAGTGCCCGTTGCCGGCGGAACTAAAACACTCCGCCCCCTCCCCCGCCCGCCCCTGGTTCCGCCCCTGCCGCCGCCGCCGGCACGCCCCACCCCCGCTTCCCATACTATTGATCCCCCTCCACGTAGTAGGGCGTGTAGAAAGGGTGGGCCGGCACCGGCTGAGGCATCGCTCTGTCTCCCTCTCCCTGCCCCCCCTCTCTCTCTCTCCCCATGTCCTATCTCTCAAGGAGGACATCGCCCCGTCTCTCTCCCACGCACGCAACACGGCGCCTCCCTGGCGCTACTGACCCGGGTCGGAGGTCAGCGGCCAGTATGGCCAATGTTGCGGCCCGGAGATTTCCTCAAAGAAAAAAAAAGATAGAAGGGAAAACTGGGTCCAACTGATTGGGAAAGGGGTGTATCGGAGGCATGCTTGCCGTTCAACAAAGGGAGTTGTTTCTGCCATAGCGCTGTGTTCCGTTTTTTCAGTCTATTTTTTTTTATAATTCACGACCCAGTTGGTGTTGAGGGAGACAGCTGGCCAGCAATGGGGGAAAAAAAAGAATTGGAATGGAAGCAGGAGAGCTCGCCGTGGAAGTAAAACATTTTCCCACCTAGGCCGCACGATCCGATTTTACCTTTTTTCTCCGCGTTATTTTTACGGCGGCGTCCTACAAACTGTTGTGCATTTTTATTTTTGTTTGTTTGAGCCGCGCGTGAAGTTCGCCGTTCGCCGTGAGGAGGGGATGGGGTGGGGGTTGGGGACCGCAAACCGGTATACGACATCATCAGTCATTTTCTTGGAAACCCCCAACAAAACAACAACAACAACAAAATCTCCAAGAGATTCGCGAAAATGTGACGCGACTGCGTATGCGCTGATAATTGTTGCTCCATCTGTAATCCCAAAAAAAATCAAAATTTCAAAAATTCGGAAATAAAAATATTTTAACGGAAAGTGCGAGCGCACGCTAGTTATCCGCGGGCCTACTCGGTAAGGTTAGGTTAGGTTAGGCCGTATGCGGGCGCCTAGCTGACCCGAGTGTTCTGCTGTGTCCCCGCAGAGGTGCTGGGCGCGGCGCTGGGCGGGCCGTGCTTCAACTCCTGCTCGGCCAGCCTCTCCAACGTGCACTGCTCCGACGTCTCCAGGCGCTGCGAGTGCGACGACAGCTTCCCCGTCGAGGTGTCCCCCAGCCGGGGCTGCACCACACGTGAGTACCCCGCCAGGGCTCTCCCGGGATATGCAACCCGCAAAGCACTATCGCTCCGTCTCTTTCTGCCTCACGCGTCGTCCGGCCCACCCGAAGAGAGAGAGAGAGAGACGGAGATAGCGCGTTGCGGGACTGTTATATCCCAGAAAAAAAAGAGAGACCCGCGGCGTTTCTGAATCGCCTTGGTATACCGATCCCATGCAATCCGCCCTGTGATATTGAACACACCATCCGTGCCAAGACACGCCGTCAGAGAGAATAAGAGATAATGACGATGAGAAGCGGCACACACAGGGCTCCTAACGACTCTATGCAAACGAACCCGCCGAAAAAAAAAATAAAAAAAGATTCGTAATTAAATGACGCTCTGGCGGCTACAATATTTTTTTTCGATGTTCATTTTTTCTTTGTTTTTCATTTTTCACAGAACAGACTTGCCGCGTTGGAGCGGGCGGTGGTCGCGCGGGCGCGGGATGGAGTGTGGAGCTGTCTGCATTTGTTTTCGCATTTCCCTCAACTCTTTTGTTTTTTTAAAAATATATTCCCTTCTATTGACGGTTCTGCAATCAGTGCTCGATCACGGTTCCCTGCGACTGGGCAGAGCGACAAAGAGAGAGAGAGAGAGAGAGAGAGAGAGAGAGAGAGAGAGAGAGAGAGAGAGAGAGAGAGCAACAAAAACAGAATGAGGACTCCGGGAGGACGGTTCCTCCTCCTGTCTGTACATTATTACAGGGCACGTCCCTCGCTTATCCGTCACGAATAATTACAGAGCCTGTTACCTTGCAGCTGTGCTGCCTTCTTCAGGATCCTCTCTCTCTCTCTCTCTCTCTCTCTCTCTCTCTCTCTCTCTCTCTCTTTCATGAATTTGTACCGCCGCCGCCCTCTGTAAATATCATACGCCCTTTTAGGGGTGCGCGCGCCGCACCGCCGCCTCTTGACCTTTTCCGAAGCGTCAACATCCCGCCCGCCCGACCCACTGCCGGCGCGGCGGGCCCCCGACGTCACCCACACACCACCACACCCACATACCCACCCACCACACACACACACACACACACACACCCACACACACACACACACACACAGCACCGCCGACCGTCACCATTATGGCCGTGACGAACGGAGCGCCGTCCGTATTTACTCCCGCGGCAGTTGGCGGCGTCAGGTCCGCCCGCCACCCAGGGCCCCCAGGACCTCCAAGACCTCCAGGACACCACGCCGAGGACTCGAAAAGGGCCCCGCGGAGGGCCCTCTCCGCGGGGAGAGACAACAGCGCCGCTGATTGTGCCCTAAAAAGGACACGGCCGGCCGCGTCGTCTCTCGTCTCGCCGCGTGCCGATGAAGTCCCCGCAAATTAATTCATGGATGTGGCGGCGCTGCTCAAACACTTCGCAGACGACAGGACGACGCGGCTGCTCCAAAAGTCGCGCGCGCAAAAAAAAAATACAATTTCAATTTTTGTTCCCGCTTATCGAATATCAAAACCGATACATTTTTTTCTGTACGTCGTAATCCATGATTTTCTGCCTCTGCGTCGTCCATGCCTGTTGCGTGCACCCCCAGAAACTTCCCTTAAAAAATATTTTCCTGTTTTTACGATTGTATACATTATTGTGATTGTTATCAGCAATGATTTTGATTTTTTCCTTTCGTTTCTCGCCGCAGCCGTGGGCCTGGGGGAGCAGTGCCTGTACCAGGCGGCCTGCCAGCACTGGGACGCACACGCGCGCTGCACTCAGGTGGAGCACAACGCCGTCTGCCAGTGCGAGCCGGGCTTCCACACCGTCAACCTGCACAAGGGCGGCCGCCGGAGCTTCTGTTCGGAGGGTGAGTGGCGGCGGCGGCGGCGGCAGCGGCAGCGGGGGGCGCTGCCTTTCCCAATTTACATTCTCCAATTCCGGCGCGGGCGCGCGCGGGGAGCGTGCTGGGGGCTGTCCACAAATGACATCACGTCTTATATAGAGGGGAACGCGGGGCCTGGTTCGCGTGACAGTCCTTGTGTGACAATAGGGCAGGGGGGGGGGGGTGAAAAAGCGTGACGTCATTTATGAACAGCCCCTTCACGCCATTTCCGTCATTTCCCTTTCTCAACCTTTGTTTCGAAATCTTCAATAAAAATGAAGCAGAAATTATAGAAGGAAGCATTTTTCTTTAGGGGCGTCCTGGCTTGGTTCCCTCCGAGTGGCACTCGCCCGAATATTGTCTGACGCCTTGGTCTCCACTCACTCCCTCCCCCCACCACCACCTGCCCCCGTTTTGTTTTGCCGTATATAGAGCTTGGCGACGCGTGGAGCCGAGCCGTCCTGTGAGGGGGGCGTCTGGGATCCTGGAAGATGGAGGGGGTACGCGCGTGTGTGTGTGTGTGTGAGGGAAGGGGCTGCGGAAGGCTCGCTTCAGGGTGTTGTTTTGTGTCTGGGTGGCGGGGGGTGACCCAGCGGGAGGCGTTAGCTGGGGGGAGGCAGTATGGCGGACACGACAGACCTGCCCGCTGCCGCTGCACGGGTTTAAACGGATCTCTCGCTTCGCATCGGTGCTGCCGCGCTCTGCTGCTCCGCTTGGGGACCCTGCGGCCATATGAATGATTAAACGTGGCTCCCGCGCAAACCGTTCGTGCGGACGACGGCCGCGAGGGGTTGACCCCCCCCCCCCCCCTCCCACTCCACCCCTCCGTGCAGCCCTCCATGCCGCGGCGAAATTCACCTCAGTGCGAAATCTGAGGGGGTGCCATACTATATATATATATACTCCCGCACCTGCAGAGCGGTGCCATGAGCCTCATGGCCTGGTGCCGCTTTTGGCGCCGGACTGGCAGCCCCTTCGGAGCGTACGGCCCTGCAATTATCTACCCTCCCCTCCCTCCCTCCCTCCCTCCCTCCCCCTCCCTCTCCTCCTTGCCGGGTTCATGGCGCTGCCAGCGCCACAGCCATGAGTCCCGGAGGGCGGGGCGGGGCCGAGACCAGACCGTGCGGTGTACGGAAACTTCTCGGCGGCGAGGCAGCCAAGTGAAGAAGCGGGGCCGGCCCGAGTGTATATATCTATATATATATATATATGCAGGGCGGCGCGGGGCACATAACGCCTGGAGGGAGAGGAGTGCATCCGTGCGGGAGAGGAGCAGCGGGGAGGAGAGGAGCGGCGGAGCTATGCGGATATTGAGACGAACAAGTCAGGCCTGAGAAAAGAAGGGGCCCGGAGCCCGGAGCCCGGAGGCGAGGGTCTCCGGGAATGCGCTCCCCACGCTGCCCACACCGTGCAGTACGGGACTCCGGGCTCCAGGCTCCACGGGCTTCGGGCTCCGCAGGTTCCGGTCTCCGGGCTCCAGGCTCCGGACTCCGGGCTCCGCAGGTTCCGGTCTCCGGGCACCGTGTCCCGGACCCCAAACCCAGAGCTCCGCGCGGGCTTCGGGCTGCGGTTTTTCCGGGCTCTGGACTCCGGGTTCCGCGGCATTCAGATATAACTGCCGGCAGGCGGCGGCGCGGCGCGGCGCGGGCTTTGACGGCGCCCTCGTTGATCAGGCCGCGCCGCCGTACCTCATCCCAGGCCGGGCCCCCTGACCCGGCCGCCGCCGCCGCCCGCCGCCGCCGCCCCCTCCCGGCGGGGCCCTCATTCTGCATTAAGGGGTTGGCACCAGCCCCGCCCCCCGCACGGCCCCCTACCCTTCCTGTGACACAGGCCCGCGCCCTGCGCCCTTGCAACCCTCGAACACTTTACTTCCTGGCCCTTTATAAAAGTCATAGCATCGAGCGCCACAACCTGGAGGGAGAGGGGAGGGGGGGGGGGGGCGGGGGTGGAGGAACGCGGTGGCAACTAAGCGTGTTACATAACTTTTCCTCTTCAACTGACAGGGGAGGTCCTAACGGAAGCGAACGAGAGCCGGGGGTGCATAAAAGAAGAAAGTCAACGTCAAAGCAGCGCCAGACGCCGAGGGGGTGGGGGGGGGGCGTATGTGTCCGCCGGTTACTATGTATGGGCTGGGAGCAGCAGCAGCGGCAGCGGCAGCCTCCGAGGCGCAGCTGCGCAGCTGCGCTGCCGTGCGACCACCTTCATAAAAAAATGACGGCGACAATAATAAAGGTGACAGAGCTTCTCTGCTCCCCGCACTCTTATTCCTCTCTTTCTTCTTCTTTTCTTTTGGAAGGGCGGGCGGTGGTGGTGGCGGCAGTACGGCTTGAAGGGGTGCACGAGGGGCTGTAGTATAGTGTCGTGGCGGGCAGTGCATTGTGGGAGCGACGTCTTTGCGGTTTGGCGGCGGGCGGAGGGGGGGGGGGGGGGGGGGGGGAGGAAGGGTGAGGACATGAAAGGAAAGGTCAGTGATTCGATGCGGTGTGGCAGACCGTCCGTGCGGACCGGTGAACCGGATGTCGTACACGGTGACCGACTGGGCCCGCGGGCCGCCAAGGTGTTTTATGTGTCTACCGAGGACCCTTCTCTCTCCTCTCTCTCTCTCTCTCTCTCTCTCTCTCTCTCTCTCTCTCTCTCTCTCTCTCTCTCTCTCCCGTGGCCCTTGTCGGGTGGCGCGCGTGTCCAAGTGTCCGCGTGCGAGCTGCTGCCCGGCGCGGTGCCCGGTCCCCGGTCCCCTCCCCTCTCGCCGAGCCCATCACCTCCGTGCGGAACCAATCGGTTTGCCCCGGCCTGTCGTCGGCGCGGTGTCACGCCCCTGTGCACGTCCCCGTCACCCACGTAGGGCCGGGCCCCGAGGGGGTAACCACCAGGGTTACCCGCGGTGAGCACACGGTCTCGGTGATCAGGAGTAATTTAAAAAAAAAAATTAAAAGGGGAAATCACGATTGATTGAGAATGTGACCCGAGGTGACGTGTCATCCCTTCAGACCTGGTGCTGCTGACGGCGGACCTGCCCACGCTGCTGGGCGTGGCCACGGGCATCGCGCTCTTCACGGGCGTCATCTGCTTCGTGCTGCGGCTCTTCGTCGGCGGCCGCCCCCGGGACCACTTCGCCAACGCCAACCTGGCGCCCTCGCACATCCTCTTCTCCAGCGACACGGGTGAGAGGCGAGGCGCGGCCGGTCCGAGCCGCGGCCGTCGCGCGCAATAGTGCCTCCTCGACGCTTATCTGTGTAGCCGAAACGTTCTTATAGAAACTTATTATTTCACGTTACCAAAAAAAAAAAACAAGGCAAAATTTCTCGTACAGTGTGTGTGTGTGTGTCTGTATTTTTTTTTATATGGGGATATTTTTATTTAGGAAACATAGAAAAAAATTCCTGTGCTTGTACGGTTTTTGCTCCTTTTTCGGAAACAACACCCGCGCACCGTACCGTAGTCTTCTTACCTCGACACCCGCAGCGCAGTAACAGATCTCTTGTATCGGTGTGTGCCAACACCCCCTCTGCCGACATGACGGCCCTGCTGGTACCTGTACACCGCGGACACACACACCCCCCACACCGCCCCGCGCTATCTCTCTCTCTCTCTCTCTCTCGTCGCTTCCTGTCGCTTGTCTCCCTCCCTCTAGTGGACACTACGTGGTGTGTTGTGTGTGGCCGGCAGGGTCCGAGATGAGCCTGCAGCAACTGACCGCGGGCAAGATGGCCCTCAGCCTGTGCCGAGCCGGACCGTCCCGTGAGTACTGAAGGCCGGCGCCGAGCCGCAGCCTACCTGCCGACCCGTCCCCTCCAAGAGTAGTTAGCTATGTAGACTATTTTTTTTCGAGTGGCAAATTCAGATAGTTTTTTAAAATTAATACTTTGATCTCTGGTGCAATTACATTACGATGCTATTTTTAAGTGTGAATCTGGACCGTGAGTGTGACTGGAGGCGTCGGTGTTCCAGGGCTGCCGCTGACGGGGCGCTCGGCCTCCCGCTCCGGCTCCCAGCGCTCCGTGTCCGGCTCGCTGTCCCGGAGCCACGGCTCCGTCGGCGGCCACGGCCTCGGCGGCCACGGCGGGCTGCCGTCCTCGCGAGCAGGTGCGGCCCGCGCCGCCGCGCTGCTGCTCATGTCCAGCGCCCGCGGCGACGCCCACGACCCCGACGACCCCGTCGACACCGACGACCACTCGCAGCACAGCGAGGACGCCGACGAGGAGGAGGAGGAGGAGGAGGAGGACGAGGACGAGGAGGACGAGGACGAGGACGACGTTGACGGAGCTGACCGCCCCCCGCCCTTACCGACGTCGACGCCGCCACCCCTGACGCCAGTGGAGGCCAGGCCGCCGGCTCCCGGCCCCGGCCCCCCACAGGGCACCCCGGCCACCCCAGCCCCCGGCTCGGCAGGCTCGGCCTCGGCGGGCACGGCCTCGGCGGGCATGGCCTCGGCCCCCGCCTCGGCCCCCGCCAGCTGCTCGTCCAGCCCCACCCACACCGCCAAAACCAGGCCCGGGACCGGCCTAGGGTCAGGTGAAGGGAACGAAACACTTGTCGGGCTCGGGGACCAACGGGGGACGGGAGGGGACCGCCTGAGCCGGGCGACAGCCGGGGCAGACCCCTGCCCAGTCCAGAGCAGCCCGGACTCTGACCACCCCGATCTGTCTCGCACGCTACCCTCTGCCCTGCCCGTCACCAACGCCAGCAACCCCAGTAGCGCTAGCCGAGTAGCGAGTAGTGGGACCAGGACCACGACACCTCGGCTGATGCCCGCATTAAGACACCCAAGAGAGGGGAGAGGAGGGGCGTGCGAGTGGGCAGGGCCTGGCAGGGCCTGGCAGTGCCAGCCGAGACTAGGCAGGGGCCGGGGGGCCGCCGGCGCGGCCTAACCTAACCCGCCGCGGCCCCCCGGGTCCCCAGCGAAGCGCGAGCTCGACGCGCGCCCACCCCGTGCCTGCGTCTGCCCGCCTGCCTGCCTGCCTGCCTGTCTGTCTGCCTGTCTGTCTGGAGACCGCAAAAGCTTGTGTTGTGGCTATGGCGACTTGGTTGCCTACATCCTCTTTCGTTCTCAGTTCCGTTTCTCTCTCTCTCTCTCTCTCTCTCTCTCTCTCTCTCTCTCTCTCTCTCTCTTCTCTTATATGTCTGTCTCATTTCTTCCTCTCGCTCCTCATTTTTACCCGCGCCCTCTGTACTTTTCGGTTCGGCGCCGTTAATTAGACGGCGTTAGTTCTGTTCCTCTCCTCCTCTGATCCGTCTTCTTTCTCTGTCATTCTCTCTGCCGTCTCTGCTGTCGTTTTTCTTGGCCCCTCCCGCTATGTGCTTTGGTTTGCCCCCTTTTATTACTTCTTCTCTGTAACTCCTCTTGTTCTCTTGTTTCTCTTTTGCTCAAACACGCCCCTTACTCCGATTTTTCGCATTTTTTGCGCGCCTCTTGTTTTGACTCTGTGTGATCACTCCTCCGTCCCATTCATCTTTCCCTCCTCCTTTTTTTGTTGTTATTTTGCCACTCAGAATGGGCCGTCAGCAATTTCCCAAGGGAGAAAAGAAAAAGATTATACGCCACGTTATTTAACGCGTCAACAGACAAACCAAAGATTTTTTTTTTAAATTGAAACACAAAATACAGGCGTCTGCGAGTGGCGATGGGTGTGTGTATCGGCAGGATGTGTTCTGGGCCGCCGCCGCCGCTCCGCCCGGCCCCCATGTGCGTTCCTCAGATCCGGCAGGATGGCGTGTGTCCGGCCCGACGTGAATGTCAGATCTGGCCGGACGCGCCGGACGCCGCCACCACTGCTGTGTCAAACACCCGCATTCGGTCGGGGCGGTGTGTGTTCCCCAGGGAACCAGGTCAGACGAGAGAGGGGGGAGGGGAGGGGGGAGAGGAGGGAGAAAGGTGGTCGTCGATGACAAACTCTGCAGCGAGCGGAGCGGGTGCCCGCAGCGGCGGCATGCATGGCAGACGCGCCACACGTCACGGGGGAGGTCGCGGACACCACACCCTCCCCCGTCGAACAGAGCACGTCCCCGACGTCCCCGAGGCCGCCACAGCCGCCGCGCTGCAGTCGGCCTGGACCCGCCCCGCCGCTGCTGTCCCCCGATGTCGGGCCCGCCCACAGGGACCCGCCGTGTATGGCCCGACTATTTTTCTCTCCCCCCCCCCCCCACCAGCTCCCCCTCTCTGTGCCGCTGTGCGCGCCTTCACTGCCCTTTAGTGCTTTAGTGATAGGGGAGGTATAAGAGCACCGCGCCGGAGGGGGGGGGGGGACCTGACCACTCTTTTTGATTACCCACAGTCCCTGCCTTTCTAAGCAGGGATCCATCCATTCAGTGCGCTCGCTGCCTCCCGAGCGCGCGCGCGCGCGCGCGTGTGTGTGTGTGTGTGTGTGTGTGTGTGCACGACCACCGCCGACTGCCGGACGCGAAATGAGAGTCGAAATCTCATCAGCCAGATCTGAGCTGGCGGCGGACGCGGCCCGGATATATCCGGCCGTGCAGGGCGGAAGCTGGGGGCGCCGCACCTCACTCCATCACTACTTGTGCTGCAACTTGCATATCATGCCGAGCGCGGCGCGGCGGCGCGGCGGCGGCGCGGCACGGACCCCGAATACAAACGAACCGCGCCGCGCTGGTGGAGGAGGGGATAGAGGGGTGGGGGTAGGGGGGGGGGCGTCGGTCCGCGGGGGGGCTGTTTCGCGAAATAGGGACGCGGCGTTGCCGGCGCGCGCGCCGCGCGCCATTCCAATCTCTTTATATCGATAACCGTACGATATTGAAAAAAAAATTCCTCTTTATTTTTATTTTTGCCGCACAGCCGATAATAATAATAAACGTCTGGTTGCTGTGTTGGTAAGAGAGAGATAAGCGACGGCCCTTTCTCCTTTGTTGATCATCATCGCTTCTTCTTCTTCTTCTTCTTCTTCTTCTTCTTCTTCTTCTTCTTCTTCTTCTTCTTCTTCTTCTTCTTCTTCTTCTTCTTCTTCTTCTTCTTCTTCTTCTTCTTCTTCTTCTTCTTCTTCTTCTTCTTCTTCTTCTTCTTCTTCTTCTACCTCTTCTCCTCCTCCTCCTTCTCCTTCTGTTTCTCACCACTCTCCTCCTCTCCGCCCCCCTCTGTGTTTATCTTCTGGTTAATCGAAGCCGTAGTACTACAACTACCCCGATGGGGGCCGAGCACTCCGCCCCGAGGGGGCACATGGAGTGGCCCCCCCATGCCGTGCAGTACTCCGGCTTTGTTAGCCCGATTCCCGACTCCCCCCTCCCCTCTTCCGATCCTGCGCCCCCTTTCCTGCCTGAGCATGCGCATGGAGAGCTCTCGTCTTGTTATCCTGTGGCCCCCCACTACTTACTACTTGCCTTTGTTACTGTTGGTTTTGGTATAGAACTGCTTTTGGTGTCCCAACTTTCTCTCTCTCTCTGTGGCCATCCTTCTTCCACCCGAGACACTCCCCACTTCCCTGTCTCTGTCACTCGTGATGAAGCTGAACCGCCCCGCCGCCCCCACCTTCCCCCTCCCCCCGGTCAGAACGTTCCGGACGACCGTGTGGGAACGGCGTGGTCCCCCTTGTGAGTCTGTCCCTCTCTGTCACAGTCTGTCTCTCTCCCTCCTCCGCACTGCCACCCCACCCCCCCTAACACGACGGCCCCATTGAAGGAGGCCCAGACAAACGCGAGGTGACGTTTCCCTCAAAGGGCCTTGCGAAGGAAGACACCTGAAGCGACGCCAAAAGGGCCCTGCGGGAAAATTAGGGCTGAATACGTGCGATCGAGACTGCGACGACCTCCCCACCCTCGGAAAAATAAAATGGAATCGACTGCGAATATCGACTGTAAAAAACTATAATTTTGAAAAAAAAAAACTAAACGTTTTGACAAAAAACAGCTCGAAAAGTATTAATTCTCTTGGCAGATTTTATTCTATTGTTCTGACTGTGTCCATTGATCCCCGCTCTTCTGACACGACATTTAAACTGACAAGCCCGTCTATCCTATCCAACCCACTCTATCTTCTAATTGAAATTAAACGGTGCCGCCCACCAGCCAAGGCAAAAATTTGTTTCCCTATTTCGTTATCTAAGTTGTTCAAAAACTTATACACCAAAAAACAAAAAAAATAAAATTTACATTTCAAGAACTAACTTTTGCTGAACGTTTTTTTTGCCTTGGCTGGTAGCTCACCGCGCATGCCTCTAGGGCGTAGAGTACAACTTGACCGTCTTGTGGCTGACTGGGTGTGCTGCTGTGTTTTGTGTAGTCGCCTTCTAGAGGCGGATGTGCCCTGTGTGCTATGTAGCTCGTTTGTAGGCCCGCCACCGCGACGACTACCCAGGGCCTATGATATTTTCTGTGCTAGTGTAGACTTGATTTCCGGCCACATCATGGTCGATATTTTGCCTAAATTTTGGTCAAAATATTATAAGTTTTTTTTAGAGTGGGTGATCAGGGGAGTCCTTGACAGCCTCTCGAAATGTCTCCTTCCCCTGAATGCATGTCGTGTGTGTGTGTGTGTGGTGCGAGGCGCCCTTAGACCCCCTGCATGTCTGGTAATGCTATGCACGGCACGGCAGTGCCCCGTGCCCGCGAGCGTGTGTGTGTGTGTGTGTGTGTGTGTGCGTGAGTCTGTGTGTCTCCGTCCGTGTTTTGTGAATGTAGCTCTATACTTGTTTTTTTTTAGGGGGAGGGGAAGGAGATGCAGAGGAAGGAAACATTTCGGATGGTGTAGAAGAGGCCGATTGGAACTGAATGGTGGGAGGGTGGGGGGGTGTTGTTTCTTTTCTTTCCTGCCTGTACCGTGCGCCTCTCCAGTGACTCTCCAATTACACACAGCGGGCCAGGCACTTGTCGCGCCCGCTGCCGCCGCCGCCGCCGCCGCCGCCGCCGCCGCTGCCGCAGCGGTGATTGGCAGGCGAGCCGCACTGCAGCGGGCGGCAGGCGGCCCGCGTACCTCCACTTCTCCGCGTTTCGTTTCGCCCGCCTCACCGGAAATTTGTTCCACTCCGACCAGTTTCCACCCCGAAATACTCGCGACGTGGAGGCTGCTCCCTCTCTCTCTCTCTCTCTCTCTCTCTCTCTCTCTCTCTCTCTCTCTCTCTCTCTCTCTCTCCCATTCGGCAGCTCCCTCTCTCCCTCCCGAGCGCCTGACGATGGCGGGATAGGCAGCCCGCCGCGCGGCACTGCACTGCGGGCTTGCCTACCCTGCGGCCCGCAGGCGGTGTGCGCGGCGGCGGCCCGCAGTGCGCTCTCTCCATCTTTATCTTCATTCTCTGTCTCCCTCCCTCCTCACCCTGTCTCTCCCTATGTCTGTCTGTCCGCCCCTCTTTTTCTCTGCCTGTCTGTCTCTGTCTCTCTCCGTTTGTCACCGCGATTGCTCCGCCGGGCTCTACTAAAGCTCCTGCCGCAGGCCACCACCACCACCGTCGCCAACGCGGCAGAGAGAGAGAGAGAGAAAAAACAAGAAAAACAGAGACAACAGAGAGCCAAGTGTATCTTCTCTCTCCCCCTGTGGATGTCGCTCTCACGGCGCGGCGGGCGCGTATAGTTAATTATGCCTTTGACAGTGGGACGACACGGCGGGCCGCGGGCCCCGGCTGTGTCCGAGGCGTGCCCGGGGCGCCGGGGTGCGGACGCCGCGGTGCTCGGGCGGAGACGACAACGGCCGCGTGGCCGCTGTTCCGGACGCGTCCGCCGCGGGAAGCCCCTCGCGATGTCTGTAATATAATACGGCGACACGCCCCCCCCCCCCACCGTCCCGGCCGCGGCGACGGTGGAGAGGATCTGATCTGACTGATGTGTCAATCACCTGAAAATGTTTCGGGGCGGCGAGGCGGCGGCGGCAGCAGGGGCTTCGTTAGGCGGCGACGCCTGGCGTCACCCTGACGGCTGAGGCCGCCGCGCGGAGGGCCAAGGGCACACGGACAAGCAGGAAAAGCAAGAGAGTTATTTGTTCGGGAGGGGCAGTGATCTCTGGAATTCTCGGCCGTTTTTTAATTGTGTAACGAGTGATGAGATGCGAGTGCGCGGCGTACTGACTTGGCTTGTCGGCAGGGTCGCGGCGGCAGAGCCTGGCCTCCGTGCACAGCAGCGCCTCCTCCACCAAGAGCATGGGCTTCGGCATGCGGCGCTACGAGCGAGAGAGAGAGCAGAGACTGCGGCGGCAGCAGCTGCAGCTGCAGCAGGCGCAGGCGCCCGCCACGCCGCCCGCCAGCCTGGCCGGCCTGCAGACGCCCGGGTCGGCGTGCTCGGCGAGCGGGGACGAGCTGGGCCTCGGCGGCCTGGGCCAGGGCGGCGGCCGCGGCAGCAGGGGGGCCAGCCCGAGCCCGGGGCTGCCCAGCCCCAGCCCGGGGCCCAGCCCCAACCCGCTCAGCCCCATGTCCACCGACAGGCTGCTGCCCGCGCTGGACCAGCTCGTTGAGGCAAGCGCCGCTATCTTCTTATTATTATTATTAATAATAATAAATTCACCGACGTGATCGGAGGCGGCCTGAACGGAGGCTCTCGGGGATGAGCGCCGGCTGAAGGTTCTGTCCGTGTTTGCACTTTCTCTCTACCCCCTCAGGCGCAGGGGAGTAACAGAAACAGAATAGCAGGGTGAATACCCCCGCGCCCCAGAGACCGCCACCGCAGTGCAGCGCGGGGCGCGGCGCCTCTCCGTGGCGCGGGGTATGTCTGCGCCTGCCGTGCAGTTGTCACAGTCGTGGGGTCTTGCTGCCGTACAGGACGTGGTCTGGACGACGCAGTCCAGCTCGCAGTCGCAGCGCCAGGACCACATCCCGATGCCGACGCCGGGGCCCTCCGGCTGCCGGCCGCCGCACCTGCAGAGGGCGGAGCTGCGCGCCGAGCTGCGCAGCGAGCGAGCCCGCCAGCTGCACGCCCACCTGCTGCACCAGGCGGCCGGCCCGCAGCACCAGCTGCACCAGCAGCACCAGCCCTCGGCGCAGCCGCACACCCTCGGCCACGGCGGGGTGCAGCTGCAGCTGCACGCCGCGCAGATGCACCACGCGGGCCCCTCGGGCTCCGGCTCCCTGCAGCTGGCCAGGCAGCGCAGCATGCCCGGGCCCTCCACGTCCTCGTCGGCGTCCTCGTCGGCGCAGGCCGGCCTGGGCCCGGACGGCCGCTGACCCCGGGGGCCGCGTCAAGGGTTCGAGTCCCTGCTCCCCCCTCCAGGACAATAGTCCTGACGTTGTCCTCCGAAGGAAGGCAGACATTGAAGGCAAGAGGCCGCTCCGCTCTGCGGCTGCGCCCAATCTCAACTCAAAAGACTGTTTTAACATGACCAAGAATATTACTGAACATGATGACTCGGCAGCCTATGGACGCGTGAACGTATACTATTTGTTCCTCTCTTCAGGATGTGCCCGTTTGCATAATTTGAAGATGGGACTCATAAGGTACTTCTTATGGCTGTGTAAAAAGTGTTTGTTGTTTTGTTATTTTGTAATGCTAGTGGGAATTCGTAGCCGGTTGAAGGGGATGATCCACGAGAATCTGACCTGATTATAATTGACGCCTATTAAAGTGCGTGCTCATAGAAAATTTTCAGAACTTCCCTGCTTTCAGGAAATGACTGAAGATTAAACTGCGATTTTCAGGCGCAAAAGAATATCTTTGTCGTTGGTTATTGGACCACAGGCAAGTGTTTGCATGATCTGTAACTACCAGGGTCAGATTCATCGGTTAATCCTTGCTGCAAATCAATGTTAGTAAGTGTATGCTGAGCATAACTTAATCTACAATAGTGACTCCAGCACATGCAAAATCATCACGTGAGATGAACATGTTAAGGGGATTGCTGGAAACACTCTGACTTTTTTTTTATAAGAATAAGAAGTTTTATTTCTTAAAGATTTTCTTAATGTTGTCAGACTTGCTTTTTAATCTTTTTTTACTGTTCTGCTCACATTAGAGGAAATAAGAAGACAATACTGAATTTCGGATGTGTATTTCAAACATAAGAAACAAATGATCATGACACAATGAATCATTAAAAACAAAGGTGGTCACAAAATTTTATGAACATCAGTTCTGACGCTTTCTAGACAATTGTTAAATTTACACACATTGTTACATTCACGGACAGCAAAAAGAATCAGCTCCATACGTAGATCTTCAGTGAGAGAGAGAGACAAAGACATTTTCACATGTTTATCAAACCTTAACACTTCGGTTTACAATTGTTATCAAAGAAACATATTTTAAGGTAAAGAAAACAATATGATGCAAATTGGCTTACAGTATTGTACTACTCAGATAAAAAGCAAGGAAAGAGTAACATTTCTTAAAACAAAGTTTACATCAAAAACATGTTTCACCAAACAGCAGATATAAATGAATGCACGAATGCTACAGTAAAACAAATACAAAATGTTGAATAAAATAAAAGTTTTAAAGTATGTTTCCTTATGCGTTCTGTTTCTCTTTGCCCTAGTATTTTACAAACAATACAAATACAATACAGTACTTAAACATATTAACGTAACAGGAGAAGCAATACAACAGTATTAGAGGACCAATGTCTGTGAACACATTTTGGTGATCATTACATTCGTAAACCACTTACTTCAGAACGGATCTTTTTAGATGTCTTTTCTGCATCAGAATCATCTGAACTACTAAGGAAGTGTTTAGAACCTTTACCAGTCCTCTGAGAGACAATACTTGGTTGTTCCATTTCTTCGTCAGAACTTGCTACATATTTTTTCTGTGACTTGTTTAAAATAGAGGACTCCTTTAGAGGAGAGCTCTTGGCATGGTGCACCTTAACATTTGCACTGGGAGTTAAACCAGTATCAGAATCTGAATCAGAATCTATTACAATTTGCCTAGGGCGCTGGGAGCTTTGGGTTACAATAGGAACAGAACCTTCATTTTCTGAGTCAGAGTCAATAATGGCTCTACGTTGACTACTGACAGGTACATTATCATCATCATCATCAGATTCTAAATTGACTGGATTTGGAGGACTGGGAACCCTGACTTGTTCCTCATCTGAAACTCTTGAATCTTGGGCATCAGAATCATCTGAATGGACTACTTTCAAGCGCTTTTGTTTTTCTTTTTTAACTTTGGTTTTGGCAGCAGCAGGTGATGCGTTGGACTTCAGCAAGTTGTCAAATGCGGATTGTGGTTTAGCTGCAAAGAAATAGTTTGGAACGTTAGTACTAAAATAAGATGTTTGAATAATATTTTCATGCAAGCGGGATAATCAAAATATTGCCAGCTAATTACAAACCTGCACTCTCATTTTCATTGCTTGCTGTTGTAAATTTGCGTAGGGCATCAAATTCATCCTCACTCTCAGACGAATCAATTAAGGCAGCCCTCTTTGAATTTCCAGTGATGTGCTCTGTGATAAAAGAGACAGACATATAAAAGAATATTTTTTTTTAAAAAAAAGAAGTAACGAGAAAAATTGTTTAAAGGGCAAAAGCTATCACTTTACCTGTGGTTTCTTCCACCGAAAGAGTTCCATCCAATGCTTTTTGGATATTTTCAGCTTTCTGACGCATCTCAGGTGCTCTCATATCTCCAGGAATTCGCCAGTAAGATTCCTAAGCAACAAGGAGTAGCAAAAACACGGTTTACAAAATGTAGTTTTTGAGAAATTCTCAGCATTTTGACGGCAAATCAGCCGACCAACCAACCTGTTCATCAAAGGGCGGCACAACGCCCAGGGCCTGCAAGAGGCGTTGGAATATGGGACTCTCCATGGCCGAGTCCGCATCATCCCCAACAGGTACCAAGGGCACACCGTCCACATCCTCAGACGTGGGGTCCTTCTCCAGATCCCCAGCGGCGTCCTCAAATGACTCCTTAAGCCACACAAGGCCTCCAGAAAATCCTTGAAAAATTTAGAAAAAAAAAAGAATTAAAAATGTTATCAAAACAGATAATAAGTAGTGTGTATCATTGTTTTTTTTTTTTTTAACTATCCTACCTGACTGCACGACTTGCAGCAGCATGGCGGTGACCTGGCCGCTCGGGGCGCGGCCCGTCTTGCCGCGGCGCTCCCTCATCAGGGCCATCCTGTCCCCCTCCTGCCGCCCCTTCTTCCCTTCGGCCTGCTTGTCCTTCTTCCGCCTGCTGGCGCCGCCGCCGTCACCGTCGGAGTCCGAGTCGGTCGTGTCCAACAGCTCGCCGTCGCTCGAGACGTCGTGAATCGCACCTGCGGAACGTCGTCAAGGCCAAGTTGGACGTGAGGGGCCGCTCCGCTCCGGGCGCGTCAGCAGCCGGGAGCCGGCAGCCGGCGTCTCATACCTGTCCTCATGCTCCCCGACTTGGACTTCTTCCCCTTCTTGTGCAGCTCCTTGCGATCCCCGACAAGTCCCAGCTCCAGGAGTTTGTCGACGACGCGGGGCTTGGGCCTCTTCACCGTCAGCTGCCCCATGATGTCCTCTAGAGTATCTGAGAAACGATGAGCCACAGTGAAAGAGGTCCGTCACACACACACACACACACACACACACACACACACACACACACACACAGCACTTACTCCCAGAGTCCCTGTACCGGCCGTGGAGTTCACGAAGCTGGTCGATCTCCTGCTCCGACCATTCTTTCGGGGGCCTCGATTTCTGCACAGAAAAAAAAACAAAGAAATTAGCAGCGGCCAAATTACATCGAGTATCACAGTAAATTTTTTTTTCTCTGCGCGTTTTCAAAACTCACAGCTTTAGGCACAATCAGGAACAGCTCTCGGAGTTTCTTGCGGATGCCGGCCACGGTGCGATTCTGGTTGATGAGCTTCGATTTGATCCAGTCCACCATGTCTGCAAAAGAGAGAGAGAGAGAGAGTTGTTTTGTTTCTTGACATTTTTTTTTGAGAGGGTGGGGGTGGTAAGGACTTTTTTTTTTCAAAACTAAAAATAACCTGACTTTCCTGAATTTTTTTCTGACTTCATGGAATGACGTTTTTTTTTAAATGAAAGACCCCCTACGGTACGCACCTCCGCCGGGCTGGTCCTTCTGGAACTCGGCGAACAGGACGCGCAGTTCGTCCTCCTCCTCCTCGCGCCAGGACTTCTTCTCGGCGGCCGTCTTCTCCCCGTAGCTGCCGTAGCCCTCCTCGATCTCGTACGCGTCGCGGGACGTCTTCCAGAACAGCAGCTCCATGTAGATGAGCGGGTTCTTGGCGGCCAGCTCCACGAACTTCCTCACCACGAACTGGGCGAGCCGCTGCAGCTCCTGTGCGGACAGACAAGCCGACGCCGCCTCGGGTCACAGGAGGCACTCCGGGGGGGGGGGGGGGGGGGGGGTCAGAACAGCCGAGTACTCTACCTTGTGCTGTGGCAGGGGCGACTTGAGGACGCGCTGGAAGGAGCGGAACAGCGACGCCTGGTACAGCATGCCGGGCATCTTGGCCTCCCACACGATGCGGTGCAGCAGCTTGGCCACGCAGTGGTTGGTGAACACCGAGTTGCGGTCGAAGGTCTGCAGCAGGTAGCCGGCCGCCTGCACGGCCCGCGAGTGCACCATCCTGGAGAGGGTCAGAGCAGAGGTTAGGTCTCAGGAGGGGGAGGGTGGCAGAGGGGGAGGCGAGGGGGAGGGGGCGGCGCCCCGACCGGGCCGGAGCCGGGCCCATTCATGCGCGCTGCAAATTGATAAAATTAATTAATTTGGTCGGGGCGTCCGCAAAAGGTCCCCCCCGCCTCCCCCGGCAGACCGACCGACCCGCAGGCCCCGCCGGCCCCGCCGGGTGGCGGGCGATGCCGGCGAGCTTCACGGGCAACTGAGCAGTGCAGGGCGCACGGCGCGTCAAAGCTAATGTACACTGCCGAGTGAGCGGAGTGCGGAGTGCAGATGGGAGGGGCGACAGCGGCGGCGGCGGTGGGGCCATGAATCGTAGCGGAGAGGCGGCGGCGGCGGCGGCGGCGGCGGCGGCGGCGACAAGAAGGGTGCACAGGGGGCGGCGGCGGCGGCGAGCCCAGGACAGGGCCGGCCCTGCCCGGCCCGAGGACGAGGGTATTTGATTTAATTTATTAACAGCTCGCGAGACCGACCAGGCGGGGGCCCGGCCTATTTAAATTCATTACATTCAAAATAGTTTGTTCTGGGCGCGGGCGGGCGCAGGGGAGGGAGGAAGGAGAGAGAGAGAGAGAGAGAGAGAGAGAGAGAGAGAGAGAGAGAGAGAGAGAGAGAGAGAGAGAGAGAGAAGGTCGGGGCGGCATACCGCACGCCGCCGGGCGGGACAAAGACAGAAGGCTCGCTACTGCTGCCGGGGTGGTGCAGTGGGGGGATGGGGGGGGGGGGGGGGGGGAGAGGGAGGGAGAGAGGGAGAGAGAGCGAGAGACCCGCCGCTCCTCCACAGCCTCCGCTGTGGGGGTGTTGTCGGGCGCGCGGGCCACCCGCGGGGGCCGCCCTCGGGGACTGCCTGCTCCCGGGTCCGGGGTGTATAGTCTGGGGCTGCCGGCCGGGGGTCGGGTCGGGTCGGGTGGGTCGGCCGGGGTCGCCGCGCGCCGCGGCGCTATCTCTAACCAACTTACGCGCCCCCCCCCCCCCCCCGCGGCCCGCCGCCGTCAATAGATTCCATGCACAGCATCATCAGCGCCCCGTGGACCCATCACGCCCATGAGCGCGCCGGGGCCACCGGAAAGGATTCCTTTGAGGAGGGGAGCGGGGCGCAATCAGGTGAGCGCCGGCGCCGTGAGGGGCGGCCGCGCGGCCTCGGGGATCACGATGACGATGGTCAGGAGCACGTCCGCGACGGACTCCGCCGCCGCCGCCGCCGTGCTGCTGGAAGGGATGGGGATACGACGGCAGCAGAGAATGAGAAAACTTATCAAACTTTTGCTTATTTTACCATTTCTGAGTCCCGGGCGGGGCCGCGCGGGAGGCAAGGGGAAGGGGGTGCGACCGCGCGTGATGGGGAGTGGGAGTGAGAGAGAGAGAGAGAGAGAGAGAGAGCAGAGCGAGAGAGACAGTAAGGGAGAGAGAGAGTGAGAGCACGCGCGTCGACGGGTGCCACAGCGGAAGGAAAAAGGACAGAAGAGGAGGCGGCGGCGGCAGACGGACTGTGACAGGGGTCCGGTCGGGGCCGCGGGGCCGGCAGGCCGCGGACACCACACCCGCGCCCCGCCCCCGCGCCGCCGGCCGGCCGGCCGGGGCCCTCATGAAAGCGAGAGCGACCAAACTTGGATTTGTGAGACTGGCGTTGCTGCTGCCGCCGCCGCCGCCGCCGCCGCCTCCCCTGCCGCGGGCAGACGGCTGACGACACAGCACGCCCCCTCCCCCCACAACCATTAACCCGCCCCCTTTGAGTCCGGCCGGTCGTGCAGGGAAACTACTTGGGGCAAGTCGCATTCTCCGGCGGCAGTCCGGCACTCCATTAGGAGTCACCTGCCACGCCGTCTATAAACCTCGGACCCGGAGCCCGGCCCGGAGCCCGGCAAAGTTTGTGTCGCGGCGGGCAGAGCGTCAACGGGCAGCCGCAGCCGGCCGTGCTGCAGCCCCGGCGGCCCCTGCAGCCCGCCAGGGGGGGCGTGGCCATTGGCGTGTGAAAGATAGCAGTCAACAGGCGCCCCCCCCCCCCCGGCCGCCAGTTTAATTCCTAAAGCGGATTCCTCCGCCCGCTGCTTACTTTGAGTTGAATGCGTCGCGCGCGGTGGCGTAGGGGCGGACCGGGGGGGGGGGGGGGGGAGTGTGGACGCCGGGCGACAAGCCTCGGACCCGGCGGCGGTGGCGGACCGCCACGCCGCGCCACAGGCAACAACTAACTAACTTGCAAAAGTTTGGCGGGTCACGCAAACGCAAAGGGGGCGGGGGCCGGGGACGATGCAAAACCGATCACTCGGGCTGTTGCGATGCGATTGCTCTCCGAACCGCGCCGGCCGCGCCGGGCCCTCGCCGCCGGGGAATTTAGTTTCACGGTCAGTTGGCCAACCGGGGGGAGAGGGGGAGAGAGGGGAGAGAGGGAGAGAGACGAGGCGAGAGAGAAAAGAGAATGAACAAAAAGGCAAATCCGTTATGTCTCTGAAACCCGACGCGCATTCCTCCTTGCGCTGGTGGTGGGTCCCGCGCGCCCGGCGGGTAGACAACCCGGCCGCACTCCGGCACGGCGGGCTGCCTACCCCGCGGTCTGCGGGCGCTGAGGCCGCGGCCAGGGAGCGACGCCGCCGCCCGCCACGTCTGTCCGCGTCCCCGCCTCTGAGGTATTGACAGAGGGCTGTATTGGCAGAGAGGTGTATTCACAGAGAAAGGTTACACGACGTGCTTTACGGCCGGCCCCTACTGCACTCTGCCGGACCCGAACCCGCCGTATAAGAGTCCCCGGCACGAGATTGGCATGGCTCCTTCTTGCGGTAACCCACAAAAGACGAGCTACCTCCCCCCCCCCTTGGCGCCCGCCCCCGCCCGCCCCTGCCGCCCGCTCCGCTCACAAATAAATCAAGTCAGCTCACTTCGGCATGCCTTCACTCCACTTCTCCATCTCTGTGCCTCGCGGTAGCCCGGCCCGAGCTCCGTGGAGGGAGGCAGGGAGGGGCGCGGGGAGCTCGGCTTGCATTTCGCTGGCGTGGCTCCGCCCGGCCCCCGCCCTCCAGCCGCTCCCTCCAGCTCCAGCTCCAGCTCCAGCTCCAGCTCCGCTGCCGCGCCGCCGACTCGCTCAACTCCCCGATGTCTTCATTTCCAGCAGACGTCGGGTCGAGAAACGGCGGGGGCGGCTGCCGCAGTATTGGCCCAGCGGCTCCCGGCTCCCGAATGTGAGCCGGGCAGTGAGAGCGGGAGAGAGAGAGAGAGAAAGCAGTCGAGTGCACGGGAGTGCGCGTGAGCTAGAGAGAGAGAGAGAGAGAGAGAGAGAGAGAGAGAGAGAGAGAGAGAGAGAAAGGGGGGAGGGGGTATCCCGTTCACCGGCCGGCCGTCAATCTGCTATCCCGAGACCGCCCTCCCGGTCGCGCTCTTCCGCATTTCAAATTTTTCATCCAAACACCTCGGCAGTGACGACGAGGACTTAGGAGGGAGGAAGGAGGAGGAGGAAGAAGCGACGGCGGCGCGGCAGCTCGCAGAGCGCCGCGAGGCACAAAAGAGCCGAGACGAGAGAGAGAGTGAATTAGGGATGAGGAAATACCGGCGTGCAAAAACTGGGGCCGGGATGAGCTGGGGAGAGGGAGTGGGGGAGGGGGGGAGGGCGGGATAAGGGATTGCAGCAGCAGCAGCCGGGATCCGACGCCTGCAAACAGACGCCACGCCCTGCCGCCCTGCGACGCTCGCCGCGCCCCCCCGCGGAGCCCGCGTTGTAATGAAGAGCCGCCCGGCCTGCAGCGGCGGCGGCGGCGGCGGCAGTAGTTTGGGCGTACAATTAGCCGCGTTTGCAGGGTCGCCATTGTCCCCGGACAAAGAGCTACCCGGCGAAGCCGACGAAGCCAGCGAAGCTGGGGCGAAGCTCCCCCCCCCCCCACCCTCATGTCCCCTCATGGTCGCCTCTGGTCCCCGCTGGTCCCGGCCCAGAGAGAGAGAGAGAGAGAGAGAGAGAGAGAGAAGTTCCTCACCCACACTACACCACACTACACTACACTCTCTCTCTCTCACACACAGAGCACAGCGCGCCCCCATATTCTAGTGCCACGCAGAGATCTCCATCTGCTCCCTATTGTCGGCAAGGCGATCCTCCGCGCCTCCCCCCCCCCTCCCCCCTCCCTCCCCCCTCCCCCCCTCACTACCCCCTCCCTCCCTACCCCCCTCCACACCCTAGCAGACTCATGACATCCGCATGGTTACTCGCCCCCATGGCAGTGCCGTGGCAGCGGCATGCACCCGCCCGCCTGCCCGGCGCATGCGGCGGATTCATGACCATCACACACACACACACACACACACACACACACACACACACAGGGTGGCTCCCCGGGGCCGTGCAACCTGTCGGCGGCTCCATTACACACTACACTGGGTCACACGACCGCAGTGCAGCGAGCCCGGCGAGGCAGCTGGCCGCCGCCGCCGCCGCCGCCGTCGTCGTCGCCGAGGTGCACGCCGAGGCCGCCGACGGCCAACAAAGGGCGCCGCCAGTGCCGCCGCCGCCGCCGTGCTCCCCGGGGGGCCGTTGTTATCCCCGTGGGCCCCATGAGGACAGCGGCGCGGCGGGCGCGGGGGCCTTGAGGCGGCCCTGCGGGGGGCCCCCTGCTGTGCCCTGCGGGGGGTCCAGGTGCGGGGCTACACACAACAATGAGCATGGAGATGCGGGGGGCGGGCCGGGCCCAGAGAGAGGGCGAGAGAGAGAGAGAGAGATAGAGGGATCAGGTGTGGGAAAGGGGCCGGACTGCTCTGGGGGAGGGGGCCAGAGGCCGTGGGGGTACCGAGAAGCAGGCCCCCCTGCAGTGCCGGGAGAGAGAGGCCCCCCGGCCCCGGCCCGATCACCCATCCTGGGACCAAAGGCCGACACAAAAATGGCAAAAGAGAGAGAGAGAGAGAGACAAAGAGAGACAGAGGGAGAGACCGATAGAGCACGCGTTGCCGAGAGGTGAAATGGCGCGGAGCATATAAGCTCGTATCTTCCTTTCACATCTCCGCGGCCTACGGCGACGGCGGCCCTCCCTCCCCCCTCTCTCTCTCTCTCTCTCTCTCTGACTCCGCACCGCAGCGCGCCGCTATGAGCGCTAATCGAAAGGAAACGTGCAATCAGCTGTGTAATGGCCACAGCCAGCCCGCGGACCCGGCGGCGGCGGCGGCGGCGGCGGCGGCGACGCACACGCCGGGGCATCGAGCCGTCCGCCCGGCTGCGGCGGCGGCGGCGGCGGCAGCGGCACAACACCGAGGCCCCGGACACAGACGGTGGCCGCGGGGATGTCCGTGGAGGCGGCCGGGCGGAGCATCGAGTCATCCGGCCGGGCTGAGCGGAGCCGAGCGGAGCCGAGCTAGGCGGTCCAGTAATTACATCTGATGAGGGTACGCGGCGCGCGTCGCGGGGGGTGAGAGGGGCCAAGGGCGGCCACGGCCAGGTATGACACGGAGGGGTACCCCGGGGTACCGCCGGCGGGTCGGAGCAGCCGCCCGGGAGGTGGGAGCGAGGGAGGGACCCGTCAAGTTCAGAGTTGGCAGAAGGTTGTTGCGAGTTTAGTTTCGCAGAGGGTTCCAATTAGAAGCCGCTCAAATTGGGAGGTTGGGGGAGAGAGAGGGGCAGGAGGAGAGGGAGAGGAACAGGAGCGGGGGAGAGGGTGGAGGAGAGATGAGAGAGAGAGAGAGAGAGAGAGACAGGGGAGGGCAGTCCCACCTCCGCCACCGCCACAACTCTCTGCACCTATGTCTATGGAGAAACAGGAGAGTTTAGAGAGAGAGAGAGAGAGAGCGAGAGAGAGAGAGAGAGAGACGAAACAAAAGGGACTGAAAGAACAAGACACCCTCCTTCCTCCTGCCGCAGACGCCGCCGGCCGGCCGGCAGGCAGGCAGGCAGGCAGACCAGGCCGATAGCTCACCTTTTCAGAAAGTCCGGGAACTGGAGTTCCTGCTCCGAGTAGTTGACGTCACCGCCTTCCTCATCCTCAGCCACGTCGTCGTACTCCTCCTCCTCCTCCTCCTCTGTCAAGCGCAAACAAAAACAAAAAGATGAATGAGAAGAAAATGATAAGGAGGAAGAGAGAGAGACAGGGAGGGAGAGAGTGGGAGTCAGAAAGAGAAAGGAAAAGAGAGGGAGGTAGAGCGAGAGAGAGAGAGAGGGAGAGGGGATAGAGAGAGAGAGAGAGAGAGTTGGCTTTAATCATTACGACTGGCGCCCCGCTCATGCGCAGTATCGGCTCGGCTCGTCGTCTGCCACTGCAGCCCGCTGCATAAGAGCTTCATTAGCGGCGACGAGAGTCGGAAACAAGCGGCGGCGGGGGGTGGAACCAGGAGAGGGGGGGGGGGGGCGCTGATATCGGGGGCCCCCACTACTGCAAGCACGGCCAATAGAGCACCGGCCCGACACCTCCCCAGCCTACCCATAATGCACCGCAACACACGCTCGCGTTCCGCCCCCACAAAGCGGCGCGAGCAGACGAAACGAAACGCGCGAGAATAAAACAAAAAGTCCCTCGCTCTGTCTCTCTCACCGTCCCCTCGCGCACGAGACAATGGGAGGCAGAGAGACAGAGGGACAGAGAGAGAGTAATTTGGGAAATAATGGCGTCACTTTGCTCACCACTTGACTTAGCTATTATAAAAAAAATAATTGCGAGCCGTTTTTTTTTCACGATGAGGAAAAAAAAAACAGCCGGAGAGAAATTAAAAGTAAAATAATAATAAGCAGGTTGTAGAGTTGGGAGTACCCACCTTCCTGGTCCGCCTGCTGCTGGCGCCGCCGTGCCTCCTCCGCGGCCCGCACCACCTCCGGGTCCTCTGCAACACAAGCAAAAGGGCGCGAGCCGCGCGTCAACACCATGCCCTCCTTCATCACGGACACCGCCGCCCTGAGCCGCTGGGAATCCGCCAGACTTCATAAACACGCGCACACGCACACACGCACGCACACACACACGCGCGCACGTATGTCGAGATGAAACAGGGCGGGATGAGGCTAGAAGAAAAGGAGACTTCGAACGCAGAACACCCTTTAGGTCTGCCGCAAGACGTACAAAACAGTTTTTTTTTTACTTTTTTCGGAGGCGCTCCCGAGGTGGCTGCTATGCACGCCACGGCGGCAAGAGAGTTCAACTGGGGAAGGGGATGGGAGGAGGGGAGGAGGGAAGGAGGTGGAGGGAGGGAGGGAGGGAGGGAGGGAAGGGGTCGAGGGCTCAAGAGGCCGCGGCGGCGGCAGGAGTTCGGCCCTCTTCTAACATACAATACCTTTCATTTAAGGAGAGAGAGAGAGAGAGAGAGAGAGTGGAGGGAAAAAATACTGCACTCGGTTTAGCTCGCCGCCGGCCCGCTTTGTATGAGAACAGAAGGGCTGCGGGAGGGAGGGTCCTATCCTGCTACTGCCTGCCTGCTCCTGGCCGGCAGTGCAAGGGAGACGGAGAGAGAGAGAGAGAGAGAGAGAGAGAGAGAGAGAGCACGGAACCCCTCCTCATTCCTTGAATAAAGCGTGACCGGCGGCGACCGGTGTAATGCCTCGAATATGAAAATGCAAATACCCCAATCCAGGTGGCGTCTCGGGAGCAGCTCTCTCTCTCTCTCTCTCTCTCTCTCTCTCTCTCTCTCTCTCTCACCAGCCACCCCCCCCCCCCTCCAACCTCCAAAATCTTTCAAAGCCACGTCAAAAAAAAAAAAAAAAATTAAGGAGAAAAGGAAAGAGCGCATTATTTTCTTTTTTTTTTTTAAAGAGCAGACAGCACATGACTAAGGCTTGTGGAGTGCGCGGTGGGTGCGCCGGCGGGAGGGTAAAACCGCAAGCAGCAGCAGCAGCAGAGCTGTGCAGTCGTCCCTCTCTCTTTTTCTGAGAACAATTACGAGCGGAGCCGCACCCCGCGCCGCATCGGCTAACCCGTGCGCGCAGGGGGGAGAGAGAGAGAGAGAGAGAGAGAGAGAGAGAGCTCTTTTAAATCCGGAAGACACAGGGACGCGCACGCACCGCTCACGCAACGTACGGCGAAGGGGTACACACACACACACACACACACTGCAGGGCAGCGCGCGCGTCGACGTGAATTAAGCTCTTAAACTTGTGCTGTAAGCGAGCGCGGAGCGCGTTGCGCTGCAAGTCCTCCTCGTCCTCGTCGGATTCATTTTCAAGTTGAGTGGAGGACGAGGACGGCGGCGGCGGCTGGGCGGGTGTCGCAGCGCAGCTCGCATCCGGCGGACACACACACACACACACACACACACACACACACACACGCAGGCAGCCGCTTAAACACGGCCGTGTGCGTGCTATACTTGTCGCATTCGGCATTCGCAACTGCAGAAGGTGGAGTGAGTGAGTGAGTGACTGACGTCACAACGACAGGGTGGAGAGGCCGTCCAGCAGAGAGAGGGAGAGAGAGAGAGAGAGAGAGAGAGGGGGGGGGGGAAGCAGAAGTATAGCCGGCCAAGCAGGAGGGGGGGGGGGAATAATAGAGCTGGGCATGACTTAATAAACCAAAGTGCCCTGGGATTCGAATTTCTTGGGGAACAATGAGGAACAACATGACGAGGGGAGAGAGAGAGAGAGAGAGAGAGAGAGAGAGAGAGAGAGAGAGAGAGAGAGAGACTTTGAGTGGGGGGGGGGGGGGGGTAGCCTGCCTCGGCAGCCTCAGTGGTATAAGGACCCCCCCCCCCCCCGCTAACAAGGAGGCGCCCCCCCGCGGCGAATAGTTTGGGCGCGCGACAACTGCGCTAGTCAAATTATTCCGGCCTCTTTAAAGACAACGAGCGGGGCTCCGGCCGGCTGCTGCGGCGGCTGCTGAGAGGGTGGCTTACGCCGCTCCTCTCATAACTATCAATGTAGCGGAGGCCGTCGGCTGCGTGTGCGGGGGGCGCCGCGGGGGGCGCCGCGGGGGGTCTGCTGCCGCAGGGACGCGGCGGGGCGGGGCGATGCGCGCGTGACGAGGTATCAAAACGGTACACGACATTTCTACACACGGTGCGGCAAAAAAAAAACAACGGCACAAAAACAATTTTTTTTTTTAACAGCGCTAACCCGCGGCGAGGTGTGTGTAACGAGTAATTAATGGGCTCTGCTCTTGTTCCGGAATATTTTCCAGCGCGCGTCCGCGATACCAGAGAGGCGCGTGAGAGGGGGGAAGGGGGCCGAAAAAAAATAAAATGAATGAAATAATGAAATGGACCATTAATAACGTCGATTGACACATTTTGATCGCAATGAGGGCCAGCAGGCGGGCCCCCGTCCGTCATGGCGGACAATAACGGGCGGTAGTCTTCTCCCGGACCCCCCCGCAGACCCCCCGCGAACACTCCCCCCCCCCCCCCCCCCCCCGCGAACACAGCGACCATCGAGTGAGGCATTCAGGCGGGCTGCATTCATAGAGCAAACAAACGGGCGGCGTGCCGCCGCTACAGCAAGACGGGCCTCCCCGCGCGACAGGCGGCTCGGGAATTAATGAAAAGCAGCCGCCGCTGTGCGCGCTGCAGGCCCTGCCAACGCCCTGCCAACGCCCTGCCAACGCCCTGCCAACGCCTGCCAACGCCGCTCATACAACAGTTACTACGCCTCCCCCGCCCCCTGTACCGTGGACGAGACCGCACACCGCCAGTGTGACACACAAGAAAATAGATAACAATCATTCTGCTTGATAGCGGACCGACCGATAACGGCGGACTATAAAGTGCACTCGTGTGGCGTAGAATATATTTATTATATTTTGTTTTCAAAAAAATAAATAATAGAAATAAATGTCAGCGTCGGGGGATTTTTTAAAAGAGCGCACATTCCAGCGAATCTTATCTTGATACACACAATGCGCACACACACACAGGCGCATACATGTCGTCAGCGAGACGCGACACACCATTCATCTTGTTGTCGACTCATTAATCGTCGAAGCGAGAAGGGAGGAGAGAGAGAGCGACCGAAGAAGTGAGAGAGGCAAGGCAAGGAACGGCAGCCGCTGCAGAGGGAGAGAGACAGCACGCTTCTCATCATCCCCGGACCGCGGCGGGGCGCGCGGCTCTCTCTCGCTCTCATTTGATACCGACAAGCGGGCCGCGTGAATGGCGCTCTGCCGTGCCTCCTCGGAGATGTACAGCCCGCGCTGCTTTTCGCTTATCCGAAAAGACACCCGCCGCGCGCCGCCCTTCCTGGAAGCCGTGCTGCTGGAGTCCGGGTGCTCCAGGCCGTCCAGGACGGGGACGTCGTGTGGCACAAACAGGTTCCAGAGGGACTCCAGCAGCCTCCAGAATGTTTCCAGCAGCCTCCAGAAGGCTTCCAGCAGCCTCGAGAAGGCTTCTAGCGGCCTCCAGAAGGCTTCCAGCGGCCTCCAGAAGGCCTCCAGCAGCCTCGATTGTGGCCGTTCCGCCCGGCCCACGTCTAACGTCCAGCGGCTCCGGCCTCTGCCGCCCCCGCGCTGATTTGGCTGCCACAATGACGGCCCGCCTCTCTTTCTCCAGCATAAACAAAGGGCCCCGCCCCCACTTTTTCGCGCGTATCGGAAATTAACTTGCTCCTTTCTGATTGGCGCTTGCGGGGCTTTGATCCGCGACACGCGCCGTTTCCTTTGGGTTTGACGAGTCCAGACGCTAAACGAACTCCGTGGTGCAGAAAAAAAAGGGAGAGAGAAAGGGGGGGGGGGCGAGCGAGCGAGAGAGAGACAAAACGCGCGCCAAGGGCCTGGAGAAAAGAAGAGCGACAGAGAGAGAGAGACTCGGTGTGGAAAAGACTTTTGGCTTGTTCTTGGCATGTTTGTAAGACTTGAGCCGACCAAATTAATTTCGCTGCGTCTCGTCCTCGTCTCCCCGTCGCGGCCGCGACCCCCCGCAGCCCCCCCCCCCCCCGCCAGGCGGCGCCACTGAAGGCGCCACCACCGCGCCGGCGCCATCGCACCGCAAACATGGGGGTGGAAATTGAAACAGGGACAAAAGGAGACCTGCATAATACCTGAATAGTGGCAAGAGGATAGGGGGGGTCGTCGGGAGAAAGGATGGGGAAAAAAGTACAACAGAGGGAGAAATGCATGAAAGGCGGAAGGGGTGGGAGAAAGAAAAGGACAAAAAGAGTCAACAATGAGAACAAAAGCATCGGTCAAGGAAAGCATCGGCGAGGATTAGTATTAAAATAGAACGCGAGAAAGCTGCGGGGAGGGAGGGGGGGGAGGGTGAAGGCGAGAGAGTGATCAAGGGAGAGAAAAGGGAATGAGAGAGAAAAGGAATGAGAGAGAGAGAAAGAGGCGGGCGAGCGGGAGGGGTACGACAGCCGACGGCAAAAGTGACGCCGCGACGGCTTGAGAAAGAAAGCTGCGTGCGGAGAAATTCCGCGCCAACAAAGTTTGAGGGATGTTGGTGAGGGCGAGACAGAGACAGAGAGAGAGAGAGAGAGGGGGGGGAGAGAGGGAGAGAGAGAGAGAGAGAGAGAGAGAGAGAGAGAGAGAGAGAGAGAGGGCACGGGGCACGACCAAAGAGTCACTCGGGCTGACCGACAGATTGGCACCACGTGCCAGGTATGACGTGGTGGCCTGAGTTCCCACTTTATATGACCCCAAACAATTTTCTCCGTGTATATTCGTGAGAGGTTTGTCTCTCGACAGGAGAGTAGAGTAGTGAGGCTGTGTGTGTGTGTGTGTGTGTGTGTGAGGGAGTGACCTCGACGTGAATCTAATGGCATGCGCTATTCACCAGCCTGGGCACCGGCTGCGGGCGGGCAGGAGTCCCCGTACCACCACCACCACCACGGCAACATCGACATTCGCGCAACTGTTTAAAGCGCCGTTGCTGACGTCTATCTCTCTCTCGCACACACGGCGAGGACCGAGGTACTGTGTATAACGCGCACATTCTACCCTCGTCCGGGGGGGGGGGGGGCGGCCACAAGAGCGCGCGGGGGCACATCATGTAGTGGAGCAGCGGGGCAGGCTCCGCCGGCCCTCGAAATAAAGCGGAGGTCGACAACTTGCTGTCTATTTTCATCCAAAAGTCCCCGCTCATTTGTGCGGTCCGGCCACAGAGAGAGAGAGAGAGAGAGAGAGAGAGAGAGACAGAGAGAGTCGTTTGTGACTGACATGACTGAGTCTTCCCTTTTTTCCTCCCCTCCGCGCCCGAAAAGCAGGGCTGGCCGGGGTGTGGGGGAAAAGGGGGGGGGGCGGAATTGGCCATAACAGAAACGAGAGCGGTGCAGAGCGAGGGGGAATGGCGTTACAAAGACCGCAGATTTTTGCATTGGACCACGGCAGGCAAGGCAGCAACGGCTTGTGGAAAAGGGGAGGGGGGAGGGGGTTGGTGGATGACGGGTGGATGCTGTGGGCGCTCTCGCAGCAGGCCACCTCGCGGCCAGATGGGAGGGGGGGGGGGGGGAGCGGGCCGTCGCTGAGAAATGACCGAGGGCAGGAGTCTCGCATGGGCCGAGCAGGCCGCGGGCTCCGCGGGGGGGCTCCGCGGGGGGGCTCCACCTCTGAGGCGGGGCGCGATGCCTGACTTACACGAAAGGCCTTGGCGCCCCCCCCCCCCCTGAAACTTTCCCCTTCCCAAACTTGATAACTAATGCATATCAGCGGCCCCGCGCGCTGTGCGGTGCGGCGGGGCGCAGTGTGGCGGAACGCGTGCCGCGCCGCCCTCTTAGGGGATTGTCGTAAACTTGGCGGCGGACTACAACTCACTCCTCCGGTCCTTGATGAATCGGCGCGGCGGCCCGCGTAGCCCCCGCGCACGCGGCGGCGGCCAGTACAGATCACGCCGAAGAGACTCACCGCCCTCTTAGAACCTCCCATTTTTTCGCTTTCACCGTGCTGGAATCGCCCTCCCAGCGTATCGGCCGCCGAAAATTAACTAATAATTCCGTGAAACAAAACCAGTGGTCGAATTTATAGACCCGATGGGGAATTTACTAAAAATTATCAACGGCGACGGGAAGGGAGGGAGGGAGGGGCGGGAAGTGAGCTTCTTAACTCGTCAGACAACTTGGAAGCACAACTTTCCGCGGGTAAACTTGACCAGGACGGCCATGACGGAAGGAGAAACGGAGGGGGCGTGTCGCGGAGGGGGCGGGGGGGGGGGGGGGGGGAGGCGAAGACGGCAAGCGGGAGTGTAGGCCGAATGCATAAACCATCAGGTCTGATGACAGCCAGTCCACTAGGCCACTGGGCCTCCCCCCCCCCCCCACCCACCCGAGCCACGCACTTTATACGCCCGACGACATCCTGATATCACATCAAATTCATTTACATTCCACCCCCCCCCCCTTTCTCCTTCTCCCATCTCCCTTTATTCTATGCACTGCGGGACAGAGACAACGACAGTGATGTGAAAAATATCCGCGCTCTTGTGGCCAAAACTGCAACGTCAGTTATATGGACCCGCAGTAAAAAAAAAAGAGGGAAAAAAACTTTTCCCATAGGTCATATACATATTTGTGTGCGATTGCAAAACTAGGAGCATCAACGCAAAGTATATATACTGGGTTCACCGAAAACTATCTCCCCGCGACTCTCTCTCTCTCTGTGAGCGTGCGGGCCGCCCACATCCTCGCACAACGGGCGCGCTCGCGGGGCTCCACAACACATAAATACAATATTTACCATTCGGCTGTCCGGATCGCGACCTCCGGGGACTTGTAATGGTGCTCCGGGACCGGGATGTGGTGGTGGTGGTGAGGGAGGGGCGGGGGGGGGGGGGGGCTGAAATTATTAGGGTCATGATTTGGGCGCGCTCCAAAAAGTGGGGGGGGGGGGGAGAGAAAGAGAGAGCAAGAGGAAAACAATGTACGTATGTGCGGCGAACGTTCGAAAGGCGACCAAAAGGAACCAAAAATAAAGAGAGAAGGGGTAGAGAGAGAGAGAGAGAGAGAGAGAGAGAGAGAGAGAGAGAATTGGACACGCGGACAGGACAGGGGTGAATACTACCGCTGGCGAGTCGGCGCCCACCTTTTGACATAGCGTTCCCCCCCCCCTCTCTGCCCCCTCAGCGCAGTGCACTGAATGCCAATCGTTGCCAGCTGATTGGACGATAGCCAGCACCCCCGCCCCCTTCCCGCCCCCCACGGCGGGGGGGCGGGGGGGGGGGGGGGGGGGGGAGGGGGGTGGCCACTGCGTCACCGCGCGTAACAATACAGAGGGGGTGGGGGTGGGAGGGCATTGCGGTGGCCATGGTCCGGCGCCGCGCTGCACGGTGGCTGCGCCGCGCTCTTTTCGCATGATCTCTATGCAAATTTGGCCGGGCGGCGAAATGAACCGTGTTTCGGGCCGTTTCGGTAGCGCGGCCAAGCGAGCGGCGGCGGCGCCGTATGACAGGACAGGGCAGCACTGCGGCGTCCGCCACACAGCGAGCTGCACGGAGAGGAACTACACAAGCACAACCGTGTAGTTTGTGTAAAACTACAGATGTGCCCCGGGGAAGGTAACTGCAAAGCAGCGCAGTGCCAGATCAGCTGTAGTTCGCGTCGCTGCACTTTGGGAACTGGATGGTTTACACAGTGGCGCTCCATAGCGCAGATCCCTGCGTGGCGGCCGGGTCAGCGGCACAGTACACCATCTGCAGTGTGTGTGTGTGTGTGTGTGTGTGTGTGTGGTGGCAATATCTTTTGGGGAGGATGTCATGTCGAGGGTCCGGGGGCCTCCGGCAGGGCGGGGGCAGGGCAGGGTGTTATGCCGCGCCGCCTCCAGCAGCCTCCGGGCGCCTCCGGGCGGCTGCGGTCCGCACACACGTCGTATAACCCCGCGCCGACGCAATCCGCGGCCACTTCCTACACGGCGGAGGCGGCGGCGGCGGCGGCCGCAAACAACAACCGTGCGAGCAGGAGGCCGCGTTAGGTATTCAAGGCCCGGCCATCTCCCACTTGGGGCCCGCGGGAAAGAGCATAAACAAGTCAGGGGGCCCCGCGGGCGGGGAGGGCACGGCCGGCGGCAGGGGCGGCGGCAGGGGCGGCGGCAGGGGGCGGCGGCAGGGGGCGGCGGCAGGGGGCGGCGGCAGGGGGCGGTGACCGCGCCACACAACGCGCCCGGATACTGAAATTCATATGAGGCCGAATTATGTACATCGCAGGCGGCGATCCTGTTGGGCCCCCTGCTGCCGCTGGACGCAGGGGGGACACACCGCCGCCGGGTCCCTCCTCGAGGTCCCTACCCCGCGGGGTCCCCTGCCCAGCAGCAGCAGCAGCAGTAGTAGACCCTACCGCCCCCGCCGCGCGGCATCCATTAAAACCACTTGGTATTCCCGGCCCGACGGTCCCTCACAAAAGCAAAATTTCGCGCGAGCAAAAGGCTGTGGGGCGGGCGAGTGGCCCTGTAGGCCGTCGTCCGCCCCGCGGGCCGTTCAGCGGGGCGTGCGCGGCGGCGGCGGCGGCGGCGGCGCGGCCGGCCTGCAGCGAGGACTCCGCCTGAGTTATGGCTCAACTATCGCATTGTGCAAGGGGAAAATTGGTGGGCACCGCAGCGGAGCCGCGCCACCACCACGGCCCCCTACCAATCCATTACCATTCATTACGATAAGGCAGCGACGCGCGCGCGCAGCTCACACAATTATCATTTCAAAAGAAAGCGGGAAAAAATATCAAACGAAAAAAAAAATATCCGATTAAAACGCAATTCTCAAAACGGCTTAAGCAGCAGCAGCAGCAGTGGGGAGTTTGGCGGCGAGGGGTTAAAACAAAAGAAATGGCAACGGGAAATAAAAATAAATAAAAATTGCGGTCCGCGCTGAACTTTGCCGTGCCGGCTGTGTGAGGGAGACCGCGGGGAGACGGCGCGGGGCAGCAGAAATGAAGCCGATTCCCACGGACCCCTTGTTTCAATTATCCAGCGCCCGCTAAAGCGCCCCTCGAGTGAGTCGTCGAGACAGGGGACGAGGGGGGGAGGGGGCGGGGAGGGGGCGGGCGGTTTTTGTAACCGGTCCTGTGCGATGACTGCTCAAGCGTCATTTCCGGGCCGGGCGGGGGCCGCGCGGCGACTCTCGGAGGAGCGCAGCGCTCCTAGCGGGCTCCTCCCCAACAAATCCCGCGCGGCGAGACCCTTCCCTCCCCTCCCCTCCCCTTCTCCCCGCTTCCTCCGGAAGCCAGGTTCCCCCCTGAGCTCGTCCTTGGGCACGGCACGGCACAGCAGCACAGCTCCCGGACCAAACGTCTCGAGATATATTGCAGTGGAGGAGAGAGAGAGGGGGGGGGGGCAATGTCGGAGAAAAATAACAATTAGGGTCGGATCGGAGGCGCGGCGCGGTGCGGCCGCGCCGAAGAGATTCCGGGAGGATTCCGGCCCGTTCGCGATCTCAATCGGGGCCCGGCAGTATGGAGGAGGCAGCAGGGGGTCCCCAGAGGTGTGCCAGGCAGCGCCCGGCAGCGTGAGAGAGACAGACGCACACTCTCTGTCGAACACAAGACAAACGACTATTGCGGTTTCGTCTCGAAAGAAGATGCAATTATCGCGGATTCAAAACTGACAAATAAATCGGGGCCGAAACAATATAAACAAAAAAAAATGAATCAGAATCGAGTTTCTTTACGGTGACGGATGGAGAGTCGCTGGACAGAGAAGCCCGCACCGTCGGCGTCGGCGCAATCTCGTGTGGGGCCGAGGCCGGCCGGGTCTCCCACAGGCAATCCCCCCCCCCCCCCCAACACGGCTACCTGCGGGGCGGCGGCGGCGGCTGCTGCTGCTGCAGTGGTGGTGGCAACAGCAGCGTCGCCTTTGGAGGCGGGCCAGCAAACAAGCTGAGCCCCCTTGTTATTTTTATATAGCACTGTCCCCACGATGGGACACACAAACCAACACGCTGGCCAATATTGGACGCGTCACTAATGAAGGAGAGGGGGCGGGAGGGAGAGAGACACACCCTGACATTTGTGTGGGGAGGAAAACCACAATCTTTCTCCGTAAATCACATAATCCTCGACGAACAAGGGAAACTTTGGTAGGGAAGGAAGACTCCCTCCCTCTCTCCCCGCACCCCATCCGCCTCATTCTCCGTCTCTCTCTCTCTCTCTCTCTCTCTCTCTCTCTCTCTCGCGCCGCGCCCACCGCCTCGCTCACTCCCTTAATTGACTGGCCCGTGAAACTTCTTGTCCCTTAAACAAAAAAAAAAAGGATGGAACACCTTCAAAAGCTCAAAGAAAGAGACAGAGAGGAAAGCAAAAAAAAAAAAAAAAAAAAAAATAACGCACACAACAAACTAAATACGCTGCCGTACGCGGGTCAGCAAGGCGCGTCCAGGAGAGTTTCCTAAAGGCTCAAAGAAAAAAAATAATAAAAAAAATCCTGGGGACATCACATTTACAGGAACAGGACCTCATGAAGTGACTGTAGCATCCAGCAACGCGTCGTCCAATTATACAACAGATAGCGGCGGCTGCCGAACCCCGCGTGGAAAACAGCACACCTGTGTGGCAGGCAATTAAGCAGCGTTGTCAGGGGGGCCCGCGGCGCGACAGGCCCCGCCGAGGCCACGCAGAGGGCACGCCGAAGCCCCGCGAAAGGGGCCCGTCGAAGCCACGCAAAAGGGCCCGCCAACGCAGAGAACAGCCCCCCCCCCCCCCCTTGCCAACCAGCCCTCTAACGCGGGGCTGATTTCTCATGTTGTAACCATAAACGAAATGTAGACCCGCGCAATAAACGAGAGCGTGCGGGTCGCTGCCGACGATTGTCTCTCTCTCTCTCTCTCTCTCTCTCTCTCTCTCTCTCCCGCTCCGCCCCCTCTCTGTCTCTCACCCCCGTCTGTTTCCGCGCGCGAGAGATGAGCGTCATCAAAATTTTATACGGACCCGGGCGGTTAATTTTCTCAACTGCAAATAGAGCCGACGCCGTTCTATGCGAAACGACCCGAAGTATTATCTCCCTCCTCCCTGCCACGCTTTTTACGACGACGAACGCATACGCGGTGTGCCGACTGCTCCCGCCCGATATATACCCGCTTGTGGCTGAGGCGGACAGATTAAATTCCGTTAGCACAGAGATATCTGATTGAGTTGAGGCGAGGTGAATACCCGAGCAGCAGGGGCGGCAGGGGCGGCACAGGCCTACTCCAGAGGGGGGGGGGGGGGGGACCTGAGGAGGACCCTGTGGTCACGGCCGCAAGCCACGCCGGCCACAGAGCGCGAGGCCCGCCCTCTGGCCCGTAGATAAAGCCCCGCCCCGCAGGGTATCCAGCCGACTCCAGCGCTGGAGGATTAGATTTTAGAATGACGACCACCGCCGCCGCGTGCTGTTTATCCGTGCAGATTCGGTACACACAAGGAGGGGGCACGCCGCCACAGCCGCCTCTCGTCACAGAGGAGGAGGAGGAGGAGGAGGAGGAGGAGGAGGAGGAGGAGGAGGAGGAGGAGAGGAGAAAGAGAAGGTCGCAGCGGCGAGAAATAAGACAATATACCGGTCCGCCAGCGTACGGCAGCGGCGGCTATGCAACATAAAAGAAGAGACGCAATAGTGAACGGGAATAATGAAGAGGACCGCATCTCTCCGGGGACGGCACGGCGGTAGTAAAGCGGTACTCAAGAGAGGGAGAGAGAGAGAGAGAGAGAGAGGCGCCGTCGAGGTGTCCCCAACAAACACGGACCAATCGAATAAACAACGACCATTTATTGAGCGCCCGTTCGGCGCGGCGGCGGCTGCTGCGGTGGCGGTGCGGCGTCTGCTAGAAGGAAAAGGAGGTTTCCCTTTCTCTTTTTCTTCTTCTTTTTTTTTCATTGTGCCCGTCGTCGGAATAAACGCAATCGGTTTTCCGCGCTCCACTGGTTTTCCCATTAGTGGCGGGGGGCTGGCAGATCGCCCGGGGGTCCCGGACTCACTGGAACCTCCAGCTCCAGCAGCAGCAGCCTTTCCCTTTCCTGTGCCGCCCGGCTGAGGGCCGGCTGAGGGTCGGCTGAGGGCCGGCTGAGGGCCGGCTGAGGGCGGGGGAGGGGAGGGGGGGGGGAAGTCCCGGACCGCAGCGCAGCATTCCCCGCCACCGCCGCCACGCAATCTAACTTCCAGCGGTCGCACACACAGGACAAGTTATCGTGCGCGCCGCCCGCCACCGCTGGACTCCAGCGGACTCTCCAGCGGACTTCAGACGATGAACAGCGCCCGTCGGCCCAGCAGCCTTTTCAATCAGCGCGCCGCACCCGACAGCGTCGGCCCGTCGCGGAGCCCATCCGCGGCGAAGGCACGCGCGGGGTGAATAAAAAAAAATAATTATTATCAGGGCCGCGTCGCAAATATGACAAATTCCGTGAACACCGAACATCATTTTCGTGCGATCACTGCCGCCGCCGCCTGCCGCCGCCTGCCGGGTCGGCAGCCAACGCCCACCCGCAGCGCACGCGGGCCGTGCGGGCCGGCCTACCCCGCCGCTCGCAGGCGCTCCCGGCCCCACGCACACGGCCCCACGTACTGCCGGCTATTCCTGCCTGGCCGCCACACTTGCATTGGCAATGCGACAGCGTTGTGCACTCACGCGAGAAGCGGCGGCAGCTGGCCACACCGAACGGAGCAGCCGGGGTTCTCTTCTGCACCGACGGTCTCTCTCTCTCTCTCTCTCTCTGGTCCCAAAATCGAAGCGAAATCGTCCTGGAATCGTCCGAGGTGTCAAGAGGCCGTCCGGCCGCCGCCACCCACTGGGTCAAGGTCTTCTCCGCGGCAGCAGCAGCGGCGGCACGATGTGGCCGACGCACATAAATGTTTTACAGTCCCGATGTATAAAAGTCTGACCAGCAATCTCGGATGAAACGCGCGCCGCACACAGCAGCGAGAGAGAGAGAGAGAGAGAGAGAGAGAGAGAGAGAGAGAGAGAGAGAGAGAGAGAGAGAGAGAGAGAGAGGAAGGGGCGGGGGCTTAAAGGAAAAAGAACAAAGGCAAGCGCATAAGAGAGGCAGAGCAGAGGGCACAAAGCGAAATCGCAATTGAAACAAGACCTCTCATTGGCAGCATGTGTGTGCAAAGCGCAGCGGCGGCGGCGGCAGCGGGTGTGCCCGGGTGGGCGGGGGCCGCGCCGGCCAGAAGTAACGTCAGTTTCTACAATACTTTGGGCGGCTCTTTGCTGCACTTGCGCCCCACAAGACGGACGTATTCCGACCCGCGCCTTCGTCTCGCCGAAAGGAGATTTCCCCGCAATGACGTCTTCGGGGATACATTTGCCTATCCCTGTCTCTCTCTTAATTATACGCGCGACCGGGTGTGCGGTTGAGAGACAGAGAGGGAGAGACAGAGGGAGAGAGATGCACAGAGAGAGAGAGAGAGAGAGAGAGAAAGACACGGGCCTGTACTCGATGAGCCCGGCAGCGCATCGGGCGAGGGAGGATAAAAAAAAAGAGAGCCGAATACTTTTATTGGATCGCAGCAGCGAGTTGCTGTCGGAATAACGAAGTGCTTCCCACGCCGAGCCGCGGCTGCGGTTCGGAACACATCTGAGAGGCGGGCGGGAACCCGACCGCCGTGCCACCTCCAATTGTATATCTTTTTTATACAATAAAAATAAAATTCACATTAATATTTAAGCCGTGGGATTAGTTGAGAGAAGATTATAGGATTAGGTGAGTTTTTTTGGAGTGTTTTCTTTAAAAAATCAATGTTCTTATTTATTTTTTCAGAGGAACAGAGGACCTTGTCCGCTTTGAAATCCTGGAAGTACCTGCCCATAAACCTAATTTTGCTTTCTGGGTATGTAATCATAGTACCGCACCGGTACTCTGACGTACCGATCACAAGGCCTCACACCGCAGATCTTCTCTGCCTACAGCCGGGCCGCTATGCTAGAAACATGAAGGAGGGACGGCAGATGCCATCGCCAATCCCGTCTCTCTATCTCTTTCTTCCTTTCTAGCTCTCGCCTCTCTCTCTCTCTCTCTCTCTCTCGCTCTCTGGCACACGCACACACAATCCTGAAAACTTCCCGCAAAAGGTGGGGCGTGGCGCGGGGCTGGGGAAGGAGCGTGCCGCGTTCGTGTATCGTCCCGAAGAGAAACTTGACACCCGCGGAAACGCGTGACTTCGTCAAGACTTCGTGCGCGCGCGCGCGCACAGTGAGAGAGAAAGAAGAAAAGGGAAAACACACACACACACACTCGCCGAGTTGTGCGCCGAGCCGTCTCGCGCGCGAGTTGTGTATTCTCCCGGGACTTACTGGCGCGGGAAGCGCAAATATGCTCGCAGGAATAAACCGCTCTGATTACATTCTCCGGACTTGTCTTGTCGCGCTGCCGCCGTCACTCTTTCCCCCCCGCACTATCAAACACGCCGAAACTTATTTCCAAAACCCCGACGCAGAAATGCACGGACATTTTCCTCGTCCGCTGGCAGCAGGGCGGCGGTAAGACCTCCAGGATTAAACAAAAAAAAGGACACAAAAAAAAACAGGTCGTGGCGGCGAGTGGCGGGGCAGGCTGCGCAAATACGGGAGCCACTATGCCTGATGGCACCAGAGCGATTTGCCGCGGGGAACAGTTGGCGAGAGGGTGGAGGGGGGAGGGGGGAGGAGGGGGGGGGGGAGGGGGGAGGTGACAGCGAAGCCGCAGCTGTGCGGCACGGAGAAGAGGTTTTACTGCGGGGAGAGGGTTAATCGCCATCGCACCGCGCCTTGCGGGTTCTTCTTCTCAGGACGACGCCGTCGTCGTCGGCGTCCTGGAGCGGACGAGCGGCTCCCCCCCCCCCCCGTCACCCCACCAGGAGGCGAGTGTGAATTCCTGGGTCGCGTCCCTCACGGCCGGCCTTGCGTGTTGGACCGGCCCCAAAGCCGGACCCGGGACTTTGCCAAGGAAGCCGATAGGGACACCCTTCTGGGACATACCCTTTCGGGACGCCCCTCTGGGGCACCCTTCAGGGCAGCCCTTTAGGGCCACCTCTGAACACAGGTCCGGGGTAGGCGGCGGGGGGCGGGGGTGCCTACAACCAGGCGCGGTGGCACGAAATGGGGGGTGAGTGCGGGGAAAAAAATAGGACGGGGAAAAAAAATGGAGAGAAGGGAAGGTCGGCTCAAACCTCGGTCAACCTGAGTCCAGATAGGGCCGGTAGGGGCGGTGGGGCCGGCAGGGCGGGCGGGGCCACAGGGATGAAGGGGTAAAGCGGGCGCCGTGAGAACCGGGTCACACCAACACACACGTACCGCACGCCAGAGAGAGAGAGGAAAAAGAGAGAAAGAAAGAAGGGCATTACCCGGCCGGGGCAAACCAAAGCCAGCCGGCTAGAGAGAGAGAGAGATGAAGGCGGGAGGGGTGCGAGAAGGACAGCACGACCAAGAAGGCGGCCGGCCGCTTTTTCTTAAATCAAAATTCCTCCGGGCCGGGGTGGAGGCTCGCCTCCCTTTCTTTACACCTTGGCCGCCGCCGCCGCCGCCGGCCTCCGCAGGAGGGACGAGAGAGACAGAGAGACCGAGGCCACCGTGCGAGAGACAGAGAGCGACGACGACAATTCGTTCTCTCTGTTCATCGAAGTGAGACGGCGCGGCGAAAGGAATGGGAAGAAGAGCCCCGGTGGTGGTGGTGCGGGTTGTGGTGGGAAGAGGACGGGCGGCGGCGGAGGCAGGGAGTGGGAGTGAGCTGGAAGAGATCAAATGAGGAGCGCGTCCTGGATGCGGCGCGCCCCGCCGGTCCGCAATCACGGCGGCGGCGGCGGCGGCCAGGAGGAGCGACAGCTGCCTCCAATTGGCCGGCTCCTGCGCGGGGCGTCCGAAAACCACAACGGCGCTGCATAATCAGGGCGCCCGCCGCCGCCTTCCTTGTGACGCAGCTGCCGCAGCTGCAGCCGGCCCCGCCCACACACACACAGATGGCCGCGAGACACACTGGCGACATCTGCTGGCCGCGCAACGCGTTTCTATCTCCGCCGCCGCGAAACTTTCCAAGAGTACGAATCGCTTTTGTGTGGCGCGAAACAGAGAGCGTTTTCGAAACGAATGGTGGGGCGAGCGAATGGTAGCGAATCGCTGCGATTACCGAGCCCCGCCCGCCCGGCGGCGCCGTGGGGACGGTGCTGATGATGATGAGGGTGGTCGTGGGAAATGATGACGATGATCATGATGAGGGGAGAGGATCAGGATGATGACGGCCGCCCGTTTGTAGTATTTGCGGAGCCGCGCGGCGGCAGCGGCCGGCGGCTGAGGGTCGGAGCCGGAGCCAGCCCACCGTGACATCCGGCCCCCGCAACTGACGAGGTGAATTCGTTGAATTCGATTTGGGTTTGTGAGGGTTCCTGGGGGGAGGGGGGGCGGATCCGGCGGGGGAAGGGGGGGGGGAGGGAATAAAAGCAGAAGCGGTCCGCAACGGGGGCGAGCTCGGCCTCGTCCGGACTCGCGACACCGCATCGAGGCACGGCGCGCACGTGCCGACGGCCGCGGGTGTACTCCGCCGGTGTACCCGGAGAGGGGGGGGGGGGGGGGCGGTCGGGGACCCCGACGGTCGTGTACCCGTCCGATAGGGGACGTCAGCGGCGGCCCCTTCCGGACCGGCGGCGGCGGCGGCGGCGTGGGGGACGAGGACGACACGACCAGGAAGAAAGTGGTTTCCGTTGTCGCGTGCCAGTCCGCGGGCGCGACAGCGGCGGCACGGCGGCACGGCGGTGACGGTGTACACCGGGGCCGCGACACGACGCGGCCGCCGACAGCGGGGGCAGGCGGCCGGCCACCAGGACGGCACCGCGACAGCACCGCGACAGCCCTCCTGCCCCGCAGCGCGCCGCCGCCGCTGCCGGACGCCAGGATATATATTTAGACGCGGCGCGCGCCGGCTGCGCCCACCTATTTGTTCCGGTCTGCGGAGCGCTGCCGAGAGCGGCGCTGCTGCTCTGTGCACGCCGCCGGGGGCTCGGCGGGGGGTCGGTGGGGGGTCCGCGGGGGGTCCGCGGGGGGTCGGCGGGGAGGGAGGGTTTACGCACGGGGGCGGCGGGACGGCGGCGTCACGGCTGACAGCGCCAGGCGGCGTTACGGCGCCAATAAAAGCCTTCTAATTAAAGCCCGGCAGTCACGCGCGCGCGCACACACACCTACACACACACACACACACGACCCCGCGGCTCTAACCCCGACCGTTCGCAAAGCGCGTACTCAGCAGTCACCCCATCTACGACGCTCCCCCCACCCGCACGCCCGCCGGCTCAAATTATTTACAATTTTCTTATTAATTATTATTTTGAAAAAAATCTTTTCACACTGGTCGTTTGCAGATGAGAATCCCCCCCTTCCATCCAACTTTTTTTTTTTTGTGTCTGCAAATAACGTTTAGCCGCCTCCACGTGCCCGTTTGTGGGGTCGTCGCCGTCCTCCCCGTCGTGTGACCTTGAAGGACGCCGACGACCACCACCGCCGCCACCACGGCGCCGCGCAGAGGACGCGGAGCGATCCCGCGCAGTAATTACTCTGCGAATAAGCCGCAGCGGCCACGGCGGCCGCCGACCCCCCCCCCTGAATCCATTTTCAAATTAAACAAGTGTACACTTACTCCATTGTCGTGTCAGATGTGACGGCCCCCGCGGCCCGGCTTGTTGTCCCGGCAGAGGGCCAAATTAAGCGGTTTGCATACAAACGAGCACTTTCTCCTCTCCCGGCGGCGGTAGCGGCGGCGGCGGCGGCGGCGGCAGAGGCAGCGGCTCCTCGGCGCGCCCAGAGGGTAGGCAACGCGGCCGCACTCCGGCACGGCGGGCTGCCTACCCCGCGGTCTGCGGGCGCTGAGGCCGGCGCCAGAGCACGCGCGGGCCTCCCGCCGCAGCCGCCACCGAGGGTCACCGTGCGGGTCAGGGTCAGCCAGAGGTCACGGGAGGGCGACCCGCCGCATACGGGACGGCGGGCGATCCGTCTCCTCCTCCTCCTCCTCCTCCTCCTCCTCCTCCTCCTCCTCCTCCTCCTCCTCCTCCTCCTCCTCCTCCTCCTCCTCCTCCTCCTCCTCCTCCTCCTGCTCGCCTCGCGGCCACACGCCTCTTGTGCCTCTGTCGTGACCCACAAAGCAGAAAACGATCTCACAGAGCACAGCCATCGGCCCGCGGGCTGTGCGGAGGAGCGAGCGAGAGAGAGAACAAGAGAGAGAGAGAGAGAGAGGGCTCAATCAAGGCAAAACAAGACGTCATTTGCTCCACTCGCGCGGCGAGTGCGGGAAGAAAATAGACTAAAAAAAAAGAGATAGAGAGAAACAAAACGGGTCTTACAAAAAGAAATCTTCCCCTCTCTCTCTCTCTCTCTGCTCTCCGGCGCCAAGAAGCGGGGCGAAGGGATTGAAACGGCGCAGAGATGGGATGGGAAGAGGACGGCAAAGGCGAACTCAACATTTCCGTTGTTTAATAAGAGCGCCTCTCCCTCTCTCTCTCACTCGCTCTCTCACTCACTCCCTTACTCGCTCGCTCACTATCTCGTTCGATGCAATGTCGGAATTAAAACAACGCCGGCTTGGGCAAACGACGTCGCGTCGTGGGAGAGCCGACGCTCTCTCTCGCACCTATGCTCCTCCCCGCTGCACCGTACCCGCTGACGCTCCTTCTCTCTCTCTCGCACCTATGCAGCCCCCCACCCTCTCTCTCCGCCATCTGCCATAGCGAGGCTGTCACGCTACCCTTCCTTCCGTTCCCTTTTTGCTCCTCCTATTCCAAAGCAGCGGCAGCACCAGCAGCAGCAACTCCAGCGCGCCACACTGCCGTACCAAAAAAAGTATATATATAAGGAGACTAAAGGAAAATCCGATATAAAACGACACTGTTTCAGAAGCGGAGAGATGGTTTTCGGGGCGCCCAGTCGTAATGTAGCGCATTCATTGAGCGAGCGGCGCCGGCTGTTCGTCCGGCACACATGGCGGGGGCGTGGCGGAATGAACTGACGGCCGTTCGGCTGCAGTCGCAACACGCTCACACACACACACGCCGAATATTTTCATATTACACGGTCAATAAAACGGGGCTCGCGATACTCTCTCTCTCTCTCTCTCTCTCTCTCTCTCTCTCTCTCTCTCTCCGCTGTGTGAGTTACTTCGACAGCAAAAGGGCGGATATCCCAGTCGGAAGCAGTGCGACGCACCGGTAGGCGACAGAGAGAGATAGAGAGAGACAGCACGCGCGGGGAACGACGGCGAGCAAGAGGGACAGCGCGATAAAAAAAATATCACAATTAAAAATGGGCGAAAAAGAGAGGAAGAGTAACTCCTTGTGTTGAAAGTATGGCGTAGCGCACGCTGCTGGGGAGGGTACTTGTTCTCTGCCCCTCTCTCTCTCTCTCTCTCTCTCTCTCCTCATAAAAGAACCGCGGGGGACTTAACATCCCAATCTGGCGGGGCGGTTAGTGCGACTTAACCCCCAACGCCGCTGCCGGACCCCTAATCCTAATGTGCCCCCCCCCCTCCTCCTCAACCCGCCCCTTGCCTCTCTGACCGGCGGCCGGCCGGCCGGCCGCAGCAGCAGCAGCACGGACCGCGTCCGAGGTGTGGCGGCACCACTACCTCGGTGTCTCTCTCTCTCTCTCTGTCTGGCACACAGCAGCGCTGCGGCGCAAACGACAAGGACAGACGCGACGGCCGCCGCCGCGGGGGGCCCCTTTTTCAGACGCCGAGACATTAAGATTCCCGTCCCAAAAGAGGCGCGCCGCGCCAAAGCCCAGTAATGACTAGAGTGTGTCGGGCCGACCGCTGCTACCACCACCGCTGCAGCCACCGCCGCCGCGCCACCGCCGCCGCCGACCGCCCTTGGCCCCGGGCCTAATGCCCAGCCGCCATGTACCGAGCACCGGCACGACAAGTGCCGCCACACTCCCCAACCGGCCCGGGTAAGCGAAAACAAAAACACACCGAAAGGTGCCAAGGAGGTCGGCGGAGCGGTGTTGTTCCGCGACACCGAAAAGTAACAATTTGTTGCACCGCGAGAGAGAGAGAGAGAGAGAGAGAGAGAGAGTCCTTCAATTCCCCTACAACCACCGCCGCCTCCAACACCGCTCCCGCCGCACCAAAAAGTAACGACGAATAAACGGGTTGAGTAATGGCGGCGCAGAGGGGGGGGGGGAGCGGCCAGGGCGCGTGATATACAGCCAATGTCCGCGGCAAATTAGGCAAACGAGTTGGAAAATTAAAAAGTAAAACCCTCCTCCTCCCTGCGATCTAGTCACATGCAGCCCGCCGCTGCCTTCCCCCCTCGAGCCGTGTCACCCGCAGGCCCGCGGGCGTTGCACGCTTCAGATCGCACTGTTGCAAAGAGAAGAGAGAGAGAGAGAGAGAGAGAGAGAGAGAGAGAGAGAGAGAGAGAGAGGAGGGAAAGACCTTTCGATCCACGCGAAAACGGGCGGACAAAACTATTTCGGGGCGATGGTATCTCTGACCGCGCGGGGACGGAGGGCTGCGGACCCCACCCCCGGTCCTCTCTCTCTCCCTCTCTCTCTCTGACAAGGTGACCACATGCCAGCAAGAGTATTCCGCCTCACCTCAGCCAGCCCCCCTCTCTCTCTCTCTCTCTCCCCTCACCTCAACCCTCCCGTTCTCCCTCTTCATCCGGGCAGCCATTTCCTCGCGTCGTGGCCCTCCGCGCGCATCCCGTAAAGATAGACATCGAAGCAGCCCGGCAGCAAGAAGAGGGGCGGCGGGGCCGGCGGGGGCGGCGGGGGCGGCGGGGGCGGCGGGGGCCGCGGGGGCGGCACTGACAACTTGTTTCGGCGCGGGGACGGCAGCGCGGCCTCGGCATCTATCGAGCACGCACATCACCGCCGACGCCGAAGCCCCCCCGGGGATATTGTTTTTACGCATACAGCCGCCGCCGCCGACCCCCCGCGGAGCCGCGGAGCGGGGCGTATTTCTGGGGGGCCTCTGACCCGCCCCGCCCCGCCCGGCCACGCCCGCGGCACGGTCCATGTGCGGAGACTTGATAAAGCCATCATTGACTGATGCTTATCGGCGGGTACGGACGGGGGGGAAGCGGACGCTGTGGTGGAAGCCCCCCCCCCCCCCCTGCTCCCCACTCCCTCCCCTCCAGCCCGCATTCTCCTCACGGCAATGGCACACACACAGACAGGGGCAACGGCCGCGTTCGCATCGAAACTGCCTTGCAACCCGCAGCCGCCACCTGTTTTATCGTAAAAAAAGGTGCAAAAAAAATACACAAAATACTGACATTACAAAAAAAATGGCTGGTCCTAATAATATCGAGCAGTCGGTTTTCGCCGCAATGACGACCATAGAAACAAAAATATTTTTTAATTACAGAACTTTGTACATTGTGTGTAGATAGAGTTGGCGCGGGGCAGTGCGATACAGAGGCGAGCAAGGAAAGGCGAGTTAGAAATAAGAGAGAGAGAGAGAGAGAGAGAGATAAACCGCACAGTGGGGTGTATGACAAACGTGGCGACACTCGAGCGCGCGCGAGACCGCGATCTCTTCCCCTCTCTCTCTCACACACACACACACACACACGCACACACAGCGACAAAGCGCACAGTGCACCGCCGAGTGCGCAACACTCGATATCTACGACGAAGCAAAGGTTTCACATATTTCTTTGTTTTGTTGTTTTTTGTTAAAGCAAAGAAAAAAGAAATCACTGTTGTTTTGTTTTGTTGCTTTTCGATTGTTTTTTTTTGTGCGCTGTCTCCCCAACGTTTTTGTTCCCGAACAATGGCGACATTTATCATTCCCACACTCGTGGGACGTGACGGTCCGCGGGCCGAAAGAGAAAGGAGGGCGATGAGTGTGTGTGTTGGAGGGAGAGACGAAGAGAAGGGGAGAGAGCAAGGGGATACAAGAGAGAGAAAGAAAGAGAGGGGCGGCAGAATCGAACCAAGTGTAGAGCGCACTTACGAACCGCAATATGGCATGCGAATAACTAGACAGGACCAACTATAACGCAAAAACTATTTTTTTAAAACCATAAGATAATAACTGCCATGAAAACAAAATGTGCGGCACGACACGACGGTCATGACAATAATTATTATCTTGCAAAGAGAGAGAGAGAGGGAGAGAGAGAGCAGTGTCCATTACATGCCGTCGTCATGATATGGCGATAACCGAGTCTCATCCCGCCGTCATCGCCCTCTCTCTCTCTCTCTCTCTCTCTCTCTCTCTCTCTCTCTCTCACACACACACACACACACACGCGCGCGTCCGTCTCTCAGTCACTCCATTGCCGCCGCCGCCGCGCGCAGCGTTTTGGCCGGAAAATGGCCGCCAGCGGTTTGTCGCCATTTAACGCCCTCGGCATCCATAAATCCGGAAGCTCGTCCGGTTTTCCGGCAGCAGCGACGCGCTATCTCCTCGTCCTCCCGCTCTCCCTCTCTCTCTCTCTCTCTCTCTCTCTCTCTCTCTCTCTCTCTCACCCGTCCCATCTACCCAGCAGGACGGACGCCCACGCGGCCCCTCCCTGCGCCGCTGCCGCGTCCACACACAGCAGAGGCCCAGCTACATAAAGCACCAGCGGCGGCGGCACGCACGCGGCCTGTGTGGTACGAACAGCGAGTCGGGGGCCAATCGCGAAAATACCCACGCAGACGACGCCCTTTCGTCGCCGCCAAACACCGAAACGTGAACGCCGAAACCTCCTCCTTGCTCCTCCTATGGAAACGGAGAATTCATTGCTCGATCTCTTTTTTTCCTCACATCTTTTTTTTTCGGCTCTACGCCGTAATTTTCCTTCAACCCCTCCCATCCGATTTTCACTTTTCCTTCCCCCCTCCCACGCCTCCCTTCATTCTCCTGAAAAAGGAAAAATACTTCCACGGCGGTTATCGCCGCTCGGCGTGCAATCTTACAATCCTCTGCGCGCGCGCGCGTGTATGTAGCAGAGAGAGAGAGAGAGAGAGAGAGAGAGAGAGAGAGAGAGAGAGAATGAGGGAGAGACAGAGACCATTGTGCCGGTGAAAAACAGCTAATGACATGGCTTGGCGTGGACACATTATGCCGGTCACGTACACTGTTGTATAGACACGTGCTATCCGCTATCTCTTTTCCACCCGCCATTTCGCCCGCACGCGCGTGTTCTCCCTCTTTCTCCCTCTCCCGCACCCCCCCCCCCCCCCCCCCGCGCGCCCTCCGTTCCTGCTGCTCTGCTTCCCTTTCGCTACACTTTTATCGCATTGCTCGTACTGTTCCTTGATGACGCCCCCCCCCCCCTGCCCCTTCACCCCACCCGAAATACCCTTTTACCAAAAGCATGCGTGAACCACGTCCCTTGCTACCTGCCTGAGCCGGGCTGTGCGGCCGCGCCCCCCCCCCCCTTCCTGCAAGGCCCGGTTACACTTCGCCTTCGCTGAGCTGAGCGAGGCGGTATTCGATGGGAAGCTGCCCCGGCCGGGCCTTTGCAGCGGCCTGCAGCCGCGGCGGCGCCCGAGAGCTCAACAGTCTCATCCTTTACGGGGCGAGGTAAAAGCAAGAAATACTGTGGTGGCTGCCGGTGGCTGGCGGCTCCGAGGCAGGCGCCTCAAGGCTCGGCTCAGCAGGGCGTGGCGGGGCGTGGCGGGGCGTGGCGGGGCGTGGCGGGGCGTGGCAGGGCCCCGGCGGCGCCTGACAGCAGCGGCCCGGGCTGCCCGGCCCCGCGTGCCTGAGGGAGGTGCTATAGGTGTTGAGGTGCACTGCAGTGGAGCCCCCCTGCTCCCGGGGGGACACGTCTGGGGCTCACAGCCATGACCCCCCCCCCCCCCCCCCCTGCATCCCGTGTCTGCACCTTAAGGATAGCTCCTTATCTGACCTTTGACAGCTCCTTCCATCAGAGCCCCCCCGCAGACCCCCGCCCCATCCCACGCCGACCCGTCGCCCCCGTCCCTTCCATTCCAACGCGACCAATCACCGGCTCCGCTCAGCGAGCATCTAACTCGACTTAGACCTCTCACCCCGGCCGAGCCCCCATCCCCTCCACCCCCTCCATTCCACCCCACCCCCACATCGCTCCATTTTCCGGTCCCCAAAGGGGCACACACATTCATGCAAAATGCATTGGCACCAGTCCCGGCCGTGTAATGGTGGGAGGGGGCACTTCATAGAGATGTACAGGAGAAGGGGGGACGCCCGGTCACAAATCATCAAGAAACCCAGCGCGTATAGGCGACTTTCCGGCGTAAGTGCAAGTTAAGATGCCACATCAAAAAAGAAAAATGCTACCAGAACCAAACTGATTTTTTTTATTTAAAAAAAAACCTTCCGCATAACTTATTTTTTTTTACAAAAATCACAACCTGCTCACACACCAGTCAGGTACTCGACGCGCAGAATAAATGCCACAAAAAAAAGACAGAAAAATATGCGCGTTGGTGAGGGAAAGAAATACGGGCGCGTGCAGCCAGCGAGCTTCCCGCCCGCGGTGGCAACAGCAGCAGCAGCAGCAGCAGCCCCTCTGTTTCCGGTGGACGCACGGTGCACCTCCGGGCCTCCGGGCATCCGGGTCGTGGCGCCGCACTCTAATTAGGAACCACCTACCTGCCGCGTGGGTGTGGTCAGGTGTAATAAAAATGACGGGGTCCGCGGGGGGGGAGGGGGGGGGGGTGTACCTCGCGCGCGCGCGCGTGTGTGTGAGGGAGACACTCGGAGAGAGAGCAAGGAACAGAGAGAGAGAGAGAGAGAGCGAGAGAGACGGCATTATTAGGCGCGGGCCCTGGCCGCGGGTGAAAAACGCGCGTAATAAACTCTGTCGCAGAGGGCATTAGGGCGGCCGGCAGCGGCGGCGGCGGCGGCAGCGCGCCACGAATACGAACGGGAAAAATGCACGCTGCATATGATGTCGCCGCAAGGGAATTGTTGCGTCCGTGAGAGAGAGAGAGAGGGGCACTGCTTTTAGCCAAATTAAGCAGCCTTGTGCACGCGCGGTGCATGCGCCCTGCTGCCGGAGCTCGGCTCTGCTCCCCCAGGGGGGCCCAGGACGACGCGACAGGGCCACCATGCGCCGTGGTGGTGGTGGTGGTGGTGGTGGTGGTGGTGGTGGTGGTGGTGGTGGTGGTGGTGGTGGTGGTGGTGGCACCTCTCGGCCGGCACATAGCCCGACACATGAGCCAGCTTGTCGACACACCATTCGCGGCAGAGAGAGACGGACAGAGATTGCGGAGGGGGAGAGAGAGAGAAGGAGAGGGGGCGAGATATGGAGGGACGGGGAGAGAGAGAGAGAGAGAGAGAGAGACGGCGGTCGTTTGCATTTCGGCCAACCCCTGCGATAACGCCCGCATCGCCGTCCCGCCCCCCTCTCTCCCTCTCTCTCGCACCCTCGTCCCCCCGGTTCGCCCCCTCCCACTCCCACACTCACGACCCACCCCACGATGCAATCTTTACGAGTGTCCCGCGAGCCTCGCGACAGCTCTGACGCGTCCGGCCGGCCGATCGCCCCTGCTAATAATGCCAACACGTTATTTACAATTCACATTTTCCACATTACAACTTGTAAAATAAATATATACTGAATTTTATGTCGAGGGCTAGCAAGCTTTATCTGCTTCCACAGCCAGAATTTTCTTCTTCCCCCCTCAGAGTCTCGGCGCCAGACGAGCGCCTGCGAGCGGCGGGGTAGGCCAGCCCGCACGACACCCGTGCTGTGCACACATCAGGATTGCCTACCCCCCAGGCGCCATGCACGGCAAGGCCCTCCGTCTGCGCTCCCAGAGAGCGAGAGAGAGAGAGAGAGAGAGAGGTCGTGAACATACTTGGTTGGAGGTTGAGCCACATCTTGCTGGCAGACCCTCTCCTGGACCGCTATCGAAACTTACCTGGAAAAAAATAGAGAAAAGGACACGGAATTAAAAACGGCAATAATGTAAAACACACATACATTATATATTTTTTTTACAAATAAAGAAGCTTGCGCGGGCAGCAACAGGCGCAGTAATGACCGAAGGGCTGCAGGCGGCCGGCCGCCCTGAGCTGCGGGCGCTACAAGGCCGGCACGGCACCCCCTTGTCAGCCGCATATATCTCCTCTCTCCTTTTCCTGTTTTTCCACCCCCTCTGCACACACACACACACACACTATCCTCCGAGGATCCCGGCGCGGCCTAGCCTAGTCGTCTCGCTGTCTTGTAAATTTGTCTTTCCCAAATTCCCATCCTCCAGCGGCGAGCGCCCCTTCCGCGCCGCACGCCAGAGCAAGTAGAGCGGTGGAGCGAAACGAAATGTTTTTAGTTGGGCTCCACGAACGAAAAAAAATATATATACCGGAGGGTGGGAGAAAGCTCTTTTTTTTTTTTCGCTTTTCAGCTTGCCGCGCCGTCGGGAGGGGAGCGTGTTAAAATTTTGATCATACGACATTCTAATCAGGATTTACAAATAACGAGGGCGGGCGTGCTATTAATGTCAAAACGTGAGGGGGAAGCAGCCGGCTCCCCTCCTCAAACTCTTTCCGCCCTTCCGACCCCTCCCGCAATTTTTTCCCGCTTCCTCTCTCTCGCGGGCGAGGGTTGGCGAAATTAACATGGTAGTGTGATTATTGAAAAGCGTATCAGGAGAAGCTCTGGGGTGGCGAAGGGTCTAGACGGGAACAGCGACGCCAACAAGGCAAGTCTCTTTTTTTCCATTTTTTTTTCGTTCTTTTTTTTTACAGGCGAGTCTACATTGGCCGGGACACGCAGACAGGTGGGGCCCTGGCGACAAAGCGCATACCGTCCCAGCAAACGCATTCATCAAGCGCGCCAGACAGAGAAAACCACACCGGCGCCCACGTGTGTGAGTGAGACAGAGCAGGCGTGCCCATAAAGTGTGTGTGTGTGTGGCTGCGCGAGAAAGGAGGGAGAGAGCGAGAGAGAGCGGAGCACTTGAGCCCGCCCGAGCAGAGGCACCGCGGTGCGAGTGAGACGAACAAGGCCGCTCGCAAGCGAGTGAGAGAGACAAAGAGCGTTCGAAAGAGAACGACATTCATCAGAACCGGGAGCGCGCGGGCCGGGTACTCACGGAGACGTAGCCGCACAGAGTAGTTTCATTTTATTTTTATTTTTTTATTTTCAGTCGAGCATCACATTGTATCCCGGTAGTGCGGTAGGCCTGGAGGGGCAATATGCAGAGAGGGGCCGCAGCAGCAGCAGGCAGGAGGGCTGGCTGAGACAACAACAGTCAGGCCCCTGCTTTGCTTTCAGCCCTCGAGCGGCCGCCCCGCGGGGACTAGAGAAAATACCACCAGGCAGACCCCCCCTGCATCCTCCTCGCCGGAGTAAGCGTACACCATTTATTTTTTCTAAAAAAAAAAATAAGTACAACCGTCGTTGCACTTTGTCCTGTATATTCCCAAGCCCCATGCAGTCCTGGACTTGGCGTTGGCAAGGACATCGCGGAGGGCACGGCGGCGAACTTTCCCCGCTGACGGCGGGTACAGCCGCCACCGCCGCCGCCGCCGCCGCCCCCCCCCCCCCCCGGCCGTACATCCCTTGACACACGAGGCGCACTGCAGCAGTGCAGCACCCCACGCCGTACACTTTGCATGGACGGGCTGACTTTTGACAGGGACGCGCGCCGCCAACTTTGCGCTAGTGGGACCCCCGACCTGTGCGCCGTGCGCTGGCTGCTGCCTGGCTGCCTGGCTGGCTGCCTGGCGCTGCAGCAAGAGCGGTGCCGCGCACGGCCATATGTATTGTACCGCGTCGCCCAAGTAAATGCGGACCCCTCCATTACTCACGGACGGCAGGAAGTGGGGCAGCGCAGAGCGGCGAATACGGAACACAAACGCGTCTTACTCTCTCCCCCGCGAATATATATATACATGTATTTCTCTCGCTGTCTCTCTCTCTCTCCCCCTAGTACCACGAAGTAGCCCTATACACATTCTTTAGGGTTCCGTTTATTTTTGGACATATTATAGACTTCTCCGATATTTATAAAAATGGATTACAGAAAAAAGACGCATTTAATGTTGTGTTTTTACCCCTGAAAAGTAGATTTTTTCCAAATCTCTTCGCGTTTTTTCCCTTAAATTATTTTACAGCCCCTCGCAATGCTTCGGTCTACGCCAATTCCCCGTACAGACTATTGTTTTTTCTTTTTCTCTTTCCTGTCTTCGAGGCCTCTCCAAGCCTCTCTTTATGCCCCCGCGGACGACAACAAGGGCGGACGATTTATGAGGCGAACCCAAAGAGTGCGTGTGTGAACGAAAAATAATAACAAAGGGACGGAAACAAAAACAAAAAGGAAAAAAAATTGGCCGGCCGAGAAGACCGGTCGCGGAAGCCAAAAAATAAAGAAAACACAGAACAGCAGCAAAAGGAAGGAACAACATCAACACGTATCCCGTGAAGGAGCTGCAAAGAAGGAATGGAGAAGGAATACTGCTAGAGCAAAAAAACAGAAAAAAAAGAAAAGAAGAAAAAAAGAGGAAGTCGAAAAGGGAGGAGAGAAAACAGGCGGAGACACGGATAAGGACACGCTGGAGACTGGAAAAGGGACCAAGTGAAATGGGACAACGATACGGAGGAAATGAGACAGAGGGGATGACAAACGGCCGAGTGCGAGAGGGACAGAGGGATACGCGCTCAGAGCGAGAGAGAGAGAGAGAGAGCACAACACAAACAGCGCGAGCCAAACAACAACACGCACGTCTGCGATGCAATCAGCTGCAGCCAGTGTGTTAACACCCGGGGATTTGCGTGGTGCTTCGTAATGAGGCAGGCGTCATTGCATCCGCGCGTCCCCTCCAAAAAAAAAAAAAAAAAACAGAGAGAGAGAAATGGAGAGGTGGAGTGGGAGGAAGAGAGAAAGGAAGAAACTACACACACACACACACACACTCACAATATTGAGTTTCTGGCACAATGCAGGGCCGCCACACAATGCCTGCCGCGGGATACCGGAGCGGGTGCTCGGCGGGCTGCCTACCCGCACGCCGGTGTACAAACTCGATTTGCAGCGCCGCCCGTGTGTGTGTGTGTGTGTGTGTGTGTGTGTTTGATCACATCATGCGAGCGCTGAGTGTCCGGGGAGAAAAAGAAAAGAGTGAGGACCTTGCTGCTGCGCTCTCGCGAAACGGTGACAAGGCAACCGAGCGACGACGACGCCGACGGACGACGCAGTATATATGCGAACGTGTGGCACGCGTTCAAGGCAAGAATAATTACACTCTCCTCGTCATTTTTTTTAAAAAAAAGAATACAAATAAAAAAAATCTTGTACAATGTTTTTTTTTCTTTAAAAGATTGCGTCGACGGAGCTGTATATCTGTATATACAGAGCGCAGGGTCCCCAGGTGGCCGCAGGTGCGCGAATATCCATCCGCAGTCGGCACACCAGAGTGCTCACTGTCTGTCTGTCGACGGACTGTCAGCACCTGGTGGTGGTGGTGGAGGGGAGGGAGAGGGAGAGGGAGAGGGAGAGAGAGAGAGAGAGAGAGAGAGAGAGAGAGAGAGAGAGAGAGAGAGAGAGGTAGGGAGGTCCTGACAGCTGACGCGACATGCAGTCCGGCACCGCCGCCAGCCGTGCCGATAAAATATTCACGAGCAAAATGCAGGCGTGTCGCTCAGATCGCGGGGCGCGAGTAGCGGCGGCGGCGGCGGCGGCGGCGGCGGCGGCGGCGGCGGCGCTGCGGATCCGGACCGTCCGGGGAGGCGGAAAAGGCCGCCGCCGCCGCCGCCGCCGCCGCCGCCGCCGCCGTGCACCGCTGTGACAGCCGGAGGGCCGCCTGAGGGGGAGCGAGAACGCTGCTCAGACTTTCCCCCTTTTCTCCCCGCTTTTCAAACCGCGCCGGCACACGACGCTGAGGGCGGTCGCGCGTTTTCCGCCTCTCTCTCTCTCTCCCTCTCTCTCTCTCTAGCACTCTCTCTCTCTCACAGTTCCGAATCGAAAACCAAAAGTCGCGCACACAAACCAAGCGGCCCCGCCCACAAACACACAAGCAGCAGCAGCAGCAGCAGCGCACCGCGTCCAGTGACGGCCATTTTCCGTCTTCGTCACTCGGAATGGCAGAGCGCTGGCTGCGGCGGGGCGCGCGCGCGAGTGCGAGCGAGACAGACGCACAGACTCCCCCCGACACGTGCGCGCCGCCGCTCTGTACGTGGACAGAGACATACGGCAACAAGCGCGCCGGAATACATTGGCGAGGGGGGCGAGAGAGAGAGAGAGAGAGAGAGAGAGAGAGAGAGAGAGAGAGAGAGAGAGAGAGAGAGAGAGAGAAGGGGTCTCATTGTCCCCATCAGGCGCTTCGGTACACACACACACACGCACACACACACCATCAGTCAGTCAGTCAATCAGAGGTGGATTGTACGCCAACGGTAATAAATACGCAGCGACCGACCAATGGGGATAATCCGTTGCATAGGGCGGCGGTCCGCCGGGGGGGGGGGGAGGGGTAGTAAGAGGGGGTAGGGGGTGGTGAGAGGGGGTGGCTATCCCTTTCGCCCGGCCCGGACTTAGCACAAGACGGATCTCCCGGCGAGCCAAGGTGACAGGGCCTGCCCGGGTGTCCCTCCGGCGTCCCTCCGGCGTCCCCGCCGCCGGTCCTCGGGCACAGCCGCGCCGCGGCCGCGCAGCCCCCCCTCGCGCGCGCGGTTAACCGCCACGTCGTCTTGGCCTCCTCCCTCCCCGCCCGCCCCCCGCGTCAACCCCAACCCGGGGGCCGCCGCCGCCCCGCCGCCCCGCCGACCAGCTCCCGCTGCCAAGATTAACTGGGGGCCTACAAAGTGCGGCATGAACAGCGTGGGCGGGGCGTGTCCGGCAGGGGGGAGGAGGAGGAGGAGGGGGCGGGGGGCGACACGGCGCGTCACGGTCCCCTTGTTTCAACACCAAATCCCTGACAGGGGAGGGGAGTAGGGGATCGAGAGGGCCGCCGACGTCCTGCCGCCCCGCCGCCGGCTGCCCGGCCCGCCCGCTCCCGGACAGGGCCCGCCACGTCAAGTGCAGGATGTTTCATCGCGGTCCTGGAGAGATGGAGTGCCGGCCTTTCATCTCGTTCGCACCTCCCCCGGCCGGTAGAGCCCGGCAGAGCTCGGCCCCAAGCCTTTTGTCTGCGTCCAAGGGCCGCTGCCGCTGTGCTTGTAGCCGTGGCCGGCCCGCCTGCTTTGCCCCCCCCCCCTCCCCTGCCGATAGCAGCAGAGGGAAGGGCTGTGAGTTCGGAAGGTGTCCGAAATCCGGCGAGGACGCGCTGCCATGAGGCGTCACGGAAGGTGAGCCCGGCCGGCAGGAGATCCGCGGCCAGAAGCCGGCCAGTCCGGTGCCGATTTTCGATTTTCTCTTTCTTTCTCTCTTCTCTCTCTCTCTCTCTCTCTCTCTCTCTCTCCCCCGCGGCGGCACGCCCCTCCGAGACAACAGCAGCAGCGCAGTCAGATGAGGCCTCGGGGACCGCAGGCGTCGTAAACGGGGAGAGAGAGGAGAGAGAGAGACATATATAAAGAGAGACAGCGCGAGCAGAAATAAAGAGAGAAACAAGGACAAAACGGGCGGGGGCGAGACGTGGGCGGGGCGTGCACATGCAGTCCGTAATGTCCTCAGGTGCCGGGGCCGCCGCGGTCCCCGCTGCGCACAGCGAAACTTATCAAGTCTCGGAGGAAGAAAAAATACCGCTGAGAGTGCGGGGGTGAAAAAAACTTTCAAAAAAAGACAGACGGGAAAAATCACAGAAGGTTAAAAAATAACACTCGTAAAATATCAAGTTTGCAAAGCTTTTAATTTTTTTTCCGCTCGTAGAATGTCCACACACAACCCGTTATTTTCCACCTAACGTGATGTATTAACACGCAGCAAAAAAAAATTACAGTACTTTTTCAACCGCAGCCGAGTGCGCGGTGGGAAATGGAGCAGCCACCTCGCTTCGCACCGGATGTGACAGTGCCGGGCGGACGGGCGTGTAAATACGCGCGCCATTCATAAGGGACGTCATTCATGAAATGATGCGCGGCCACACTTGATGATGTTGATGACGCAGCCCGCGGGCGGCGGCGGCGTGCGTCCGACATGCGCCATTAGTTGTGACGAGAGAGAGAGAGAGATGGGGAGAGCGATGCTCTCAGTCGGCGTGACACAGAGAGAGAGAGACAGTCGGTGCTCACAGTCGGCGCCTTGTCGCGGATTGCCCGGCAGAATCCCCCCCCCCCCCCACGGAGCTCCGCGGGGGGTCCCTATACAAAAAAAAAACATAACCTCCGCCGTTGTAAACATGCATTCGCGGCGCGCGCCGTAAACGTGTGCGCCGGGGCGCGGCGTCAATTTACGACGCCGAAGGTGTGAGGGGGAATTTGATGGCCGCGGGGAGACAAAATCCGAGCGCGTCGACGTCGCGCGTGTGACGCAGGCACACACACACACACACACACACACACACACACTCGGGGGGGGGCGATAAAACCGGTTTGAAATACGGCTCGGCGAGGAGTCTGCATGCCCTGCGCAGTGCCGCCGCCGCCGCCGCCGGCCGTACAATGGCCCCGCTCATTCCTTATTGAGGGGTTAGGCCCGGCCGGCACCGCGGACCCCCCGCGGCGCCGCCAACACACTCGGGCCCCCGCCGCACAATGGGCGCAGACAATGCCAATGGACCCCCCGCGGCGAGGCGCGCAAGAAAGGTGTGCCGAGGCCTAGAGAGGGTAGTGTGTGCGGCGGCGGGGGGGGACGGTGGGGAGCCGGCGGGCGGGGTCGCTCCAAGGAGACCTCCTCCTCCTCCTCCTCCTCCTCCTCCTCCTCCTCCTCCTCCTCCTCCTCCTCCTCCTCCTCCTCCTCCTCCTCCTCCTCCTCCTCCTCCTCATCCTCCTCCTCCGTACATGACCTAAATCCTAAGAAGAAGACCCCTTCGATTTTCATCATTTTCTCCATCAAGGCTTTTTTGGAGAAGAAAAAAAATTACTTTCACACGCACAGCAGCAGCAGCACCGTGCCTGACCGCAAAAGTTTCCCCTCGAGCTTAATTTTGCGCGACGCGCTTTTACCCCGGCGACGTCCCGTGGCCGGGAACTTCCCGCCGGCACGTGGCCGTCACGTGGCCCGCACGTGGCTGGCACGTGCCCGTCAGGGAGGGGTCGCTGACCCGGACGAGGGCCCCCGAGGAGCAGGGTCCCCGAGGACGGCCCCGGGGGACGGTCCCAGCGGGCCACACACGCAGGTGTTCTTGTCGCACGGAACGCTTTGTCATGGCCCACGGGGGTGCGTTCAGTTAGCCACACCATTAGGCCGCAAAACGCGCAGCGGCGTCGTGACGTCACAAAAACAAAAGGCCGTGACGCCGCGGGGGCGTCACGTCCGGCACTCCGAGAGGGCGGTGGCCCCACCGCCGGGGCACGCGGGGCGCGGACCGCGGCGCGGCGGGGCGGGGCGCCCGATTAGCGAGCCGGCCAGTGGTGGAGGAGGGCCGGAGTAATTGGACCGATGAATGGAGAGGGAGAGAGAGAGAGACGGCAGAGAGAGAGAGGGAGAAAAGCTCCGGGGGCATGTCATGGAGACCATCAGCACTGCTGCTGCCAATATTCTTTCTATTCACCTGCTGCTGCTGGGCACGAGTGGGCAGGCGGAAGAGAGACAGCGAACAAGAGAGAGGGAGAAAGAGAGAGTGAGTGAGTGGGAGGGAGGGGGAGAGGGGGCTACATCACATCCCCCTCCGAAACGTTGGTGAAAAATGAAAGCCTCTTTCAGAGAGGAGCAAGTCCATGAGCCGCGGTCAGCCCCGCCCGCCCGCCCGCCCCGCCAGGTCTCATATTTTCGGACCTACCCCCCCCCCCCTCCCCTTCCCCGCATCGCCCCTTTCCCCTGCCCCTCCCCTTGCAGCTCCGCTTCTGGTGTTTCGACCGCAATAAATGGCTCGGCAACCATTACTTCCTAAATGGATGCGGGCGCGTCGTTATGGCAACACGGTCAAGGAGGGGGCGGGACCAGAAAGAGATAGGGAAGGGGGGGGGGGGGGGGGTTGCGAGAGCGAGAGAGAGAGAGAGAGAGAGAGAGAGAGAGTGCAAGGGCTTCATATTACACTCCATCAGAGCCGGGCCGCCACTCCTCCGGCAGCCACGGCCTGCCACCGCGTGACTCGAGGTGCACACGAGTCGGCCGTCTCGTAATCGTAAAAGACATACTTCTCGTTCCACACACACACACACTCACACACACGCACGCAACGCTTGTCGCCGCTGCAAATATAGAGGCGCGACAGCACAGAGAAGTTCCTCTCGCCATGTGAATGTAGTACGGAGACGCGCATATAAAGCGAGAGGGAGGGAGAGAGACAGAGACAGAGCCACATTCCACACTCCTCAGCCCTTCAGCCGACGTCGTGCGGTGGCCCCCCTTTTAAATTCATCGCACGGCAGTCCCCCCGGCGGCAGAACCCGGCATATCGGCCGGCCAGAAACCGGATAGCAGTACGTGTTCGGGCCGCGCTGCGCTGTGTAGTGTGTGTGCCGGGCGGCGGCTGATTAATCCCAGCACCAACACACACGCACACACACACACGGAGCGGATCACACCGCATATGACGACTCCGTTAAATCATTCGCGAGCGGCGAGGTGCGGCCGTCATCAGGCTGCTTGCGGTGCGCGGGCACGGCGCACACAGGCGGGGAAAAGGTGCGCGCGCGGCAGCCCCCTCTCTCTCTCTCTCTCCCTTTCTATTTCTGTTCCTCTCTCACTGTCCAATCTCCCCGTCTCTCTCCCTCGTCTGCTTCGTCGCGTCCCTCTTTCACAAACACACACACACACATACGTGACAGCCATTGATAATTCCGGACGGACTCCAGCCTGATAATAAACGGTTCAACATGACAGCCCCCAAACGCCTCCCACCCCACCCCACCAGCCCTGCCTGACCAGCCCTCTCCCCCCCCCTCTCTCTCTCTCTCTCTCTCTCTCTCTCTCTCTCTCCCAGTCCCGGGAGGTCGGCCGGCACTAGGCTTACCGTGCATTCTACGCACGGCTGCATCCGCCCTCTCCCCTCCTCATGGGGGGGCTGCTCCCTCCTTGGGGGGCCCCCTCCGCCCCTCTCTCTCTCTCCCTCTCTCTCTCCCTCTCCCTCTCACACACACAGTGGGAGGCCCGGGCCACTTAGTTGATTTTAAAACGCTTTTCGGCGCGCTCATGCAGAATTAAATGGAGCCCGTAAATAAAATATCGATCCGCCTCGCATTCTAGGCTAATGGCCGGGGCGTGGCGTGGCGTGGCGCGGACGGCATCAACAACTACTCACAATGCCAAACGCACACAATTTATACGCCATTTACATAGGGTGGCCACCACGCCCCGCCACGCCCCGCCACGCCCCGCCACCCCATTTTCACTTTTCGATTGACCCTCTTCGCCCCGTGCGATGTTTGCGTTGCGATGGCCCCAGGCCAGAGAGAGAGGGGGGGGGGGGGGGGGGGGGGGGGGGGGGTAGCAGTCACACACGCAGGGACCCGCCCGAGAGAATTATCACTAGAGAGAGAGAGAGGGAGAGAGAGAGGGAGAGAGAGAGAGAGAGAGAGAGAGAGAGAGAGAGAGAGAGAGAGAGGCACCGAAAAAAACTAGGTGCAGCGATAATTGATCCGTAAAGTGCCACCTTCCTCCCCGGGCTGGCTGGCCGTACTAATCGGGGGGAAGCCTTCCGACCGCCGCGGCCGCCGTCAGACCAGACAGTGCAGCAAAACCTTTCAGCACCAAACTTTTCACGTGCGCCAAACCAAAACCCGCGCCGCTGCCGCCGCCGCACGCAGCGCACACAACCGCACTGGGTACACGGATTTGCCTCTTTTCCTCCATTTCTTTTTTTTTTTTTGCAGCTCAAAAAATAAAATGCGCGGTGCGCGGCGCTGCTGCTGCTGCTGGAGAGCTGCTCTTTTGTGGATTAGGCCAGACGGTGACCAGAATAATGAGCACCTGACCCCCTCCCCTCTTACTCCACCGGGGACGTCCATGCCCCCCCCCCCCCCCCCCGCACGGCTAAGCCCGATGCCACAGATGGACAATGAGTGCTCGTCTCTCTCTCTCTCTCTCTCTCTCTCTCTCTCTCTCTACCCTTGCTGCATGTGTGTGTGTGTCAGGGGTGGGGGTTGCGTAAGGAGCAGCAGCTCGGCGGGGGGTCGTTACACTTAACGGGGTGAATCCATCATATGACAGCCGCGCGCGCGGTGTGCGAGGCGGTGGCATCATTAGGTAATTAGCGTGGCACTGAGCACACGGGCCAGCCCCCCCCCCCCCCCCCCCCACCCCTCTCCACCGGCTAGACGCGGCGGCGGCCACACCCCTCGCGGTAAAGTGAAACTGATGGCTTCCACCGCAGGCGATGCGCACCACAACAACAGCAGCAGCAGCAGCAGCAGCCCCGTGCTCTCCCGCCTGTCTCCGACCCCCTCGGCTCTCACTTTCAGGACCAGCCAGCCTTTGCATTACGCCCCCCCCCCCTCCCTCCTCCTTCCCCCCTTCCCCTACCGTCATGAGCACCAGCAGCAGGGTGGTGGGTAGGGGGGCATATATATATAATTTGAGAGGGAACTTTAAAATTATGACACTGCAACCCATGTTAATCACCTTGAGAGAAAATAAAGAGAAATTGTTTCCAGCGGCGCGCGCTGGAGGGACGGCGGGGCGTGGCGGCGGTGCAGCAGACTATATTCCAGTGCAATTACAGAGCGGGCTCCAGGGAGCGCGCGGAGCGGGGCAAAAAAATTACAATCATGCGGGAACTATATGATTTATTTTCGCGCGATTTTTTTTTTTTCAAAGTGAACAGATATAAAACGAGAGCAAGAGGGTCATTACTTACGAAAATCAGAGAGCGGTTTACGATTTTGAGAGCGAAAATAATATGGGATTGGGGAGGTCACCGCTCTCCCAGCGGAGAGAGACACCACGAAATCACGCGCAGCGCGCATCAAAATAGCTCATTACTTTCCTTTTTCCTCTGTCCTCTCTTGCTCCCCCTCGTCCCGCGCTCTCTTTTCACAGAGGCACCAGCACAGGGCAGGCAGTGGCGGCATGGTGATCCTCGTGACAAATTATCAGGGCGACTCCGCCGCAGCAGCGGCGGCTAGCAGCCTGGAAACAATCGAAAATCGCGCGCGCCGCTCCACAAAACCTGCCGCCGCCGCCGCCGGCTAAACCCCCTTTAGTCGCTGCGATCATGCGAGGGCATTTATCACCCGGCTGCTGCCCGCTGCGGTCGGACCCCCAACGCGGCCTACATTTTTTTTTTCGAGTGGCGTCAATAGCCGTAGGGGGCGGGCCGGGGAGGGGGGGGGGGGGATTCCATTCCATTGGACGGCGACGCCGCGCGCGCGCGCGCACACACACGCGGTTTCGGACCAGGCAGAGCGGCCCGAGGGGCGGCCGGGGGCGGCGGCTGCGTGCGGTGGCCAGCACCGTCAGCACGGGACTCGGCGCAATCAATGGCTCAATCAGGGCCCAGAAATGGCAATGGCACACACACACACACACACACACGCACACACACGGGGCATAACCAGAGCGCGCGCGACCAGCACAGGATGCGTCACCGCCGCCGCTCCCGCAGACGACGCCCTCGACGACCGCGCGGTCTGCGGGGGGTCTGCGGGGGGTCTGCGGGGGGTCTGCGGGGGGTCCCCGCCCCCCGGGCGCTGCCACAACACAGCTAATGCCATGTAGGAGTGGAGCCAGCAGCCGGCAGCCGGAGAGAGGCGGCTGGCCCTGGCCGCGGCCCCGGCCCGGCCGGCCCTGCCAGTACACAGGGCGGCGGCCCGCTGCCGTGCCAGACCGCACCGCACACAACCTCGCAAAGTTTGCCCGCACCAACCTGACCCCTCGGCATCCCCGGCCAGGCCCCCGTGCTGCTGGTGCCGCTGCGGTGCCGCCGGGCACAAATACGCGCATCCTCGCCAGCGTTCGTTACACTTACCGACAAATCCACTCGCACCTCACACCATTTTATATACCGCGTTCTTATTTTTTTTTTCCTGTTGGTTTTGTACTTTCTGCTTTTACTAGATACGGTGTGACAAATCTGGCAGGGAGAGGGACGGAGGGAGGGAGGGAGGAGAGAGAGAGAGAGAGAGAGAGAGAGAGAGAGAGAGAGAGAGAGCGGGCAGGAGGACGGTCCACTCGGTCGATAGCGCCGCGGCCGCACACAAACCTTTGGCGAACCCTTCTTATCTGGAGCGGACCTCTCCGCTGCACCCACGGGGGGGGGGCCCACATACCACCGGCCATAGCTTCTGCAGTCAGCACAACCGAAACAGGATCGCAGTACGAAATGCATCACCAGGACACTTTTAAAAAAATTGTGAAAAAAATTTGTAAAAATCTGTCTCTACAACTGAAACAAAACATGGAACCCGTTTCTTTTCCTGTGTCAAAGGGCCAGGGACCCCACCGACCGCGACCAGAACCAGTCGCCGTGCACCCACTCTGGGCGGCCGGCACCCCATCGGGCCCCACCGGGCCCCACCGGGCCCCACCGGGCCCCACCGGGCCCCACCGCACCCCACCATCCGCACGCAGGAGCACTTTAGGTTCACTCACCGGCCGGACCAATCAAGGGCAGCGCCGTGGAACACAGCGAATTAGCCACCGCCGCACTCTGCTAATGTTCCCACCCGAAAAAAAAGAGAGAGAGAGAATCAGATGATTTTTGTAGGAAGAAAAAATATACTGAGAGAGAGAGAGAGAGCGAGAGAGAGGGACTGAGAGCGAGAGAGAGGGACTGAGAGCGAGAGAGAGAGAGAAAGTGCAGGGAGGGGTCAGAAAAGGTATAGAGAGAAAGGGTATGGGCACTCTGAAAAATTTTCCTAAATTTATTTCCGTCCGTCTGGACGCACTTTTAAATCTGCACCTCTGCTGACGACCCCAGCCGCCGCCGCGTGACCGCGGGCGGCCACGCACTCGGCGGCTCTCACCTGCTGCTCGATAAACCCCAAACTTTTCTCATGCCGCCCGCAAAATGTCCCCTCCTCACACCCACACGCACACACTGCTGTCGCCAGCTCTCACACCCTTCCGGCGAGTCCTCTCTCTCTCTCTCTCTCTCTCTCTCTCTCTCTCTCTCTCCCGCCATTTCACAATTTTACGGACTTTTTGCACACCATATCCTCGCACGAAACTCTCAACATCCGTCTGGCAGCACATTTCTCAGAACGACCGACCGTCGAGAGAGAGAGAGAGAGGGGGGGGGGAGGGGGAGAGCTTAAGGCGAGAGAGAGAGAGAGGGAGGGAGATGGAGGGAGGGCAGTGGGGCGGGGTCGATGGGTCCACCGCAGACCAGCGTCCATCGCCACGGTCCGCAAGGGAGAGGCGATGGTCCTCTAACGCTCCGAGCACGGAGAAGGATGGAGATGGTGAGAGCTGAGCGCGGCGCACAGCGCACAGCACACAGCGCACAGCAGCGTCCGCAGCAGCCGGGCTGAAATGAGGGAGGAGAGGGCGAAAAAGTTAAAGAGTGTGTGTGTGTGGGAGGGAAGTGCTCGAGTGCTGCAATCACACCGAGCGGGGTGAGGGAGAGAGAGGGAGAGAGCGAGAAGGGTAGAGTATTGCAGGCAGCACTTACTGGGGGTGGGTGGGTAGGGACCGAGTGTGCTGCACTGTCAGTGTATCCAATAACATTATTTTCGCTCGAATATCAATGTCGTGTGCTGCATTCCATTCTGCTTCCTTTTCTATATTTCGTTCTTTTAATAAGAAAAGAGAGTTGCTCTGGCGACAAAAGGCAGCACGGGTAAGAATGCCAGTGCAGTTACTCCGTGGGGAGCCCCCTCCACACACACACACACACACACACACACACACACACACACATCAGGTGCTGATGGCCCACAACAACGCCACCTGAATCCCCGGACATGCATCTCACATGCAGTGGTGCTGCCGGGGCCCCGAGGCCGCCACCAGCAACAGCAGCGGGGCCCTCCGGAGGGACCAGCATCCCTCTGGGGGATTAGACGCCTTTGCTTAATCCCAAGGAAGGGGAGGAGGGGGGGGCAGGGCGGGGCCCCCGCGGCCGCCAGGCGCGGTAGATTTATCTGGTCCCAGGGACCACATAACGGCGACAGCCATTTGAATTTACTCCCCCTTCCTCCTCCGCCCCATCACACCCTTTCGGGGCCAGAGCAGGGCGGGGCGGCGGGGCGGCGGCGGGGACTGCTCCGCGCTGCTGGAAAAAATCGACACATTCCCCCTTCCCACGGCGGCCCCGCGGCCCTCACGCCCATCCGCCAGAGTGCAGCAACACGCACTCAAGTCGAGGAGGGGCGGCCGAGGCCGAGGCCGAGGCCCGGGGCGACGAGGCGCCGAGTCAGCGACGGTCCTCCAGGGCGCGCCGCGGGGGGGAGGAGGCCACGTCCTCCTTCGTTAGCATGCCACCGCAAACACCCCATGTCCGAAAAGTTCAAAATAATTTCAATTGTAAAAAAAAAAATGCGCGCGTATTTTTTAAAAATAAAAAAAAATTGATTCGGTGGCCTCTTGACTGCTGAGGCAGAGAGGTAGATACAGAACAACATTTTATTTTACAAAAAAAAGGAAGCGCAAAAAAACAACAAAGAAACCCGCGTTGTAAAGAAATTTCCCTAATGGCGATACTCGGCGTGCCCAACCATCTCTCTTCCTCGGAGACACTCCCCTTGTCGGCGGCCGCTGCCCTCAGAGTCGCTGCCTCGGCCGCTGCCTCGGCCCACGCTAATGGCTGACCGAGTCAGGAGCGGCCACGGGACACGGCAAACACTCAGCGAGGCGCGCGCAAACACGGCTGCTGCTGCTGCTGCTGCTGCTGCTCCTGGGAGTGCCGGCCGCGAGCCCTGCGGGGGCGGCGGGCCGCAGCGCCGGCGGGCAGTCAAAAAAACACACACAAAAAACACACGCGGAACCCGCAGAATTTTTTTAAAAAAGAAAGACAAATTAATTCAGCCGACTAGTTCGAAATACGACACAAAAAAAAAAATGTGCCACTCGACACATATACCCCGTCGTCTTGACATTGAGGCTGTCGGACACGAGAGCCCCGGGTGGGTAGGCAGCCCGCATGCGCCGGCGCTGTCGCGTTGCCTACCCGGCCTCGGTCGGGCGGACCAACGTGCAGAGCAGAGCGCGTCGGAGTGAGATAGAGAGAGAGAGAGAGAGAGAGAGAGAGAGAGAGCAGGGAGCAGAGAGCAGCGGGCGAGAGAGAGACAGAGCGGTTCATTGAAGGCGGCGACGCGCGGCATCGCAGCCCCCTGTTTGCTATGACTTTTGGCAGCCAAACACAGCGCATCATCGTCATCGCCACCGCAGTCATTTGTCGTTATTTGCAGATTCTCTCTCCCTCTCCTTCTCTATGGCTCCCTATCTTTGCGCTCTCTTTCTCCGCACACTCCCTCCCGACGCGCGGCATCGCAGCCCCCTGTTTGCTATGACTTTTGGCAGCCAAACACAGCGCATCATCGTCATCGCCACCGCCGCTATCTTTGCGCTCTCTTTCTCCGCACACTCTCAGAAACGCCCCGCCGCCGCGTTATACCAAGGTTACAGACCATCCTCCTTATAGGGAATTGGCGTGTTGAATCACAATGTAAGTGAACATAGAACTCCGAACCTATAATAATGGGCTGAGTTTTGTTCAGCGCGGTTATTAGCAATATCGGCGGCCATCCTCCCCTTGCAGTAAACGTTCCTGAGCGCAGAGGCTAGTGAGAGGCTTAACTCCACACAATCTCTCCCCCTCTTCCCCCGTTTTTCCCCCGTTTTTCTCCGTCTTTCTTGCTCGCCTCCCCGTCTCTCTCTCTCTCTCTCTCTCTCTCTCTCTCTCTCTCTCTCTCTCTATCTCTATCTCTCTCTGGCCCAGGTTTCGCAATGATGAGGCGACGCGGCGATACCAAACACTGTAGGAGAGGAGGCGGGCAGAGAGAGAGAGCGAGAGAGAGAGAGAGAGAGAAATGCCGATCGACCGACTGCTTGTGTGGGTCCAATAGAGCCCCCCTCCGCCTCCCCTTCCCCCGCATCTGTGTACCCATGTACTTACGACGTCCGCACAATGGCCTGCGTGGCAGCAATGCATGGCGCTCCGATACAAAAGGCGTAGGAGGAGGAGGAGGAGGTTAGGGAGGGAGGGAGGGAGGGAGGGGAGGGAGGGAGGGAGGGAGGGGAGGGAGGGAGGGAGGCTCTCACACCGTGCGCGGCAGTAGCAGCAGCAGCGCCGCGCGCCGAGAAGAGAATTGCGATCGAGAGCAATGGAGCTGAAGCCGAGACGACGTCGCTTTTCCCCTCCAATCTTCCCGTCTTCCCCGGCGCCGCCGCCGTCCGCCCTCGGCTGGCAAGTGTCCGCCGGCAGGCAGGCGGCATGAGCGGGCGTCATGGCGCGAGCACGAGAGAGAGAGAGAGAGAGAGAGAGAGAGAGAGAGCAGTCGCAGCATCTGCCGCTCCTCTACACTGACAAGAAGGGAGGCGTATCGGGCGGGAAGGGCTTCGTGATCAATATGCTCATCTCTAAGCGGCCGCGAGGAGAGGTGGGCGTGGCCGACCCCCGGCAAAGGGTACCGGACCCCCTGCCATAGGACCCCCCGCGAGCGGCCACGATACCCCCCGCAGAGGTAAGCGGACACAGAAACAAAGGGCCACTTTTATACCCTCCCCCTCCACCGACCACACCTGCCCGACGATGCCCCCGCGCCTCACACCGAACGCGGGCGCATCACACAGGGAGAAGGGTATAGGAAACGAAGCGGGAGAGGAAAGACAGAGAGAGAGACGGAGAGATCAGCCTGCCTCTTTCTCTCTTGTGCTGCCAGCGCCCGCACCAGAGGACGTGGGGCAGGAAGGAGAGAGAGAGAGATGTATATCCGCTTTCTGGCCACGTCCAGGGCGAGGTTACCGCCGCGTGCAGGATCGCGCCCGCCAACTTGGCAGGTGCTGCTCCGGAGTGGAGGGGGGGGGGGGGGGGGTGCGACGGTATTACTTATTCTGGCCGAGGGGTTAAAAGAGCATGCATGGCTACACACCTGAAAACACGGCAGCGGCCCGGAACAGAGATATCACAACTTATTTTGCAGACCGCTGCACTTTAACTCGCGTCGGCGGAAGCGGCAATCTCCGCGGCGGGAAATTTGAAATACTTCTTCGAGGGTAGAGAGGCCTCCCCCGCCGCGGTCCGCCCACAGCAGTCGAGTCGCGTTTCTGCCCCCGGCCCCCTCCTTCTGAGACAGGTAATGGTGGAGACACTTGTAAGCAAAACCGGGTCGGCGCGCCATAAACCACGCGCCGTGGCGGCGGTAACGTTTTCCTTTACCGGCATTAGCGGCGCACGGCCACACATCCGGGGGGGGGGGGGGGGGGCTGCCTTATAGTACCTGCGGCTGGCGACCCAACGAGACGGCTGTGGGGCGGCGGCAGACAGCGTGGCGCCGGGGTCAGGGGTCCGGGACAGTGGGCGGCCCAGTGGGCGGCCCAGTGGGCGACCCAGTGGGCGGCTAGCGACAGCCCAACCGGCTGCCCTCTGAAATCATCAGCCATAAAGAGGGGAGACACGCCGGCGGCCCGGCCGTCGTGCCGTGGTGGTGCGGGGAACGGAGGGGGCCCCGAAAGGGGGCGGGGGGCTGCTCAAGGCGAGTCACGTCTGTGGCAGCGCCCTGGCCGGGGCCCTGGCCGGGGCCCTCGTCCTCTGCCTCCGGGCTGCCCGACTCGAATCTGCCACCGCCGCCATCGCTCCCGCCGGACTGCCGACCCGGCAGAGGCTGGCAGAGGCTGGCGCCCCTGATACCGTCAGGCGGCCACAGGCGGCCGCAGTCATCAGCGCGCTCAGCCAGTCTACACCGCGCCGCTCAGCCGAACTACCATGCAGAGCGCGCAGCAAAACTACAGCACGCGCCACATGCTGCGCCGCTCAGCCAGTCTACAGGGACGCTCAGACAGTCTACAGCACACGTGCCGCTCAGCCGGTCTACAGTACGCGCCGCAGCCGCCGCCACTCAGCCGTAGCCCCACGACGCCCATACAACTTTGTTTCGGCGTGGCGCGCACAGGAGTGAAGGCACACACACACACACACACACACACACACCGCACGGAGCCAAGGGCGCGGCGAGAGCAAGAGAGCGCGCGCACGCACGTGGGAGCAAGCGAGAGAGAGAGAGAACTCCTCTTTCCTTTTCTCGGCAGTTTGGCTGCGGATTCAGCGCTCATCCGAAAACGCTGATCTCGGCCCCGGCTGCTGTGGAGGCTGGCTGCTGTGGCTTGCCGCCGCGGCTGGCTGCGCTCGTCACGGCAGAGGCGGCGCCCACGTGCGACACGGGCCCCCTGCGGGGCGCGGCGGCCCCCGGCGGGGCCCGCGGGGGGCTAAACAGCATTACCATGCCGGTCCATGCCCCGCAAGACCCGCACCGCACAGAATTTCCCTACCATGCACACCCATAAAAAAACAACAAGTTTGGGGCGCGCCCTCCCGCCGGGGGGCCGCACGGCACCGGGCCCGGGCCCCGGATCTGATGAGAAGAAGGGGTTAACAAATCGGCTGCCGATACGTATAGGGCCTCTTTACCCGCGGGAGGGGAGAGAGCCGCGCCCCGCCGCCGCTGCCTCTCGTCGGGCGAAAAGAGAGCGCCAGAGAGATTCATGGATCGTGTCACGACAAGGCAGTTGGCGAGTGAGGGAAACGCTCATGAGAGAGGCTGCGGCTGCTGCTGCTGCTGCTGCTGCTGGGGGTGCGGGGCCGGGCGGTGCGGCGCTCGAGGGGGAGGCCGGCCGGGAGGCCCCGGAAGCCCCGGAGGGTGGTGAAGGGTTGGCTCTAGGAGGGCGGCCGCGCCGCGCATACATATCAGCCCGGCCCCTCCCACCCCGTTTTAACATTTGAGCGGTGACGCTAATTGTGGGAGTACAGCGGCATCTGCCGCAAGAGAGGGTGTTGAACACGCTCAAACACACGGCACTCGGCCACCGCCGAGGGCCCCTCGATTCCATTCTCTCTTCTCTCTCTCTCTCTCTCTCTCTCTCTCTCTCTCTTTCTCTCGAGCGTGATAAGTAGGCAAGGTGCAGTGCAGGCAGAGTACGAGGAAAGGCAGGGTGAGTATAGGCAGGGTGAGTATAGGCAGGGTGAGTATAGGCAGGGTGTGTATAGGCAGGGTGTGTATAGGCAGGGTGAGTATAGGCAGGGAGTATAAGGCAGGTAAGCTGCGGGGCGGCGTTGCGGAACACATCAGCCGCGGGGGCGTGGCGCCGTGAGGGTGAGCGGGGGCCGTAGGAGCAAATGGCGCTGCATAGGGGGCGTTTATCGTCGCTGCCCCGCGGCACAGCGGCGGCGGCGGCGGCGGCGGCGGGGGCAGCAGCAGCCAGCGCCCCGAGAAACAATTAGCAAACGACGGGCTCAAAGTTTGCGCGCGCCGGCGGGACGACGGCGGCGGCAGCGTTGTGCAGGGCGTTATCTTTCAATACGACGTGCAGCAGGCAGCAGCGCTGTGCGGCAGTGCGGGGGTGTCCGTACGGGGCAGAGCGAGACAGCAGGAGGAGGAGAGAGAGAGAGGGAAACATCCCAGCTGGGAAAATGACCGCGAAACCAGGCGGCGGCGGCGGCGGCGTCGGAGCCCCGCGACTCCACTTGGCTCCCGGCGGCGTGTTGACAAGTTGGCGTGCCGCCGCCTCGCGCCTCCTTCGCGGCGGCGGTGCGGCGCTCCCCCCCGCAATCTCCACGGGGCGTAAAGGTAACGACCGCATACACGCGGCGGATCGGTTATGGGCCGAATTCCTCGGCGACACCACCAGCGCGGCCGGGTGATGGCGGTGGGGGCGGCGAGGGCAGGCCGGGGCCGCCGCCACCGCGTCGTACACACACACACACAAAAAAAAAAACTATTTCTTTTCTAGAAAATTTTCAAACTATTTGTAACGGAAAATTTCAAAACGATTGCTATCGTCGTGTTTTATTCACTGTACCAACAACAACCAAAAAAAATCGTGTATCCATAAATAAAATGTTTAAAAATCTTTACAAACTATTTTGGGAAATTCCCAAACAACAATTTGTATCACAATTTTCTGAAAAAGTTTCCCACAATGCAGGTTCGGTAGTGATTCAGACTGAAAATAAAAGTGCAGGGAAAGAGAGGCGAAAACAGTTCCCCTGAGTGAACAAATACAAATCAAAGTCCCCAGCAGCAGTAGTAGTATAGCAAAGGGAGGAGGAGGTGGAGGGCCCGCGGGGAAACGACGGGGGAGAGATAAAAAAAAATAGAACGAAAAAATAGAAATCGGAAAGCAACGAGGAAAATTTGGCCCCGGGGAACGCGGCGGGCGTGCGTCGGTCGCATGTATGATCACTGAATTTGACAACAATCCATACCAGAGCCGCCCGCCGAGCCCTCCTGTGTGTGTGTGCCGCACTCTGCTGGGGGTGGGAGAGAGACGGAAACAGTCATAGAAAGAGAGCGATAGAGCGAGGACACACACCGCGCCGCCGCCGCCGCCGCCGCGGGGAATCAAACTCCCCCCGCGAGCGCGCGCCCGCCCCGCCTGCCCTCGAAACTACGTTGTACGCGCGCGCGAATGCAAGGGACGAAAAAAAAGGAAAAAAGGGTGGAAAAAAGAAGGAATGGAATTGACGACGCGCGACGCGGCCTGGTTGGCACGCCCCCAGCAGACCACTTGACAGGCCTGGAGGGTTTTAAGTGTCGCGCGTCGCCCCCCCCCCCCCCCCCCCCCCCCCCCCCCCCCCCCCCCGCCCTGCCTCGGACCGCGTCCGCGGCAAATGTTGTCGGAGTGGACCTTGCCATAACAAAAACACCCCCGAACCCGTCTCCGGGCACATTGATAGAAAATACACTCTCTCGCGGCCCCTCCCCTTCGCTGCTGCGGCTGTCTCCGCCGCGACCCGCCTGCCGCCTCTCTTCGCTGTATTATTCGGACGCGTCCGGAGCGGCCGCAGAGAGAGAGAGAGAGAGAGAGAGAGAGAGAGAGAGAGAGAGAGAGAGAGAGAGAGACCACGGGGACGGGGAGCGACCGCGCGGCACAATACGGGGGGGCCATGGGGTGCGACGAAGAGGGAAATAGCGCGCCGAGGGGAGGGGGCGGGGGGGAAGCTTCCATGTGTCGAACGGCGCTAAAACCGCGCGATACGCGATATGCCCCATAACAGCAGCGGCACAGTGGCGCGGTGAGGGTCCGTAAGCGGATTATTTGAAAGTCAGATTCCGGTCTGCTCATTGCTGGTCCGGGCGGGCGGGGGGGAGAGAGAGAGAGACGCACACACAGCGGGAAAGGATGGGAGAGAGAGAGAGAGGGTGAGAGACACGAGGCGGGCAAAGAGGCGGTCGCCGACTGCACGGGCCGTATAAAGGGAGCGGCGGCGGCGGCGGCGCGGCGCTTGCAGTACGATAAACGCGCCGCGCAGAGGGCTTTGGGTCCGAGTGCGGCGGGAGGAGGAGTGGGGGGGGGGGGGATGTCAAAGGATCCCTGGAGATACATAAAGCGGCGTTAGCAATCAGTTCCGGGGGGCCGGGCCGGGTCACACGAGGCCTACACGTGGCCTACACGTGGCTCACACGTGGCCCACACGACGTGGCCACGACCGTTACGTGGTATATGCGGACGGCCGCGTTGCTCTGCTGCTCGGTCACACATCATACACGCCGACTGGCCGAGGACCTCTCTCTCTCTCTCTCTCTCTCTCTCTCTCTCTCTCCTCTGTCTCTGTGTATGCCTCCCTCTACTCTCTCTCTCTCTCCGTGTGCCTCTCCGATACCGCGAGCTGTGAGGCGGCAAATTAGCGAACGCGGCGCCGTCACACAAAGCACGCACACACACACACACACACACACACACACACACACACACCGCCCGCCTCCCAGCGCCGCTCCATCACAAAGTTGTCAGCAATAGGCGAGCAGTTGTGGAATATAACCGCGGATCTCGGGTCCCGCAGTTACGTCGGCCCCTTGCGCCATCGCGGCCCGACCGACCGACCGACCGACCGGCCGACCCTCCCCAACAGAAGCCCCTGCCCTCCCCTCTCTCTCTCTCTCTCTCTCTCTCTCTCTCTCTCTCTCTCTCTCCCTCTCTCTTGGGGCCACCTGGCGGGGTCTGCTGGGGAGGGGGGCGGCGGGGGCCACAAGCTGACGGTGCACACAGACCGAGCGGAGCTGGAGGAGGAGGAGAGGTGACTCCCCCAGCGCGACACCTGAGTGAGAGAGAGAGAGAGAGAGAGAGAGAGAGAGGGCGACAGCGGCGTCACAAAGTTTGGCAGCGCTCAGCTTGGCGCGCACAGATTCGCCGCTCTCAGGGCTCGCGGAGCGATCGCTCAGGCGGGAGGGCCGCGAGGCGAAGCGGAGCTGTGGAGCTGCGGAGCTGCGGAGCCCGTGTGAGGAGGAGCAGGCCTCGCAAGAGTTCTGCCGCCGTGAACCCCTGTGGAGCGAGAGAGACGGCAAAGCCATGCGTGGGGCAGAGAGAGAGAGAGAGAGAGAGAGAGAGAGAGAGAGAGAGAGAGAGAGAGAGACGGGGGGAGCGAAACCCCGCCGCGCCCGCTCGCGCCTGCCGCCTCCCGCGCCTCCTCCACTTGCCAAAGTGGCGGTGGCAGCGCGAGGCCAAGCTCCTCTCAGACCGACCGGCGTTTTAAATTGGAAATGCCGCGCGATAGCGGCCGATGAGAAAGCTCCGCGGGGCCCGCCGAGCCCCCGCCGAGACACGCCCCCCCCCCCCCCCCCCCGCCATGCCACCGCCGAGACCCCCACGCCCAGCCATGTAAATGAATCCATCGCCTTTTTATATTCACGGGCGCGAACCGATATCTGCGTGTATGTGGGGGGAATGTCAGGCCCGGCAGAGAAAGGGAGAGAGAAAGAGAGAGAGGGGGGGGGCAGAGAAGGAGAGAGAGCGAGAGAGAGAGAGAGTCCGGGTGACGCCGCGGGGTAATGCGACCGACCGGGAAAAAAGTCGCCCGCGGAAAAAGGGTGAGGTGAGGTATAATTTGCAATTCTAATGGTCGTTCGGGGGGCTCCGTGCGGGTGGAGCCCCCCTCCCCCCCCCCCCCCCCCCCCCCCCCCCCCGGCAGCCTCCGTGCCGCGCAGCACGACCTTCCACACGCCCGGCATGCGACAGCGCGGCCCGGGCTCCGCCGCGCGCCGCGTGTGTCAGACAAGGAGAAACGAAACGTCGTGCCGAAACAAAATATCTCTGTGAGGCACACACACACATGGCGACGCCCGCCCGGCCAACCCCGCATAGCGGCATGGAGCAGTGCATGCATACGACGAGAGAGAGAGAGAGAGAGAGAGAGAGAGAGAGAGGAGGGGGAAGGCGGAGGCGGAGGGAGAGAGACGACAGTAGCAGTCCTCTGGGATGTTCGGACCTCATCTAAGACCAAGGCGGGCTGGGCTTGGCCGGCCGGCCGGACCGGGAGGGGAGAGGGGGGGGGGGGGGTCGAGCCCAGCGGGGCCAACAAGGGAGCGTGCCCGAGGGGGCGCGGAGGTGCAGGAGGGAGAGGGGAGGGGAGGGGGAGGGGGAGGCCCTGGCCGGGATGTAAACCGGTTTACGTCGTGGGGGACTCCCCCCGCAGCAGCGGCGCGAGCCACGAGAGCAGCTCTGCAATCACGCCGGGGAACGGTCAGCCCGCTAAAGTGTTGTAAAGGCAATAACCCGGCGCCCGCTGCCGCCGCGAGAGCGAGAGAGTGAGAGGCCAAAAGAGAGAGAGAGAGAAAAGGAGAGAGCCGCGGGGAGAGAGGCGGCCCAAACGCGATAATCCCGCGAGCAGAATAATCACAGCAATCGCCAAGGCGCGGCCAACTCCATCACGGCCGCGGCCGCGTCGTACAGGACGAGGGCCGGACGGCGCGGCTACTCGGACGGGAAACGAGAAAAAATGGCGGCGGCGGCGGCGGCGGCGGCGGCGGCGGCGGCGCGCACGCCGACCAAAACTTTCTAATCCCGACGAGTGATAATAAAAGTTGGGAAATGGCTTTAGGAAGTACTCGGAAAATATAAAGCGGGGGGGGGGGGCGAGAAAAACCGGTCTCGAGGAAAATAAAACACAATAATAATTGAAGAGTGACCCCGGCCGCGGGCGACGGTACCACGGCTCTGTGAGTCTGACGGCGGCGGCACGGCGCCTGCGGCTCCCGGGGTAGGCCGGCCCGCACGACACGCGTGTGCGGCGAGCCCGTGGCTGCCCACCCGGCACGGCGCCCGGTGCCCGCACGGAAGACGCCGTCTATTCCACAAACATCCTACCGATCGGCGACTCGCACATTAAATCCTCACCGGGCCGGAACGGTTTTTTAATATTTTTTTTTTCGTCGGCACAGCACAGCGTCCGGCGGAGCTGCTACCCCCCCATTGGATAAGGCGGGGTCCGGACGGGCGCCGCCGCAGCCGGTGCGGATAGCCAGCAGGGGTCTCTGCGGGGGGTCTCTGCGGGGGGTCCTGCGGGGGGTCCTGCGGGGGGTCCTGCGGGGGGAGAAGAGATCGGGGCCAAACCGAGGAGCATCAATCGAGGGCCAAGTGGAAGCCGCGACGCTGAGCCAGGCCAGACGAATCGGGGCCTCCATTTACACTGATGTAAAATGGTGCGGCAAATGTTTAAAAAAAAAAAAAATCATCACGTAGCCATGGCAGATAATGCAGAAAATGATTTTCATAAAATATCGTAAACAGTATTTTGTAATTTTTGTTCTCTGTCAACCATGGCACGGCCGCGATTTATATCGATTTTTAAACTAATTTATTCGTCTCGTCACTCGCGAACTGGGTGATATTTTTTTCCAAGTACACTGCCCCGGCCGCGGTGAAGGACCGCAACTGTCTGATTGATTCCCGCTGATAAGTAAAACGATCGTGACCGGCTGACCCCCCGCAGAGCGGAGCGGACCCCCCGCGGGGCCCGGCAGGGGGCCCCCCGCGGCGGCCCAGTCGAGATGGATTACTTGGAGGCCCCGGGGATGACTCGGCGAGGGACGCCGCGACAGACAGGGCGAAACGAGCAGCGACCACGGCGAAAAGAGAGGCAAAAAAAATATATATGAAAGTTTACTTTAAAAAGAAAAAAAAATAGGCGAGGGAAGGAAAAGGAGGAAAAGTCGAGAAAACGTTGGTGTTTACTTGGAGAGCCTTCGCGCCGCGGCGGCCGCGGAACCTCTCTCTCTCTCTCTCTCTCCTCTCTCTCCTCTCTCAGCGCGACGTCACGGGCGACAATTGGCGTCGTTTGCTTAGAAATGCGGTGAATTATTGAGCCCCGCGCGCGCGCGCTCGGCGAGAGTCGTCGACACGTCACGCCCCCGCGACACACCCCCCCCCCCCCCTGCCACGCGACCGCCACGCGACCGCCACGCGCGGTCACGGGGGCGTGGCGTGGCGGCGCTGCTGGGGGTCCAACTCCTGAAAAGAAGTTGGCCAACTCCGCAAGCCAGTCGCACGCATCACAAATAGTAGAGTGCGCGCGGCACGGCCGTCACCGAGGTGCTCGGGGAGGTGGTGGTGGTGGTGGTGGTGGTGGTGGTGGAGGTGGTGGTGGTGGAGGTGGGGAGGTCCCCCGGGGCCCGGCCCGCCCCCGGCCGCCTCCCCCGGCTGCTGCTGCCGCCGCCGCCGCTGCTGCATCTCCATGTGCCACTCAAACGGACGACGCCGTAAACACCGCTCCCGATCGTATTCCAGGGATCATAAGGCTCAGAGTCCGGGCCGGGACTGTTTACGCCCGACGGCCTCCTCCGGGACCGGCCTGGACCCCCCGCTGGCGCCGCTGCCGCCGCTTGCACAGGACGACGACGCTACCTCGTAGCACGACGCTCCCTTTCCACTACCGGAGATAAAATCAGCCATCCCCTGTCCTGGGGTGTCCTTGGCAGGCCCTTGTGCGGGATTACACGGACAGCGTAAAGCCCCGGGGAAGAGAGAGGGAGAGAGACAGATAGAGAGCAGCAGCGAAATGTGATTTGGACGGATCAGATGCGAGGCCGCCGCCGCCGCCGCCGCCGCTGCCCTGGCCAGGTACGTATTGCTGCACCTCGAAAGCCCTTTCCCGCGGCACCTGCTCCAAGGGTTATATGACGGCCGGACGACAGGGCACCTCACCCCCGCCCCCCTCCCCCCACTCCAACCTGCTGCCCCCCAACCCCCCAACCCCCTCTCCCTCCCCCCGATTGAATAAAGGCATCCCAGACCATCCGGGAGATTGGGAGCGGAGCGGAAGGCGCAGCCAAGGAACGGCTAACGACTCAATGTAGCAGACCAATTTCCGTACCGCGGGGGGTTTGGGGGGAGGGGGACACAAAAGGAGAAGGTAGTGGGAGGGGGAGGGGAGGGGGGTGCGGCAGCACGGTCAGCCCCACCATAGAGAAGGGTCCGGCAAGGATGTCCTTTGATTTAGGACTTCCATTAACAGTCGATCAAGTGCGATAGAAAGGAGTCCGAGAAGGGAGAGGGAGAGAGAGAGAGAGGCGGAGCGCCGGGAGCAGGAAGCAGGGAAGGAAGGGGGCAGCGCGGACGAAGCCCGGCGCCGAACGGAGTGAGCTGTTAGGGAAGCGCTACGTTCGAAAGGGGAAATAGTCTTGGCCGGTCGCCGGCGCTGGGTGGACGCCCCCCCCCCCCCCCCCCCCCCCCCCCCGAGCCGTATAGAGCGTCGCGAGATTCACTTCCATGTAAGCCGGCGCTTTTCAAATCGATTCTCCATATATATATAAGGCGGTGCGATATCCAAAGCCTTCCAAAAGGAACCCCCCTTTCCTTCTCTCTCTCTCTCTCTCTCTCTCTCTCTCTGTTTCTCTTCGCAGCGTCTTGGATCGGTCGGATCGGCGGTCCGAAATACAGCGAGAGAGCGAGTGAGAGAGGGAGAGCCAGAGAGAGAGAGAAAGAGGGGGGGGGGGAGAGAGAGAAAGGTCTGCAGCAGAGGAGGTCCATTCGCAATCACTTGGGGCAGACAATGGTGGCAGCAATGGCGGCGCGGGGAGCCCTGGTGTGCCCGGCGACGGGGCGGCGGGGCGGCGGGGCGGCCCGGACCTATCAAACACGTCGCTGAAGAGACCGCCGCCCGATACAAGTTGCCGAGGGAGAGGAAATGAAAGGAAGGGAATTACACGGAGCGAAAGGAGGAGCGGAGCATTGGCCGGCCGGCGCCCGTAGCGATGCAGGGCGCGCAGCGATGCTGATCGGGCACCTGGTGCCTGCTGTCAGGTCCAACGTGAAAACTTGAAAGGAATTCCATACCGGTCCGCCCGGAAGTCTTCGGAGACGGCTTTAATGTAGGTCAGCGGGTCGGAGCGCTCCTCGTACTGTTTTCCCCACCTGCACCAAAGGCCCCTCCGACACACACGCGCATTGATGACGCTTGAGGTGTGGTCCCCGGGACTTCGTAGGGGGCCTCCGTGGCCGCGCGGGGCGCCGTGGCGCCGTGGCGCCCACGGACCGCAGCATTCCACCTCACACCTGGCCGACTCCCGGGGAATGCGGGGCCGACGGTGCGGCGCAGCGAGGGGGGAGAGAAGGCCGCGCCGCCGATTCAAGGCGTTTGAAGGGCAATCCGCACGATTGGAAAAGCAAAAAAGGGGTCGGGCGAGCGGCGAAACGCGTTCCGTAGCGCGGAAAACGAACAGCAAAGGGAGATGGAAACGGTAAGAAAAGTAGTCGGGCAAGGCGAGGATCCAATCCATCAACCTCCGGCGGCTCCGGGCCGGCTCCGGGCCGGCTCCGGCAGCCCCGGGACACGGCCCCGGCCTCCCCTCCCCCCGCCCACTTGATTTCGACACCACCTTTATTTCGTGCCACAAAAGAAAGGGAAGGCAGGCGCCCCTTCACCACGGTCAGTGTCCGCGGCCGTCGGTGTCGGAAAGGCTTTCCGGCCGGCTTCCCGACCACGCCCACTCCTCCCTCGCATAAAACCTATCATTTTGCATACAGAGCTGTTACTTTTAAAAATCTAAAAAAAAAAAAGATTTGACTAATCTTGTGGTTGTGGCAGATGAACATAGTCGACATATCGAATCGATGCAAAAAAAAATCCCCTTTTCTTTCGACTTTTTTTTTCTTCATGTCTGCGCGGTGAACTTGGTGCCGACTTTCTGGCGCGGGCTTTGCGAATCATTTGCCGCCATCGCGCACGACGCCGTGCACGGCGCCGCGCGCGACTTTGCTCCGTACGACGATGACGACGACGACGAAGCAGTTTGGGAAGTCAAACTGAGAGAGGCGGCGGCGGCGGCGGCGGCAGCAGCAGCGGGGGACGAAAGGTACCCCGCGCGCGCCGAGGCGTCACCACGCCGGTAATGGCTCCGCGGGCTCCGCGACGGTCTTCGCGGGGGCCGCCGCCGCCGCCGCCGCCGCCCTGCCGCCGCCGCCGCCGCTGCCGCCGCCGCCGCCGCCGCCGCTGCCCCAGTTCCCGCGGCGCCCTCAGATTCCGCCCCGCTTTATACCGACGGACGCGAGCGGCATGAGCGACGGCGGAGAACTACACGGCGGCGGCAGCTCAGCCTACGCCGCGCCGACTTGTGCCGCCGCCGCCGCCGCGCTCAACTTTTCCGTCCAATTGAGCAGGGAGGGCAGAGCGGCGCGGCGCGGCGCGGAGCGGCGCGGCTTCGCTCAGAAGCTTGGCGCAGAGCTTCGCTCGCGCGGCGGCTTCGCTCACGCGGCTTCGCTCACGGCCCCGCCCAGCAGCTTGCACAGCGCATCGCGCCGAGTGAGCAGAGAGGCCGGCCGCGAGGCCATGTTTCACTGGCAAAAGTCCCAGGCTCGCAGAAGAGCCCCGCTGCCGCAGCTGCTGGCTGCCGCTTCTGGAAGGCCCAGGCGGTCCACTTAGAGTTCCCGGGCCGCCGCCGCCGCCGCTTCTGTGGAACTCGAAACCGCGCGAGCGGCAGCAGCGGGCGGCCTAACCTTTACCAGGCTACCGTACACCGCACACAGGGCAGTGGCAGGGCGTCTCAAAAAGGACTTCTCGAAAGAAAAAAACAGCGTTTTTTTTCGAGCAATGTATACAACAAAGTTAGTTCTAACGTTTTCAGAAAGCAGGAGAAATAAAGAGCCGAAATGTTGATGAAAGCGAAACGACGGCTGAAATGGGCGTCCGCCTATCTGACGCCGCGACTCCCTTTTTAATTACCCATCACGCTTATCAGGCGCCGTTTATCAGCGTTTATCGCACTCACCTGCAACAAAAGAAACAAAACGGCCGCCATTAGTTACGACATTTCGCATTACCGGATCATCTCGGCAAGACACACACACACACACACAGAGGGAGAGAGAGAGGGAGAAAGATAAGAAGATTATTTTGGAAGTAAAAGTACGTGCCTGTCTTCCCCCCCCCCCCCCAAAAAAAAGACAAAAATAACGAGTTTGTTTTCGTGTGCAGCGCGGGAGATTTAAAATATAAGAAACGTCAGAGCGCAGGGGGCGCACAGCCGCCCCCTCCTTCTGCAACCCATTCCCATCTCCTCCGCACCCTTTTCATATTCTTATTTTTTTTCTTCTTGCGGCGCGCCATTCGAGTGCCTTGTCGTCCGCCCCCCTTGAAGATGACGTGGAGGACACTCAAGCGCAGAGATATACGGCTGTGCCAATATTAAAAGCGGGCCGGTTAGTCTGCGGGGGGTCCGGGTCCGCGGGGGGTCCGCGGGGGGGGGGGGGTCCGCGGGGGGTCCGCGGGGGGTCCGCGGGGGGTCCGCGGGGGACATGACGGACTGTCAGCGCCGAGTGCGATAAGCGCGCCCTTTAAATGGCTATTTCAGGGATGGCCGGGCAGCGGGGCGCGCACGGCGGCCGACAAAAGGGGCCGTAAAGTGTCGAAGGCAAAGGCGGCAGCGAGAGAGAGAGAGAGAGAGAAAGAGAGATAGAGAGAGGGAGGGAGGGCGGGGGTACAGGCGCAGGGGGGAGCAAGGAGGACAGAGGATGCAAAGCAGCGGAAAAAAAATTGCATCCCGTCCGTGAATAGCCTCTGGCCTGGCGGGGGCGGCGGGGGCGGCGGGGGCGGCGGGGGCGGCGCGGTCCGGCCGGCGGGCAGGGGAGGGCACGGAAGCGGCCGAGGGCAGCACACTTGGGGCGGCAGCAATGGGACGCGACGACACTCCAAACCACGGCCCCTCGCGACTCTCTCCGTCTCCGTCGCACCCATTGTACACACGGTACGCGCGGACCCGCGGCGGCGGCGGGAAAATTCAAAAGCTTTTGCGGGGGAGTTTTGTCCGGCCGGAGGAGGAGGAGGACGTGGTGGTGGTCCGCGCCCGATCCGATTCCAATCAAACCAATCAAATGCCGATAACGCGCCGCCCGCAGCACGTCCTCCTGCCGTGTTCCACACAACACCCCCCGCAGAGCCGCGCCCAACACACACACACACACACACACAACGAACATGTACTCGTGCAGGGAAATTCTTTGGCGGGGAGAAACTGGTGCGGGGCGTTGTGCGGCGCGCTGCTGGCCGCCTCAGATAGGGAGCGGTAACGACCGGGGTGGACGCAGCCGGCGCGGCTCCCAGCGCCGGCAGCAACCTCCTTTGGCAGACCGGGTACGTCCATTTGGCACGCCGGGAGGTACTGCCGCGCGTGACGTCACCATGCCGTCAGGCTGCTGCCGTGGGAGAGGGGCAGAGAGAGAGAGAGACAGGGGTGGGAGGGAGAGAGCGAATAGGGCAATGGATAAATTATTCACAGCCACTCACGGCGCGTGCCAAATTCATGGCGGTATCGCCGGTCCTCACTGCCGCCGCGGATAAGGGGGTCAGGGGTCAGGGTCACGGCGCGGCCGGGGTGTTGTGAGTGTGACTGTACCGCAATCTCGGGGTGAGGGAGAGAGAGAGAGGGGAGAGAGAGAGAGGGAGAGCGGACGGAACGAGAGCGGCCTGCCCTGTACAAGGCCCCGGCCGCTGGCTGGTGGTCTCCGGCCCTCTCTACCCGGCAGCATCTGGGGCGGCGATCCCGGAATATCAAACAGCAGCGCGCAGCGCAGGAAAAAACTTTTGACTTTTACTGTCCCGCTGACAGCAGCGGTCTGGCAGCGCTGCGCCCTCGTGTGTGTGTGTGTGTGTGTGTGTGTGTGTGTGTGTGTGTGTGTGTGTGTGCGCGGGTGGCAGTTGCCGCGCGCTCTCCGCCCGGAACCGAATCAGTGAGCAGCAACAAGATTATTTCGGAGAGCGGCCCCCCGCACAATGCGGGCCCCCCGCAGAGGGCCCCCCGCAGAGGGCCCCCCGCAGAGACCCCCCCCCCCCCCCCCAACTCCTAGTAGCTGTTCTCTAATACCGATACGTACAGGGAACCCTTCGCACCGCTTCCTGGTACCCCTCCAAACTATACGCAGCAGCGGCGGGGCGAGCTACTAGCAGGTGTATTGGCCCGCAACGCCACCGCGCCGCCTCCTCGCAGCAGCCCCGGCCGGGTTCCCACGTCGCACCGAGGGCATCACAAAGTTGAACAAGGCCCGCGTTGCCCGCGCAGCCCCCCCGCTGAGATTGACCCCGTTCGCCCGGAGGAGAGGAAGCGAGAAGAAGGAGGCGCTCTCTCTCTCTCTCTCTCTCTCTCTCTCTCTCTCTCTCTACGACGGAGCGCGCGCACAGCACAAGGTCCTTTTGTTATTTCATTTCCGCCACAAAACGCGCACGCAAGGCAAACGGGTAAAGTTTCTTTTTTTTTACCCCCCCCCCCCCCCCCGCGGAATGAGGGGGAGGAACAGGCCGTGCACAAATACCGCGTGACGCCCTCCCGAAGCGCGGCCGCCGCACTTGAAGGCGGCGCGGACGGCGCGCATTTCCATTTGTTTCGCTCGTCTCACATCCTGGCGGGCGGCGGGCGGGCGGTCCAGTTAATGCACGGAAGTCCCGTTTGGGCGTGGAGCGCCACCGCTGCCGCTGCTACGGGGGGGCCGACCGCGGGCACGCGCGCCCTCCCGAAAGCCGGGGGCGTGCGGCCTCTTTCATATCCGACCCCTCCTCCCCCTCCTCCTCCTCCTCCCCAACTGGAATGCCACGCAACCGCTGCCGCGATGCGCGCTCCGTTCAAAACTCCACGCCGGCAAAACACTTTGCGAAATTAGACCCCCTCGCAGCCGAGTATGGGCAGCAGAAGCAGCAAGCAGCTGCAATGTTCCCTCCGCCGTCACTTCCTCACGTATGCGGCAATAAAGTGCGTTAGCCCCAACGCACTGCAGATAGCGCCGAGCCGCTCTATCCGCAGCGAGCCTCACCGCGCTGTGTATAGTGTGTTGAGCGGCAGCAGCAGGCCGGCCGGACGGGCATAAAAAAGGCATTTTGGCCGCATTTGGACAGCGGCTCTGCTTCCTGCCCTTGTGCGAGAGAGCGAGCGAGAGAGGGGGGGGGGGGGAGGGAGGGAGAGAGCGAGACTCACTAACAGCGGCACGGCTGCTGCTCTCCCCGTTTTTTTCTCCCCCGACCCCCTCTCCTCCGCTCCGCACCTCTCCGTCTTCGTCGTTTTCGTCTCCTTCTTTCTGGCTTTCGGATGGACTTTTTCAGTCGACGTCTGCTGAGATATATACCGGGCGCCATATGAGGGCCGGGGCTGCTGGGTACCGCTGCTGGGCGGGGGCTCCGCCCTGCCTGCCCGCCCCTCCCCCGCCCGCCCCCGCCCCCGCCGCTCCCCCGCCGCTCCCCCGCCGCTCCCCCGCCGCGCCCCCGCCGCTCCCCCGCCGCTCCCCCGCCGCTCCCCCGCCACGCCCCCACACAGCCAGCCGCACAGGCAGCGGCCGCGGCGCTTCGCGTCGGCTCCGGGACCTCCCCAAACAGTTGGTATTTATCTTGGAGCCGGTCAGACTGCAGATACACATTCCCTCTCCCGCCGGGCGCGGGGCTCCAAGGGGAATACAGGATTACACCGAGTCGAGAGGTGGGTCCACACACACACTCACACACGGAGCGCGCGTCGTACTAAAAAGGGAGTCGCGTATCACAAGAAGAGCTTCCAGTCCACCACTACTATTTCCCCGTTCAGCGCGGCGGTCTGGTCTGGTGTGGCCCCCTGCGGACTCTCCCAGGAGCCCCACCCCCACCCCCCGCAATATCCCCTCGGCCGTGCGGGGCGGCGGAGCACAGCGGAGCAGAGCAGAGCCCTGCGAGGTGCGATGTGTACAGAGACGCGCCGGCAGTACGGAATCGTTCCGATTGTCTCCCGGGAAATGTTTAGCATGGATACGAGCGGCGGCAGCAGCGGCGGAGGCGGGCGGGGGAGGGAGGAGAAAAGCGAAGGGCTCAGAAACACGTTCGGCGGAAGAATAGACGACAGACAGACAGACAGACAGACAGACAGACAGAGGGTCTCGCAGAGCAAGGCATGACATGCGTCTTCCTCGCCCTTTCCATCGCTACCAATTGTTTCCATGCGCTCGCACGCCCCCTCTCCTCAGCTGACATGAGCGCCCCCTGACATGGACATGTCACAGTGCCGCTGCCGCACGGAGAGAGCGAGAGAGAGAGCGAGAGAGAGAGAGAGAGAGAGATACACCGCTCGGACACGCGCAGCGAGCGCCCTCCGTTATGTGGTTTTATAGCTGAAAGTGGGTCTCAGCAGACAGGGCGAGCGCCATGAATCATATTTTTTGCTTCAGCGTGATAGTTGCGCAAAGAACGAGTAAAAAACCGTCGCGATTTTAATGAGTGTTCACATCGAAAAAGCCAGTGGCGGCGGCGTTTGGAGACGGCCGGACCGAAGCCGCACCAATCGATGTGAAGGAGAGAAGAGAGAGAGAGAGAGAGAGAGAGAGAGAGAGAGGCAGACACGGCCGGATCCAAATTAATGACGGACTCGCCGAGATAGCAGTTTTCTCGTCGGGTCCCTGGGAGTCTACGGCCAGGCCGGCCTGGTGCCGCCGGCCTGCAGCAGGGGGGGGGGGAGGGGCTTCTTGCCTGCTGGGATCGCCCCGGCTCACAACCAACTTAGAGACGGTCCCCGCGGGGGAGGAAAGGGTTGCCGGCCCCCTACCTCCTGCCCGTGCCGGGGCCCTGCACAGGGACGGCAGAGTTCCCAGCCATCGGCGGAGCCGCGGCCGCAACTCCAATGACGATGATGATCTAAAGCGAAGCCCGACTCGTCGTGCGGCTGCTGTGTGCGTTGCCGTTAGAGGACTCGCGGCCCGCCGACAGACGCGGCGGGCTGACGTCGTGTCGACGTCGTGTCGACGTCGTGCCGGGGGGCCGCGGGCACACAAAGGACGCCGTCGCCGTCGTCGTCTTGGGAGGCACGCTTGTTCTCACACACACACTCACGCACGCACGCACACGCACGCACGTAAGGGGGTCCGACATTGTAAGGGGATCACACGAGGCGCGCGCTCTCTCCTCCCACAAGCTTATGGCGGTAGTTTAGCAGGCTTTGCCCGGGCCGGGTCGGCCCGGGGGGCCCTGTAAGTAAGGCTAGTGGTCTATAGGCCCCGCCGCGGACCCTCCGCCGCCGCCGCCGCCGCCGCCGGGGGCCCACACGGACCCTTGCTTCCCGTCCAGCAGCGGCGGCGGCGGCGGCAGCGGGCCTATCGGCCTTCGGAAACTGGGCATCAGCCCCGGCAGTGGCCGGCAGAGCCTGTGTGTGTGTGTGTGTGAGTGTGTGTGTGTGTGTGTGTGTGTGTGTGTGTGCGTGTGTGTGCGGCGACCTGATGACTCCGCACGGCCGTTCCGTAACTCGGCCCGCACACCCGGCGGCCTTTAGTAGCCGCCCGCCCGCCCAGACTCCTTTACCGCACCATTATATTCTCATACGGCGCGGCCCCGCAACGCGTCACGCCCACCGGGACAAGGCGTTTCACAGCCACCTCTCGCCGGGAACGACACAAAAGTCCTCGCTTCCCGTCGGCCAGAGTGCGGTATATATATATACAGATATACTTTTGGCTTCCGCTGTTGATTCCCCGCGGCCGGCGGCAGGCCTCGGCCACATAAATGATTCGGCCAAGAGCACGGCACTCCGTGCCGCCGGCCTCCGCCACCGCCGCCGGCCGCACACGACACTTTATCCAGTATTTAGGAAGGCACTCCGATACCACCGCCGCAGCCGCCGCCGCCACAAACCTCTCCGGGGCAGCGTTATAGCCCATGTCTTACACAATAAGCCCCACCGTGTGGAATAACTCATGAAATGGATCGACGCAAAGAAAAAAACACAATGCGGGAAACAGAAATAAGAAGCAGGTGCACTGTAATAAACTTTTTTGGTGAAATTCCAGACAACTTTTTTTCAGAAAAATCCAAAACACGTCTCTTACGCGTTTCATTCGATCACCACGCCATTAACAACAGCTCTATCCGCAAAAAGTCCGGTTTCCAATTTTTGAAAAAGTCCAAACCTTTTCTTTTTTTTTTTGAAATTTCCGAACAATCAGGAAATTTTGAATCCCTAACTGACCGAAGATTTCAAAAAAAAAAAATATTTCTTACAGTGTAAAGAAATACATAACCTTACGCCACACCGCCCCTGTGAGCGTGTTAAGACCCTGGGACCGCTATAAGGCCCCCGTCTCGCAGGCGATGAAGCGCCACCGAGCCCCTGCAGATCATATCCTGCGGCTCCCCCGCGGTACGGCAGCGGCGGCGGCGGCGGCGGCGGCCGCCCCCCGCCAAACCCGTAATTCTAAACAAAGTTACCCTCTCCGCCGTCTGTGTCCCCTTATTTCATCATCTCCTTTCGGGGCGAACACGTGTGAAGGGGGCGCTCCCTTCCCACCGCACGCGCCGCCGGTCGCCCCTCCTGCTCCCCACTCCACCGACAGAGAGAGAGAGAGAGAGAGAGAGAGTGTGTGTGTGTGTGTGTGTGTGTGTTTGCGCAAGGGCTGCCAACTCCACACGTGTAGAAACAGCGGTAGCAGCAGCGGCGGCGGCGAGCGCAGGGGATGCCAGCATCATTGTGCTTCATCACAACGCGCCCGCAAATTGGAAGTAAACTTGTCTGAGTATCTCCGGCGGCGGCCCCGCCACGCCCCCGCCACGCCCCCGCCACGCGCCCGCCACGCGCCCGGCTCGGCGGGGGGTCGAACCTTATCTCACACAGCCACACCTCTTCTCTATCACGCCCCGTCTGCGGCAGAGCCTCGCCACAAACTTTGTCCCGCGGCGGCCTGCGTGGGCGGGTCCAGCGCGGCCCGCGCGCCCGGGCTGTCATCCGTAGGTGAAGCGGGGCAGTACACTCACAAACAAAATCACCTCCAGGATTCTACTGTACGACTTGAGAACACAATTCGTCAGAAAAAAAAAAAAAAATTTGAATCGGGGCCTGTCTACCGCGGCGGTGTAGCGCGGCAGGCTTTCGCAGTGCTGATCCGCTTTACTGCGGCCGACCGCGGCGGGACCGGACCAAAAGGCCCAAATCCGCAGTCTGCGAATCCATTCATCGCCAAGCCTGTGTGTGTGTGTGTGTGTGTGTGTGTGAGTGTGCATGTGTGTGTGTACCGACAATCCTTGGCGCTCGCCCCAGAATGTGGCCGGCGTCCACCGTCACGCCAGCCAAGCAGCAAGCCTTCTCCTCCTCCTTTAGGGGGTGCGCCTGGCCTATCCTCTCCGGGGGCGGGGCGGGCGGGGCGGGCGGGGAGGGGGGAGGCGCGCAGAGCAGCAGCAGCGTCGGGGGCCACAACCCAAAGCCATACCAAGCGCCCTGGCAATATGGAGACTTCTCCTTTTGCGGCGTGGTGGGTGCGCCGCGCTATCCCTCATCCACACACACACACACACACACACACACACACACACACACACACACACACACACACACACACACACACACACACACAGCCTCGGCTCGGCCCCGGTCAGATCGAGACGCCGGTCACGGAAAAAGCGAGCAGAGCGGCGCGCAGTTTCATCGCCACACTACGCCCCCCCCCCCCTCCTCCTCCTCCCCCTCCCCTCTTCCCTCTCCTCTCCCTCTCCTCTCCTCCCTCCCCTCTCCTCCTGCTGAGCCACACAACAGGCAGAAGAGAAAAGGAGAGGGGCGGGCGGTGCGCGGCACACACACACACACACACACACAGAAAAATAAAACAAGTATTGCCTGTCAAAAAAGTTGTTGACATGGGGCCTCACACACACACACGCACGCCCGCTATGCAGCCCGCGGCCTCGGCGTGGCCAGCCGACCGGCGGCGGCAGCGGCGGCGCCCGAATTTAATACGGGCGTCAATGTATGTACATACATTACACATATCCCCACAATACAGCGCGTAGTATATGTGGTCGGCCACACGGCTCTATACCGTGCACCCCCGGTGGCGGCGCGCTACCCGCACACACACGCACACACACGCACACACATACGCACACACACACACACACAGAGACGCAGACGCCCTCAAGGAGCATATCTGACTGAGCCGGTAACGTACACCGTTGTGGCACCGCCGGCAGCCGCCTATTGATTCGCCGCACACAGCATATAAGACCCCACCGACCGCCGACTCCACACTGCAAAAGTGGTCGTGCCGCGACGACCGGATTTGATATCGCGGCGGGGGGGGGGGGGGGCCGACGGGGACCCCTAACGGATGGACAAGCGGACGTGCGGGTAATAAAACAGGAGGAGCAGGAGGGGGGGGGGGGACCTGCGCCGAGGTACACACCCGCTGTATGACAAATGAGGGACACACCGCACGCTCCCCTCCAGCCGGCCGGCCGCCGGGGGCTGCGGGGGCTGCCGGGGGCTGCGGGGGCTCAGGGCGCAGGCAGGGGGACCACCACCGCCGCCGCCGCACAGCCACGGTGATCCGCAAAAGCCCTCCGAGACAGGGATTTGTCACGTTTCTCCAGATATTGGGAGCCCGGCGCGGCCGCCGCCGCCGCCGCTGCAATATATAAATCGGAAGGCGTTCGGGCGGCGGCTGCTGCTGCTGCTGCGGCTGCGGTGGGTGCGGCCGCGGCGCGCACGTCGAGCGCGCGTGCGGGGGGCGTACGCAGGATCAGATCCGTCATTTTACAGACGAGATATCCAATTTCCGAATAATCCCCCCGAACCTCCGCGAGCGCCGCACACGCTGTTCGGCTCATTCGCGAACCGCCGGCGCGGGAGGGAAAAAGGGGTTTACAAACCCGACGCACGTCCGACGGCATGCAGAAAATAGACTCGTGAAAGGTATATGGTCTAGAAAAAAAAATGGGGCGCGCAGTGGAAACGCAATGTGTACGAAAGAAAGTCCTAGGGAAACGTTTCTAGAAATTATTTTTAGGAAAACGTTTCTAGAAAATATTTCTGAGGAAACGTTTCCAAAAGATATATCTAGAAAAACATTTAAGTATTAAAACAAGAAAAAAATCTAAAAACCATTTTTTTTCTGCAAAAATAAATTTTGCTCTAGAAAAAAAAACTCAATTATCCTCCGGGACACACGACTCTCCCCCGGGGGCCGGAAACAAAAGCAGCTCTCGGCGTGCCGATCGGCCCTGTTGTCATTAGACGCTGTGACAGCCCTATCACTTAGCCGTGTCGAAGGGGCGTGTCGTGTCGCAGCCCTCCCCGCTGCCGACGCCGCTTGGGACCCCTGGGGAGGGCGGCACGCGGCGGCACGGAGGGAGAAGAAACTTCTCGCCGGGGGACGTTTCCGGATTTAAGTATCGTTAGAGGGAATGAGCAGGGTACCGGGAGGGGCGAAGGGCCTCTCTCCGGAAGGGCCGCGGCGCTCGTCAATGGGCGGCGGCGCGCGGAGGTTTAAAACCGGAGGCGCGGACGCCCTGGGAGACGCTCCGACCCGCGCCCGACTCGGACCCGAACGCCGACGATTTCTACTCCGTACGGCGCGCGGCGGCCGTCAGGGGAACGCCGCGGGCTGCTCCATGCTGCGCCATGTAAAACAGGGCCGCGGCCGCGGTACTCGAACCCGCGACACAACGCGACGCAACGCCGGAATAAAACGGAACACGCGCAGACTGCCGGCCTATCAATCCCCGATAAAACGCGAATCAATCCTCCGTCGCCGCCCCTCCCCGCCTCTGTCTCTCTCCCCCTCTCTCTCTCTCTCTCTCTCTCGTACCCTCCTCCCCAGCAGCTGTCTTTGTCTGCGGGGTGAGCTGCATCCTAAGTGGTTCAAGATGGATGGCAGACAAATGATGGACAGACGAGATCCCTGCCACATTCAGTGCAGTATGCGCGGGGCGGCGCCGCGCTTCACACCCACCGCCCCCCGCCCCCCGCGTGGGGGCTCTGTGGGGGCGGACGGTGAGATATGAAGGACAGAAGACAGCGGGAATGGGGGAGACGACGGGGGTGAGGAGGAGATAAAGAGAAGCCCCCCTGTAAGCTTTTAAAAATGAAGAAGATGAAAGAATATATAAAAGATAAACATAAAAACACCTTATAGGAGCTCAACGTGTCCTTTTTATACTGCGCAGGGCCGCGCGGGCGCACGCCAGTGGCAGAGGGATAGACACTCGTGCAGCCATGCGAAAAATTGAACCAAATCCGTTGGGGAATATGAATTCCCAGACAGACTTGGAGAGCCCTAGCCTGTACCCGGCGGCGGCAGCGGCAGGGTGGTGGTGTGGTCCAATACAGCCCGGCAGCGGCCCCGGCGGGGGCCCCGGCGGAGGCCCCGACAGGGGCAGGGCGCGGAGTACACCAGAGCTCAACGGCCGCTCAACGCGACTCCGATTTCGCGGATCTGGGTCGACGGCTCCACCGGGCTCCGCCGCACGGCCCCGTCGGCTCCTCCAAACCTCTACTCCGATACCGTACAGCGCTGCTACACAATATTCGGGCGGCGGCCTGCTCGGGTGGCGGCGCGATGCCGGGGCCGCGGCTGGATACAGGCCGGGCACAAGGGTCTTCGAGGAGGAAAAGAAGGGAGGTCCGAATGGAGGCCGGCCCGGAGCTTCAAAGCCGCTCATCATCGCCTTGTCAGGGTCGGCGGGCGTGTCCGAATAAAAGGAGGAGAAGGCCCAGCACGGAGTACCGTGCGCCGCGCCGCACGCCTAAAGCAGCCCGCTTACAAAAGGTTCCTCGCCTCACAGGGATGTCCAAAATGACAAGAAAAAAAGAAGGAAACGAAAAAAAAGGCCGTTTTCAAATACCAGGCACTTTCAAAAAATGCCTGTTCTTAAGACCTGTTCTTAAGACCTGTTCTTAAGACCTGTTCTTAAGACCTGTTCTTGTTTTTTTTCTTCTTTTTTAAGAGTAAAACTACGGCATAATTTTCATCGAGTTTTCGTCCCAGGATTCCTCGCAGTTAACCTGGGGACGACAAACGCAGAGGCGGGGACCGTGGCCGGGCTCCAGTCGGAGGCCCCGTGCGGCGGCGTGCCTACCCTCAGCACCGCAGGCGCACTAGGACTGAATCTTGATGGGCCCCGGCCCCCCGCCCTGCCGCCCGCTTCGGCCGTGCTACTGATAAATTTCGCCTCGTTCCGCTCCCTCCTCCTCCTCCTCCTCCTCCTCCTCCTCCTCCTCCTCCTCCTCCTCCTCCTCCTCCTCCTCCCCGAGACAAGAAAAGGAGGAATGTCGCATGCATACGGTCCAGATTTCGCAACTCCGGGGCGAGGCGCGGCGTGGCGTGGCGCGGCCCCGGGGAAGCTCGCCCTGTATTTAGAGCCGCTGCAGCGACGTCCACAAAGTACACCAGTTGTGCGGCAGCGCGGCGCAGCTCTTATTAAACTATTCTTGCTGGGGGGAAAAAATACCCCCCCCCCTCTCCTCGGAGGAAGAGGGTGCTCTCAGTACAGCTCGGCTCGCCTCTACGCGGGTGGGGGGGGGGGGGCACGAGAATACATTTATCCGAGGGCGCCCTCAGCCGGCCCAGCCCAGGGCACCGCTGCCGGCCGGGCATCGGCCAAATCCCCCAGATGAGAGGCAGAGGCGGGGCACAAGACCTTTAGCAGCGGCGGCGGCAGCGGCAGCGGCACCACTTGTGGGCATCAGGTGAGGGGTTCGCTCGCTGCTGAAAGAGGGCGGCTATTCGGGCGGTGCTGGTAGGGTCCCCCGACAGGACGAGCAGGTCCCCGCAGCGGGGCCCCCAGCCAGTGGCGGCGCACCAGGGAAAAAAGAGGGGGAGGAGGAGGGAGCGGCCGGCCGGCCAGCGAGCTAAGCCTTTTGATGAGCCCTCGGCTAGTTGGGGCGGCGGGGGGTAAAAAGGGCACAGGGAATTGACACATGGGGCAAAAGAGATGGGGCGCGGCTATGAGCAGGGCGCGCGGACGGCGGCGACGGGGAGAGAGAGAGAAAGAGAGAGGGAGGGACAGAGATGCGGAATGAAAGGGGATTGCGGAAGAATGGAAATCCGTGGAGAGATGCTTCCCCTCTCTACTCGCACGGCCGAGGCGCGGCGGCGGGGTATACGGCTTCAGACTAACTCATCCCTCCAAAGAGAGAAAACGCCGCCCGGCCCAGAGAGCGAGACGAGAGAGAGAGAGAGACGGGGATGGGGGGGGGGGGGGGCTGGGAGAGGAGGAATTTCATTTCAGAAAGCGTTTTTAGGCCTCGCGCGCGCAAAGGGGACGGCGGGAGCGGCGGCGGCAGCGCGGTGAGAGAGGGGGGCCGAGGGGGGAAATTATCACAAAAATTAGATGCAAAAATTCTCGCCTTTCAAAAAAAAAAGGAAAGAAAATATGACGAATGACGTACTACTACTACTACCACCACCACCACCGCCGCCGAAAAGGAAGCACGGTTTCCATTTTTCTTTTCCCCACCCGCCTCTCCCTCTCTCTGTCTCTCTCGCCTTCTCTCTCTCGCTCTCTCGGACTCGAAACGATTTGTTTTAGCCTACTTGACATGCGACCCAATCAAGTCAGGCTTTTCTCTCCGAGAACACGCGAGAGGCGGACCAAGCAGCAGCAGCAGCGGCGGCGGCGGCGGCGGCGGCGGCGGCACGCAGCCGCGTGGTGGCGGAGAGCGGGTCTTGAAGGCGGCGCGAGGCGGCGCGGCGAAGCGAGGCGGAGCGGAGCCACCCGTAACTCCACATTCCGTCGGACGTTCCATTTTACATAGGTGCGCGCTGCACTTGGAATTATCGCCCACCTCGCGGCCCGCACAAGCAGGGCGCGGCCTCCGAGGGGCGAAGCGTCTCACTCTTTCCTCTCCCTCCCTCCCACTCTCTCTCTCTCTCCTCTCTCTCTCTCTCAGCAGCAGCAAAAGGTTCAAGTAGTGCGGCACACACACACACAAGGCTTTTTCGCCCCGCGGAGAAAGCACAGCAGGGCCCACCCCCCTCCTCTGCTTCGCTCGCGCACCAACTCCATCAACCTGAAATTGCACTCAGATTTCGCGTCGCTGGCATGCAATTTCAGAGGGCGGTGCGGGTCGTGGCCGTCGGAGCCCGGCGGAGCCTGCTGCCGCGGCGATACCCCAGGCGGCCCTCCCCCGGCCCCCGGGAGCACACACTACGACCCCCGGGACCCCGCCGCCGCCGCCGCCGCCGCCGCCGCCGCCGCCGCCGCCGCCGCCGCCGCCGCCGCCGCCGCCGCCGCACACACGAGTCGGACTTGTTTCCGAACGGGAGGGATCGTGCAGCAAGCCGCTTGCGCGCTGCGGGGCCCCTTGAAATGTGAGGGCGCGGTGCCGGGCGCGGCGAGCCGAGGCCCCCGTCGTCGTCGTCGCGGTCCCCCCTCCCACAACGACGGCGGCGCCCTCCCGGAGGACCTCCCCGCCGAGGCCATCGGCGCACTCCCCGCCGCTCCGTGCCGTGACACCCCTCCCGGAATCAATTGTTCATTCCGGAACGCAACTTTATTGCGCAATAATTTTGCAAGAAGTCACGGCGTAAACTTTTCGGATCGCCAACTTTCTTCTCGCGCGCCGCGCCACGCCGCGCCACGCCGCCGCTCCTCGCGAAACGATATATATTTTTTTTCTTTCTCCTTCCTCCCACCCCTTGTGATGCGCGGCGGTCGTTTAAGGCGATCGGCTCGCGCGCAGCACAAGCGCATAGCAGGACGCAGCGAGGGAGAGAGAGAGAGAGAGAGAGGGAGAGAGAGAGAGAGAGAGAGAGAGAGAGAGAGAGAGAGAGAGAGAGAGAGAGAGAGAGAGAGAGAGAGAGAGAGAGAGAGAGAGAGAGAGAGAGAGAGAGAGAGAGAGAGAGAGAGAGAGAGAGAGAGAGAGAGAGAGAGAGAGAGAGGGTTATACAGTACTTCGGGGGGGAACAAAGGAGCGGGCGAGCGTATATATTGACGAAATGAGAGCGGCCCGGCGCCGCCCACAACGATAAAAAGAAACAAGTTTGGCGGCAGGGCGGCAGGGCAGCGCAGCTCGCCATATTTCACGGGCGAAATTAATTTAGAATCACCTGCCCGCCCCCATGCAGCTGGCCACCGCGGAGCACCCCACCCGTGTTCTACCCCCGCTATCTCCGGACAACGCGCCACACAGCAGAGAGAGAGAGAGAGAGAGAGAGAGAGAGAGAGGGGGGGGGGGCAGCAGCAGGGGAAATGTATTTGCCTAAGGTCAACTCGCTGACCTTGCCTCCCCCGGCCCCCCGCGCTCTCCCACCTAATGTGTTTTCCATTCCGATCTATTTGCCGATGTTAAATTCCGACTCGTTGTCCGGCATCCGCGCACACAGTCCGGCCCGGTAGTCGTCTCGTTGACACGCACAGGCTAAAAACTAACAACATTTTTTTTTTTAAAAAAAAAGGAACGTTACAATTTGTAAAATGTTTCAATAGCGTGCTGCTGCTTCGATGTAAAAGCACCACCTTTCCCCCCTGAGTGCACAACAGCGATCCGGTGCTGCTCGCGGGGGGTCCCGGCGCCAACAGATCCACCCGCCCGCCCCCACCTTTTTGTCGCCGCCGGGCGCCAAAAAGCTTTTCAATTCCATCATCACCAGCATCTGCCGGAGCAGCAGCAGCAGGAGGAGGAGGAGGAGGAGGGCCGGCTGGACTCCAGCTCCAGGTCGCGTCGGTAAAACAGTCCCGCCGTGCGCCTCGCCCACCGAGCCGAGAGCCGGCGGTCCTCCAGCTCCAGCAGCCCGGGCTGGAGCCGGGGGACTCCAGCCGGGGGCCTCCAGCCAGCCGGACCGGCGCGCTTCAAAAGGTCGTTACGCCGGGTGGGCGCGCCGCTGCTGGGGTCCGCTGGAGCCGGGGCTGGAGCCGGGGCTGGAGCCGGGGCTGGAGCCGGGGCTGGAGCCGGGGCTGGAGCCGGGGCTGCTGGAGTGTCGTCGGAGAGGCGCTGGAACGGCGTGACGAGGTGTCGCGCACCGAAATAAAGATGCGACCCGGAGATATGCGATCACGGGGCGGGCGGCGCGGGCGGCGCGGGGCCTGCGAATCAACAGGGGGCGGAGCCAGGAGGGGGAGGGGGGGCCCACAGAAAGGTGTGCAGCGCTCGGGCTCCTTGCTTTTGCCTTTCCAATTTTCTCCCCCCCCCCCCCCCCCCCCCCCCCTCCCGCCACCTCCCTCCCCATTCCGAGCCCGGCTCCCGCCATTCATCGCTTTGAAAGCGAAGTGATCGGGATGTGCCCGATTCAGCCCGGCGATCGGCGCTCCTCCACGCAAAAATGGCGGCTTAGTAAAAACTGACAAAATTGGCCGGCGGGATATTTTTTTTATTTTCTTCTTTCCTGAGAGTAGAGAGAGAGAGAGAGAGAGCAGAGAGAGAGAGAGCAACACAGCGGCAGCAAGAGTTTTCGCGTCATTGCTCGCGGGCCGCGCGCACTTTACGGTTATGCGATCCTTGTGAAAATCAAACCGGCCGCCGCCGCGCCGCGGCCCTCGAGGCCCACCACCGTCCGCGGACCCCCCGCGGGGCCCTCGGCCCGGGAATGAATGAATAAAATTACGGCACACGGCGGCCGTGGCGGCGGCGCGGCCACGGCCCGCAACGGCTGCGTATAGTTTCCAGCCCAACGACGCCACCATGCTGCGGGCCGTCCGTTTTTACAAGCCTTTTACCGCGCCATGGTGCGAAGGGATATGTCTCACACACACACACACACACAGCCGCGGCCAGCAGCCACTATAACCCCCTCCCTCCCCTTTCTTCCTGCTTCCCTCCGGGGCTAAATGCTCGCGCCCGTCGCATACCGCCTGCCTGCTTCTGCCCCCCCGGGCGGCCACGCGGCCCGTTGCTGCTACCGCTGCCCCCCCCCCCCCCTCCCCTCCGCCGCCGTGTCGCCGTAGAATGTAGCGCTGCTTTCAAAAGACGGTGGGAGTCCCCCTCCGATACCGGCGATAGTTCGGGGCGTAAAGCACCCCCTGGGTTACGGCCCGCGGCGGGGACGCCTGCCTGCTGCCTGCCTGCCTGCCTGCCCGCACCGCAGCGGGGCCGGTTTACGAGCGCCACTGCTTTACGACTCAATTGATACGTGTGTGCACTTTTTAATACAACGGGACTCCCCTGCCGGGTCGATACGGAACACCGGCGAGGACCCCCCGCGAGGCCGCTGCCGGGTACCGGCGCACCTGCGATAGGGGGGGGGGGGATTACGCAGGTGATTACAGGCGCCACCGGCGCACCTGCAGGGTTCCCGTACGGGATCACCCGCGAAGAGTGCGCGCCGCGGCGGGCCCGGGGCTGCGACAGCGCCTGGCAGGTAGGCAGCCGCGGCCTGTGCAGCACGCGTGTCGTGCGGGCCGGCCTACCCCGCACCTCGCAGGCGCTTACGTCGTCCCCCGCTTTTTATTTAATTTTAAATTTTGTTTTTGAACGGACGCGGCTGGCCGTCGCAGATATAAGTCGTCGTCGGCGTGCTTCTGAGGCGAGTGTCCGAGGCGGCGGCGGCGGCGGCGGCGGCGGCGGCGGCGGGGCGTGGGAGACACATGGCTTGCAGGCGCCATGAATCCCACGTTATGAGACACGATAAGCCAGACGCATGTGCCTCCCGAGTCCTGCCGCCCGCAAAAGGAGAAGAAGAAGAAGAAGGCGGAAAAAAAAAAAAAAAAATAAGGTGACCGTTTGGTGCCGGTCCGCGGGCGCTCTGCGGGGGGTCAAAGGCCTTTGCCCGGTGTCCGACTCCCCGGGCACTGAGTCCGGAGACCGACCGTGTTCCCGCGGTGCACCGGGACACACCCGGGGGCCCCCGATAAACACCGCCGCTTTACTACTGGGGGAGGACCACGTCGGCGTGTGCACCTCCCCGACGGTGGGACGGCGCGCATAGGTGTGGCTCGGCCGCACCGGGGCCGGGAAATGAACACGGAACCCCGCCGCTGCCGCCGCCGCAGCCACAACCGCCGGCCCGGCCCCGCCGCACGGTCCCCCTTGCGCTATTGTCGGGGAGCTCTGGACCGCGGCGTGGAGCAACTCCACAAGGAGAGAGGAGAGAGAGAGAGAGAGAGAGAGAGAGAGAGAGAGAGAGAGGGAGAGAGATGCTGCGCCCGCGAGCTGCCGGCACGGGCACCACAGGCACTTCCCTGTACTCCAGACCGTTTCTTTTGTGACGGAAAGCCAAGGCGACTTGCACAAACAAATTCCTGCTCCTCTTCCTCGTCGGCGACATAGAGGGAGAGAGAGAGAGAGCGAGAAAGAATGACAGAGAGAAAGAGAGGAGCCCCCTTCTCACAGACAGAGAGAGAGACAGGCAGAGAGTCGCCCCGGTCACCTCTCGCGGAGCCGGTCGCAGAGTCAGCCGGTCCTCATGAAGAAGCGGCCGCGGTCATTCAGTTCGCTGACGGCGTCGCGCACCGCCCCCGCCAACACGCTCTCTCTCTTTCTCTCTCTCTCTCTCTCTCTCTCTCTCTCTCTCTCTCTCTCTCTCTCTCTCTCTCTCTCTCTCTCTCTCTCTCCTACTCTCCCCATCTCCCTCTCTCACTCATACACACACAACAAAACCCCACGCAGCGACAGCAGCAACTTTCGCCTTTTCGCGCCGCTGACTGAAACGACACACGAGGCGCGGCGGCGGCAAACCAACAGGAGGCGGGGGGGGGGGGGGGGGGGGCATTGTTTAAAACCCGACGCGCCAACTCTGAAAGTAAAGCGAGGCTCACGCCTGCCTGTGTGTGTGTGTGCGTCTGTGTGTGTGTGAGTGTGAGCGCAGCGCGCCACGCCCTCCAAACTTGTCAAAATTAAATTCCGAAAATTAAACACACAAATGCGACGCGCGCGCGTGCGAGGCTTGTTGCCTGCTCGCGAGCTGTGAGACTGTGCCGCCGCCGCCGCCGCTGCTGTGTGCAAATTATTGTTGGTGTGTGTCGGGGCCGAATCAGGAGAGGGAGGGGGGGGGATGCGAGAGAGATAGATAGAGAGAGAGATGGGGGAGAGAGAGAGAGAGAAGCGGGGTAAGGAGGGGGCTAAGAGGTATGCCGATGCTGATGAGGGGCAGCGATGCCGGTGATCGACCGAGAACAGACAACAAGTTGAAGGAGGCGGGGGGAGAGAGAGAGAGTGAGGGGGCGAGAGAGAAACAGAGAGAGAGAGAGAGAGACACTCCTCTGAGGGTGTGGTAGCAGCAGCAGCAGCAGCGAGGGCACGCCGCTGGACCGGAAGAGAAGGGCGAGTCGTGAATGGATTTCTAATCCCGATGTACTCGAGAGGCCTGGGGCAGGCCTACGAGGGGCAGGCCCTGGGCGGCTGCTGCGGCTGCAGGCAGGCAGGCAGGCAGGCAGGGGGGTCGGGCTAAGCTCATTACGATAAACGTGCACTCGAGTGTTGTGTACTTACGAGGGAGGGCGCGGCCCGCATCTCCCAGTGCCGCTGCTGACTACGCGGGCCCGGCCCGGGCTTATCTTAAGTCTCAAACTCCTTTGCACACAAATACCGGGTGCCTTCTCCCAAACTGTCGTCATTTCCTCCCTGCTGGGTGACGCAAGGAGGAGGAGGAGGCGGCGCGCAAGGAAACTCGCGCGAGACAACTCTCTCTCTCTCTCTCTCTCTCTCTCTCTCTCTCTCTCTCTCTGCCTTATCAAAGAGCCTATTTGCACACAGCGCGTGCCGATAGCGACACACACACACACGCACGACGACGGCGCTTATGTGCAGCGGGGCGCGCGGCGGCGGCGGCGGCGAGGGCGAACAGTGCCGCCGCCGCAGCAGCCATACGCCGGGGCAGCCGTCGGGGCGCGCAGCCATGGGCGCGCAGCCACACACGCACACACACACACTGCGCGATCATCTAGCGCGCCACACGCGTGATATTGCGACATGAGACATGAAAATGTGGTCTGGATGTTGAGGGGGGAGGAGGGAAGGGGGTGCAGTCATGAGGAAAGGGCGCGAGGGTGAGGGAGGGAGGGAGGGAGGGAGGGAGGGAGGGAGGGAGGGAGGGAGGGAGGGAGGGAGGGAGGGAGGGAGAGGGAGGTCCGCACACCAGCCAGCCGGCAGCCGGCATGTGCAGTACGTGACTGAAAATAACGTGTTGTGGCCCACCAGCAGGCGGGGGCGGCTGCGGGGGCGGCTGCGGGGGCGGCTGCGGGGGCAGCGGGGGCCCAGGGCTCTCGTTAGTGCGTTTAGCGGAGCGGGTCTACTGGGTCAGCCGCGCCGCAGAGGGGGAGGGGCCTGAGGGGGGCGCACGAACTAGGCCCACACGGCTACAGCAAAAATCCGGAAAGAGAGAGAGAGAGGGACAGAGAGAAAGAGAGATAGCGGGGGCATTGTGGTGCCTAATCGCGCACTGGCTGGCTGGCTGGCTGCTGAACTCTCGGATGGCAGCTCGTCATCGCAACGGTTAACAAACAAAGAAAAAGGATCCACTCGACGAGCAGGGGTTGACAAAATGAGATCACCAAGTGATGCGGCCTTCATTTCGTTTCAAAAAAAAAAATTCCAAACCACAACTCTTTTGGTACTTTTGAAATAAAAATTAAAAAGAACTCTGAGCTCCGGGCACTGCCCTGTTCCAGCACCGTTTTATTCACAAACATTGGGTGGTGTGGCGAGAGTTTCATGGAATCTCACAGGTATGACTGGGAGTGAGGTAAAACAGGGGGAGGAAGGGAGACGGCGAGAGGAAAAATGAAGAAGAGGGAGGGAGAGAGGGGAGAGGAGGGAGGGACATTAGCCGCGATGCAAATCAACACAGGAGCCTCCGGTCCCGTCGCTAATATTTGGCCAAAGGATTGCGCGTTTATTTTCAACCTTCCGCCCCTCCACTCTCACTCACTCTTACTCACTCTCTCTCTCTCTCTCTCTCTCTCTCTCTCTCTCTCATTCCCTCTCTCGTCGACGAAAGGGCTCCCTGCGGCAGGTCCAACATTTTCTTTTTTCAAAAGAGAAAACTTTTTTCCCCTGTGTGTGTGTGTGTGTGTGCCGACGGTGGAGGCACAGCCACGGACGACAGGGGGGGGCCGCCTCGTGTCCCCAGGGAGCGGCAGGGGCCCCGGCAGGGCCCCGGCAGGGCCCCGGCAGGGAAGCGCATTCATTAGGGAGAAGGGCCGGGAGGGCCGGCACCGCTATATCGGCATGGCTGCCTGCCGGGCCCGCCGCTTCTTTACAGAGGGACGCCAGGCCGACGGCCCGCCGCCGCCGCCGCCGCCAGGGTCTGCGAGGAGGACGCTGCAAGAGACGAGGTGACCCGGTCACAGGGCCGCCCTCCCTCAAGAAGTGCCTGCGCTGCATGCGGCGCAAACCGCGACAAACTCTCTCTCTCTCTCTCTCTCTCTCTCTCTCTCTCTCTCTCTCTCTCTCTCGCTGTCCTCGACATGGCGCTCCCCACACGACGACGCTGCCGCAGAATTCTCCTACCCACACACACACACACGAAGCCTCTACCCCCCGGCGGGGAGGCGGCGCGCCGCGGCGCCCCCGCGCCCGCCGTCTGCACCTCCCCGACGACGCGCAATTAAAACATTACTGGAGGACACAACGGTGGCGCCCCGAGGACCCCGCGGAGCCAGGTGCCTCCCAGCGCTCCGCAATTACAGAGGCGGCTGTCTCGTTAACAAAAGTAGTCCTCATCATCGTTAGGGCCCAGATCCCGATTACGGCCAGCCTCCTCGCCGAGGTGACGCCCGGAGGGTCACCTCGGGGTCACCTCGGGGTTATTTTGCAACGTCCTCACGACGTGACACACAACGGCAGGTGAAACAAAAAATAATAAAACAACAACAACAAAAAATAGAAAACAAACAGAAAACGAGCGTCTGATTGAGCCGCATTTCTTTGTGTAACCGAGTTCCCTTAATGTCACCGCCGCCGACGCGCGAGACACCCCCTCCTTTGTCACATAAAAAAAAATGAATGACAAGCAACTGCGCCTCTGCGCGCGCCTTATTTGCGACGCAAATGCGACAGCAGCAAGGGGCGGGAGGAGGGGAAGGGGGGGGGGGGGAGGTCTGAACGTGGACTGAATTTTATAACGATTCCGTTCAAAAACGACGTCCTTATGGACTTGTGCGGGTCCCCGCACCACCACCACCCCCCGCCACGATGAGCGAAGTTTCGTCGTCGGCAGCATAAAATTTGACCAGGCAGAAGTGAGGTGGGGGGGGGGGGGGGGGGGGGGGTAGACGCTGCTGCTGCTGCACCTCCCCCCCCCCCCCCCCCTCTCTCTCTCTCTCTCTCTCTCTCTGCAGGAGGTCGTCGGCCGTCGCCACGCATCACCTTCATCCATAACCCATCAGGAGAACGTTTCTTCGCCGGCCGCGCGCTCCTCCGGCATTAGGAGGGCGACCCGTTACTGCCACCCCTTCCGCCGCCGCCACCACCACCTTTCACCCCCCCCCCCCCCCCTTCCCCCCGCGGTGTGCAACCGCACAATTTGCATGGCTAAACTCGGCAAGGATCTCCCCTTTAAGGACCCGACTTCTCAGCGCTCTCCTTTTCTCCCGTCTACCCCCTCTCCACCTTTACTTCCGCAGGACACTACTCTCTCTCTCTCTCTCTGTCTCTCCGGTGAAGGTGAATACGCAAAGAGAGAGAGAGAGTAAACTAATCACCGAAAAATACGACCGGGCTGGGGGGAGGATTTTCCTTTAACACAAAGGATAAAGTATATCAACTCAATCCCGAGTAAAATCACTGGGATGGCACGGTACCCTCGCCGCGTCGCGCGCTACAAAACTTACAGCGAGGGGATGAAAAGGGGGGAGGGGGGGTGGGGAGGGTTCGCAGGCGGCCAGCGTCGCCGCGTAATGAAAGCTGCTCCCGAAAATGGAACGAAAACAAAATACGGTTTTCGCAAATCCCCCTCGGAACCCTCCCAACCCGCGGCGGCATAATACATTTTAGGCCGGCCGGCAAAAATCTGCCGCCCGCATTACCATACCTTCCCGCCGGGCCCGCGGAATAACAGGCCGCAGCGGACGGATGCCGGCTGCCAGAGGCCGCCAGTAGAGAGGCCCTGCCGGTAGAGAGGGCTGCCTGTAGAGAGGCCGCCCGGGGGTCGCCTTCACGCCGCCATGGGCCGGCATAGGCCGCGGGGGGCGCCCCGACTCAAAGAACAATGTCCACTATCTCCCGGCCGACGCGGCTGCAGTCTAAGCCCTCATTTACATAAACAAAGCGGACTGGCGTGGCGTGGCGTGGCGGGGGAGCAATGCGTCCCCTCGGACACTGCCAGCACCTCACTCTGCACTCACACCAGAAATAAAAATAATATATTACGTCTCCGGGAAGAGGTAAAGCTATCTCGCTCTGCTGAGCGCGTTCTTAAATCTGCGAAATTTCAGTGAGGGTTTTTTTTTTTATTTTCGTTATTGGCAGACGGGTTCGGCGCGGGAGCGCGCCTGGCGGGTATGCACGGCCCGGCGACCACGCGTGTGCAGCGGGCGGCCTACCCCGGCGGTGGCGGGCGCGCCGGACATGCCGCAGGGCCGCAGGGCCGCAGCGGCGGCAGATTCACCCCATTAACACTCGCTGACCCAATTTGACGCCGAGTTTGGGATCGGTTCGCTCGCCGGCCAACGAGACGGGACACGCCCCCTTCCCTCGGGGGACCCCCCGCGGACCCCCCGCGAACCCCCAGCGGAGCTGACGGCGCGGCACGCAGTCGATACCCATTACAGGCGGGAAATGATAGCCGAGTCGTCGCCGGCGAGAAGGAGGAGGCCTCCCAGATTAAAATCTCCCGCGCTCCCTCCGGCCGCGGCCTCCTGGGGGGCTCCGGGTGACGGGTGCCGACAGCGGCGCAAACACGTCCGCGCCTCCCCGGAGGCGGCGGGCCCGGAGGCGGCGGGTCCGGAGGCGGCCAGAGGCGGCCGGAGGCCCGCAGCCAACAAAAAAAAAACGGGCACCCAGAGACCCTCCACTCCAGCCCGCGCCGCGGCGCAGGGGCAGCAGGGCGAGGGAGAGAGGCAGGGAGGAAGGGAGCGGTGCTTAAAAAGCAGGCAGAGGGCAGCCCTTTTCACGGCTAACCACACGCATCTGCATTTCGCGGCTGCGAGTAAGAAAGAGACAGACAGACAGAGATAGAAAGAGCGGCCGCCGCTGCAGGTACAGCAGCCCCCCTCCCGCACATCGCGCACAGCCGCGCGCCGTCGGCCAGCCTCATCTATTCCCGGGGCCGCCACTCGGCCGCAGCCGGCGCCGCGCAGACGGAGTGCGTCGGCCACGGCGGAGCGGGCCGCGCGGCTGAAGACGTAACACGGCCATCGGAGGCCGCCGCCGGACCAGGAGGAGGCGGCGCGCCCGCCTCTGATCACAGTTTTAAAGCTTCTCCCGCCCGGCCAGAGTTTACGGCGGCAAATTGAGTTATCTGTCTTTCCTCCCTCCCTCCGTCCCTCCCTCCCTCCCTCCCTCCCTCCCTCCCTCCCTCCCTCCGTCCCTCCCTCCCTCCGCTTGGCTTCGGACCCCCCGGCGGCCGGCCGGACACGCGCGGGGGGCGCAGCGCGCGCGGGCAACCAGGTCGACCTTGACATCCGATTACTGAGGCCGACGTCATCACAGAGACCCCCCGCTGCGCCTCACTACACAAAGGGGGCGCCCCCTTGCTGCTGATGCTGGGCTGCTGCAGGTGCGTCCGAGAGAGAGAGAGAGAGAGAGAGAGAGAGAGAGAGAAAATCGGGACGGACGAACCTGATTCTGTACCCCGGACGCGGGCGGCCGGCCCAGGCACTGACAAATGAAGGCCGATACGTTCGTGCATTCCATTTTTGGCGTCGTCTCTCTCTCTCTTTCGCTCTCCATCTCTCTCTCGTTCTCTCTCTCTCTCTATCTCTCCCTCCACCACCACACACAGAGGCGGCCGCACACATGTGTTCGACGGGGATGGATCTTCTCGGGCCAAACCGCACGGGTCGGCGATTCATCGAGTAGCCCCGCTCTCACATGTGCTCGCCCCGTGCCCCCCCCCCCCCCCCCCCCGCTGTGAACGCGTTCGGGACGTCCGGCCGGGAACACCATCCATTAAAACGGCCTGGGCCGGCCGAGGGGGCCGTGCGGACGGGTGGGGCGTGACCGTATAGGAATAAGTATCTCCAGGAGCCACTCACCGGCCGGGCAGCAGCGGGCAGCGCCGAACGCAAAAAACTTACCTGAAAGCAGACGGAGAAAAAAAATAAAAAAATATAAAATCAAAATACAGGTGCCTTTCAAACGTCAAGAAATGGCGCGGGAGGGAGGGCGGACAAGAAAAGGGAAGAAACATGCGCCGTTTCCCCTACGACAACACAATAACACGTCCCTCTCTTTTCTGATATATTATTCAGCTCCTTCGCCAACACCCTCCAAAGCTTCTCCTCCTATCCTTCTCCCACAGAGGGGAAACGTGAGTGAGTGAGAGAGAGAGAGAGAGAGAGAGAGAGAGAGAGAGAGAAAGGAGGCGGGGTGCAAAAAAAAAAGAGAGAGGGAGGTCCAAATGGGAAGGGGCACGTCCGCACAGACAAGACAAGCCTCATACCGACTCGCTGACAGGCGGGCACTGCTCCATCAGAGCAGCCGCCGCCTGATCCCAGAGCAGGACCGCGGTGGGTGCGAGAGAGAGAGAGAGAGACGGCGGGGCGAGAGATCACGGGCGGCCGAGAGAGATGGCATGACGCGGCCGCAGCAGCAGTGTGCAGCGACATTGTCATGCCCCCTCGTTTTCCCCCTTATTTCCCACAAGACTATTCCGCCCTGATGCGGGCGCCTTCGGCGCGGTGCGGTGGTAATGTCACATGCACCCCGCCGCCCCCGCCGCCCCCGCCGCCCCCGCCGCCCCACGCGTACGACACGCCGCCGCTCCGTACAGGCAGCTCATGAAATTTATCTCCGGCATATATTGGAACGGCGGCGCCGGCGGAGCGCCCGCGAGCCGCTCGCGTTGTATGAATCGCCCAATTTTAATTAAAACCCGGGCGACGACGACGACGACGCGAGGCGGCCGACGACAGACGCGCACGTCTTCGGGGGGCGGGGGGGCGGCGGGGGCGGCGCCAGGGAGGGGGTGGGGGGGCCCCCGTCACCCCGCCCTTTGAGAGATTCCAGGCGGCGACACAGAAACGCGAGCCACCGCCGCAGACTCTTTCATATTCGCAGACGTACACACGCGAGCGGCCACGAAGCGGCCGGAGGAGCGAGCGAGATAGAAAGACGAACCGACAAAGAGAGAGGGGGGAGGGGAGGATTTTCTCCTTCGCAAATTGACCGTTTCCACGCGAATCGCCGGAGCCCCTTCACTTCCGGCCCGATCCCGTCCCGCCCGGCCATCCGGTCTCGGACAATGGTCGGCGTCAAAGCCCTCTCTCGTGCCGCTGCCCAATCAAATCTCGGAGCCGCGGCGGACACGCCTGAGGGGTTCTGGAGGCCCGGAGTCGTCCGCCCGGAGACGTCCCCGAAGTCGTCCACCCGGAGATGTCCACCCGGAGACGTCCACCCGGAGACGTCCCCGAAGTCATCCACCCGGAGGTGTCCACCCGGAGACGTCCCCGAAGTCGTCCACCCGGAGATGTCCCCCGGAGTGTCCACCCGGAGCCGTCCACCCGGAGACGTCCACCCGGAGCCGTCGGAGGCGCCCTCCCCGCCCCGACACTCGTCATCCTCACGGCCTGCTTGAGCGGCTCGCGGCGTGCGCGTCACTCCAGCCGTGACGGCTCCGGCAGGGCTCCGGCAGGACTCCGGCGCCTCGGCGGCGCCGCCCGGACACTGTTGCCACGCACAATGCCGGAGAGCATTTGCCTGACGCGTGCGTCACTCCAGCCGCCGCCGCCAAGGAAAGAAATGGATTTTTTCCCCCCTTTACCCGAGCGACGACCTCCCTCCCGCGGGGTGCGGGGGCCTCGCCGCTGTACTCCGGGGCCCAGGACTCCGGGCCCGACCGCTTCCCGACCGCCACCGCCGCCCGGAAGCGGTTCCCATCAAAGTTGGAATAGGTACTGGGTCCCACTGGGCCCCACTGGGTCCCACCACTGGGTCCTCGGGGAGACAATTGTATAATTAGTTGGCTGGAGCGGTCTTCCCTCGCAGGCGGCCGTGGCACCACTGACCTCTGACCTCCCGCTGCGGCGCCGCCTTAGAGGGCCGAGAGAGAGAGACGGCGAAAAACTTTGTGTACATGCCGCCCACCTGTTTGAAGAGTACGTCGCAGTGCTCGTTGAATATTCTGTGGCCGGTGCCGGCGGTGCCGGGCGGAGGCCCGACGGAGTCCGACGGAGTCTGACAGGGTTTGACAGGGTCTGACGTAGTCTGACGGGGACTGACGGGGACGCCCGCGGGAGTCAGCCGTGTCAGAAGCCCCGCGCGGGGGTCCCGACCCAAGGCTGATCGGGGCACCAAGCCGAGGCTGCCAAGCGACCGGGTAGTCAAACATTGGAGCGGGCGGGCGGGCCGGCAAAGTTCCGGGTGCCGGAACAGTCCGGGCGGGCGGCGGCGGCGGCGGCGGCTCGCAGCGCGGGGGGCGACACTCGGCGGGGAGGTACTTGACGGGCCCGGCAACGACGCGGCAAACATTTGATGATCGCACCGTAATGCCGGAGGGGGTCACACACGGAGCGGAGCGGGACGGGCAGCGGGCCCATCACGCCGCTAATGAAGCGGGGACGCGTGTGACGTCACTCCCGGAGCACTCCGGGACGGCCGGCGGACGGATCGTAATCAGACACTGAACCCGCGGCTGCAACGCCGGAAAACCAGTGCGCCAACCTCAAAAACACTACAAGTGGAGATGATGGAAGTAATATAATAACACACCACGCGACCCCACCGCTGACCAAAAATTCAACCGAAAGAAACTTTTTTATTTACAAAAAAAAACACTTTCGTTAAAAAAACACGTAATGGTCTAAAGGCGCCATCCTTCCTCTATACTTTCCTCTCCAGTTAAAGAATTATGATAAAAGGATGAGAGAGCGACGCTGGCGCCAGAGCCACCTGGTCGTGCGGCATTAAGTCTAATCTGCATTTCGACTGCAATTCCGATTCCACCTCTCCCCCAGCAGACACTTCCCTCTTCTTTCTTCTCCCCCCCCCCCCCCCTCTCTCTCTCACTTTCTCTCCCCTCTTGGTCCGTCATGTTTGGACCTTCTATAAGCCCCCCGTCCGGCCCTCAAAAAGCCCTTCCCGACTTAGCTCCCAACTTTTTTTTTTTTGTTACTCGCGTCTTATCTTGGCGCCGGCCGGCGGCAGCGCATTGGTGGTGGCGCCACAGTCATTTCCTTTGCCGAATTCTAATCAGTGACGTAGTAATGCAGGCTCAGGGGAGGTGGGGGGAGGAAGGGGCGGATCCAGCCGTGCCGAGAGAAAGGGGGGAGGCGCGCTCGGAGAAAAGGGGGCAGCACGAGAGTGTGAATCATTACCGAAGAAAAATTAGCACAATGCAGAGAGCAGACGGCGGCGTCTGCATCGAGAATAAAAAGTAATGATAATAATAAAAACTTTAAAAAAAGAAGACGTGCACGGAGAGAGGAGAATAATCAGGGCGGTGTGCGAGACGGACATAGAGATAGACAGAGAGAGAGAGAGAGAGAGAGAGAGCAGCGAGCTGTGAGGGGGTGCGGTGTGCGCGGTGGTGGGTCCGCACACAGAAGGAGCAGCAGCAGCAGCACCGCTGTGGGTCGGTCGAGTGCCGAGTCCACTAGGCTTGGCGGCTCTCGGGGAGCAAGGAGAAGACCGGGTGCTTCGAGGAGAAGGGGACGGGAGGGGGAGAAATCACTTGATCCCGATATAACGACCGTCCTCGAACAGCGGCAGCAGCAGCAGCAGCAGCGGGGCCGACCCTCCAGCCGCGAGCATCGTCTCGGGCCACCGCTGCAGGCCGCCGCGCTGCAAGCCTGCCAGCAGCGGCGCGCAGCCTCTCCAATTAACTCTCTACTGATCCTCAAATCGCCTCAGCCAGGCAGCCAGGGCCAGGCAGGCAGCGGGCGGGCGGCCCCGCGCGGCTTACGGGCGGAACACCGCAGGCGGAGCCTTGTTGGAGTGCACGGCCGGCCATCAGTTCAGACCCGATCAACTTTCCCTAAGCCGCCCCCCCTCCCTCCCTCCCCACCGGACAGGACCCCCCGCAGGGCCGCTACTTGCCATTCCCACGGCGTTTCATTGCCCCTCGCTTTCTGACAAAGACGCGGCGCGCCGCGAGCGGCCAGAAGAGGGCGTGGCGGCGCGGAAGCCGGCAGGGCGCGCGACGCACGCAGCGCAAAAAGTATTCGTTGTCACAAGTGGGTTTGTCCGCCGCGATGCGCGGCATCGGGCGCTGCATCAGAGGGCCTCTGAACGGCGAGCCCTTAATTACCGTGGGCTTTCACGCCAACTTGGCCCCCTCGCTGCCGTCCGGGATGGTGCGGGGGGTCCCAGCCCGGACCGGGAGGGTAGTCACGTCGCCGTCTACTTTGGCGGCGGCGAAATAAAGCGCTGCCCACAATTTTCGTGGGCCGAACGCCCCCCCCCCCCCCCCCCCTGCGCTGCACTAAATTGAGTTAACTCCGGGGGCATCGCGGACAGGGCGAGCCGAAGCGCAATTAGAGGCAACATTTGTTCTGGAGCTCGTCGCCCGCGTTAGCAGGGGCGGTGTCTGGAGGCCACGGCGCTGGAGGCCACGGCTCTGGAGGCCACGGCTGGAGGCCGCGGCTGGAGGCGACCGCACCGCCACCCCAACAGCACCCCCGACGCCCTTGTGCAGCCTCCCGCCCCAATCCGATCCCCGCGCACCCTTCCATAATTGGGGCCTTGCGGAAAGTTTGCGAGTAAATGAGGCCTGCGCTCTCCCTTACCCCCTCCAAAGCCCTGCCGCCGCCGCTGCAACAACGACGGCGCAGGTAATGGTCGTCGGCGTCGTGTTTGGACTGATCTGCGCGCGCGGCCAAACTACAGCGCGGTCGGCGAGCTACGCAGTCTGGCGTAGTCTTCTAGGGCACACAGTGCGAGTTTTATCACCACCGCCGCCGCCGCCGCCGCCGCCGCCACCCCCTGCCCCGCCCCGCTCCCCTCTTGGCGAGGCGACGCTTATGCGCCTCGCGATGCGAATCAAGCGTAATTCAATGGGCGCCCAAATTAGATGAAAACGTCTAGGCGCACCGCACCGCGCACCCACTGCTAATCACATCAGGCCGCGGGCTGCTAAGTGCGATCGCACCCCGTCCTCCTCCTCCTCCTCCTCCTCCTCCTCCTCCTCCTCCTCCTCCTCCTCCTCCTCCTCCTCCTCCTCCTCCTCCTCCTCCCCAGGCCAGAATCACGGCGGCGGCGTCCTGGGAACGCGTCCAGCTGGGGGCGACACACCTGGAGAGAGTGTGGCGAGGACGGGCTTGCTGCGCTTGCTGCTACAGACCGAACGTCACCCAGGAAAAGCACCAAACACCGCTGTGGTGTGATACAACACCACACAGGCGTGCAACCCTTTTTTTTAAAAAAAAAATGAGCAGTGGAAAAATTTACCACCAAAAAAAATTTTCCATTTTTCTTTAAATTTGAAATTTTTGTCAAAACTTTTACTTTTTAGTGCAGCGCCACTGGTACACGGCAGGTGTGTGGCCCTACGACGCTTAACGTTTTCCGGCTCGCTCTCACACGGACGCCGGCGGCCGGTGCAGGGGTGCGGGCAGGGGCGCGGGCAGGGGTGCGGGCAGGGGTGCGGGCAGGGGTGCGGGCGGGCGGCCGCTCGCCACCCCACGGGGTGCTGGGCAGCGGGGCGTGGCACAGCGCGGCGCGGCACGGAGGGAAGCGCGCCGTTCCACCCGGCGAGCGCGCGGCAGCGGCGGCGGCGGCGGCGGCGGTGGCCCCCGGAGGTCCCGCGGCGGGGTCCCGGAGGACGCGCCGGGGCCCCGCAGGACGGGCGGCAGGGGAGGGGGGGGGATAATCCTGTTTTCCGGCGCCACCCCCCGCAGTGTTCACACCTGTACATCAATCAGCCCGGGCTGCGGGAGGCGGGGCGGCGGGGGCGGCCGGGGGGCGGCCGGGGGGGGCGGCCCGGGGGCGGCGCGGGATGAAAGGTCCAGGCAGATGAAGGCCCCCGCCCCCTCATTCCCGGGGAATGGGATTTTATCCGAGTCGGTCCGGCGGCGCTCACACTTCGGCGCGCAGCGCGCACTAAAGCGGCGGCGGCGGCGGCGGCGGTCCGCACAAACGGCCCCCCGTCACGACACCACCGCCCCCGGGGCGGGAAGCAACAGCGCCGCGCCGGCCGCGGAGGCCTTTAGCCTTAATAAAGGCCCCCCGACGACTTGGCTATAACTCCTCATGAGCCGCGGCGGCGGCGGCGGCGGCGGCCGGGGACAAACTGCAAGATACTAGGTGGGCACACCTCGCGTCACCCTCCGTACCGGCGCGCCGCCGCCGCCGCCGCCCCGCACAACTTTTATACATTTTCACTTCTGAACCAAACTTGAGGGGGGGGGGGGGGCAGAGGGAGGGAGAGAGTAAGGGCCACAAGGGGGGATGGTGAGGTAGCGGAGGGGGGCGTTTGCAGTAATCTACTTAGGAAAAGCTTTCAACGGATTCGGCGCGCGCTGGAAGCGGGGCCGCTGGCCGGCGCGGTGCGCAGCGAGGGCCGCCGTCGGGGGGCTCGGCCGCCGCCGCCGCCGCCGCCGTGGACGCGGAGTGGCCCCCAGAGAGTACGGGAGCCCGGCCTGCCCAGGCCGCCCGGCCCCCGCTGCTGAAGTGACCCGCGCGGCCATCCTGCCGACTGCATCGGTTTCCGATGGTCAGTGATACGGGGCATTGAGGAGGGAGGGAGGGAGGGAGGGAGGGAGGGAGGGAGGGAGGGAGGGAGGGAGGGAGGGAGGGAGGGAGGGAGGGAGAGAGGGAGGAGGAAGGGGAGGAGGAGGAAGTCCTCGGCAAGCCGCGCGCGCACTAGACTACAGCTGGGCGCGCCGGGGCCGCAACAAGAGGGCCGCCGACGGCCGATGCCGTGTATATGTGTATCGAAATCCCCGGGAGGCATTTTTTTTTTGTATTCCGGATAACGGTTTTATTCACCAAAAAACAGAAGTCGCCTGCTTCACTCTCGCGTCTCCTGTTCATCATTATTTCTGCCTAATTTTAATTTCTCGACGCGCCCTTCCGAAGCAAGGAACTCTCATCAAAATAACATCTAAAAACAATGTACACACACGCAAAGAAAAATCACAGAGAGGTCACAAAAATATTTTTTTTTCCAGTTTCCTTCCGCACCTCTACACAATCCCCCCACGTCCCGTGCACCGGCCCATCAGTAGAGTAGGAGGAGGGGAAGGAGGGCCGCAGTGGAATTCGACAGCGAGCGGGCCGCCTCCGGTCGGTGGCAATGGGCGGGGGCAGGCAAGGTGTATCGGATCATTGGGGGGGGGGGGAGGGGAGGAGGAGGGAGGAACGGGGCCTTGCCAGCAGATACGTGGCCTTCCGCGAGCCCCCGCGAATCGAGGGCACAACAGTACAGTACCACTCTCTCTCTCTCTGTCTCTCTCTCTCTCTCTCTCTCTCTCTGCCTCTCTCTCTCTCCCTCCCCCTATTACAGTGGCGTGCCCACCCGTCATCGCCATCAGCCCCAACGCCGCAAATGAGGGCCGGCAGGAAATGTCTCCGGAAAGGTAGCGAGGGCGGTGGGGGAAAAGCAGGGCAGGGCGGGAAGACGACGGGCCCCTCGACTTGCCGCCCTCTCACTTCCTCCCACTTTCTCTCTCTCTCTCTCTCTCAGTCTCAGCTCGCCCCCCCCCCTCTCTGTCTCTCTCTCACACACACACGCACTCGCACGCACAATTTATCACGCCCTTAATTAATTTATCCGGCACCGCCGCCTCCGCCGCCGCTGCTGCTGCTGTTGCGTGCAATTACAAAGTGAAAGGCATTTTTCATCGGCAGCCGCGTGCGGTCGTGTCGGCGGCCCGTCCGTCCGGGTCTCCTCCGCGAAGGGCTCCGCGCCGCCACAGGTATATACATATATATATGCAGACAAGGAGGGAGAGAGAGACAGAGAGCATCCGGCGTGATGTAATATCCGCCAGAGGGAGCGGGACAGAAAAGCTGCTCTCCGAGACGGAAATCCGCCGCGCGCCGCGCTTCCCATTCCCTTTTGCGAATCCAATACACGTCAATAGCGGCGCAACCGTGTATTTTTTTTCTTCTTTTATATTCTATCTTTTATTTTCGGTTTTTTCTTTTTCCCTTTTTAGAAAAAAAAATCGTCGTCGTCGTCGTCGTGCACGCCTCTCCTTGACTCGTTTCTTAATTTCGGCTCGCGCAGGACGTGACACGGCGGATCCAATCGCCTCCCGCGACGACCGCTTCCCTTTCCGCCTTTCCTCCCGCGCAATTATTATTCTTCCGAGCGACAGAGAGAGAGAGAGTCCGTCGGCCAGAGCTACAGAGACGACAGAGCCCGGGGGAGCAGAGATCGTCTTCGTCAACGAGAGAGAGAGAGAGGGCCAGAGAGAGAGAGTAAGAGAGACAGAGACGGGGGACAGAGAGAGTAAGAGAGACAGAGACGGGGGACAGAGAGAGAGCGGGGGGCGGTCACCGGGCGGCGAGCCTTCCTCCCAATCCTTTCCGCCCCCGGCTCCGCCCCCGGCTCGCCCCCCGCAGCAGTGATATGGGCCGGGCGGAACGGGAAACGAAGATGCCGCCGCCGCTCTCCGCCCCCCTAAAAGCGCCTTATCTGTCAAATTAAAATTTTCGCAAACGTGCACGGACGGCGGCGGTGCGGCGGCGGCGTCTCCACAGAGAGTTTGACCAAACTCGCGGCCCTTTTTGATCACCGATGTGGCCGGCTGGGAGCGCTGCCGCCGCCGCCGCGGCTCCTCGTAGTACTACAGAAGGAGATAGTCGGAGGCAATCGAAGCAAACTGCCTCGGCCGGCACGCCATTCATCTCGGTGCCTTATCAGCACCGGGGCGGGGAGGAGGCCCTGATAAGAGCGGCCTAAATGAATCCGCGCGCGCGCGCGCCGGTCCAGCACCTCAAATCAAGGCACGGAGGGGGAGAGAGAGAGAGGGAGGGAGGGTCGGGAGAGGAGAGAGAGGGAGGAGGATGAGAACAAAAAAAATATATAGAAGAAGACAGCGTGATCTTCTAAACAATTTAGCACAAAGTGTCCATCTCCAGAACGCGGGCGGGCGGGCGCAGCAGTGCCGCGGCGGCGGCGCAGCAGCGGAAAATAGAGAGAGCCCCCAGACGCTGGAGAGAGCCAGAGACTTCCGCAAGCTAAAACTCGATGCTTTGCGTGATGACGCTCTCCGATCTGGGCCAACCTAAAGAAACTAAATATCGTCAACAATAGGCCTCAGTCGATGGGGGGGCCTTCAGCGGAGGAATTAAACCGCCACTTTGCCAAGGTTGAGTCACGTGATGCTGAGGCTGTATACAATAATATCAACCACTATAATAGCTTGCCAAGGCCTGAGCGCGAGCAATTTTATTTCGCGGATGTTAACTTTGTTACGGTACGTAAGGCGGTCCTTAGCATAGGCAGTAACGCTAAGGGTATTGACGACATTCCGCTAAGTTTTATTAAGAATTGTCTCGTGGAGCTCACGCCCGCTATTATTCACATCTGTAACTTTAGCCTACAGCATGGCTGTTTCCCCGATCTGTGGAAGATTGCCGTCATTAAACCCATACCAAAGAAAGGTAAACCATGTACGGTAAAGGATTTCAGACCTATAAGTTTGCTGTGTGCGATGAGTAAAATCCTTGAAAAAATTGTCCAGCTACAGTTGATGTCATACTTCGAGTCACATGGCATTCTTAACCCGCTTCAGTCGGGTTTCAAGAAGGGCCACAGTACTAGTACCGCTTTATTGGAAGTGTGTAATCACTTGAGGTCCGCGATGGATTGTCGCAAGTTGTCTGTGCTCGTCCTGTATGATTTCTCCAACGCTTTCCCATCTGTTCACCATGAATTGTTAATTGCTAAGCTTCAATATTATGGTCTGTCTCAGTGTGCCGCAAATTGGTTTCATTCTTACTTGGTCGGTCGGTCGCAGAAGGTTATTGTTGAGGATTTGGAGTCGATTTTGTTGCCAATCTTATACGGTGTCCCCCAGGGATCCATCCTGGGACCCCTCCTGTATGCAATTTATGTAAACGACATAACCGACATTTTCCAGCACTCCAGATGTCACCTGTATGCCGACGACCTCCAGAACCATTGTTCTTTTCCCTGTTCTGATTTATCCGCTGCTATAGACGGGATAAATGCTGATGCCTTAGCTCTATGTAATTATGCCATCCGACATAATCTACTTATAAATGCCTCAAAAACTAAAGCCATGATTATTGGTAACTCTAAGATTATAAGGTCACTTCCTGATGTACTTCCGCCTGTGATAGTAAACGGTTGTGAACTGGAGTACTCCGGTGCAGCCAAGAACCTAGGCGTTATTTTCGACGCAAATTTACGCTGGGATCAACATGTGATATCCATGTGTAAAAAAAGTATTGGCACACTCCATAGTATAAGGCGCCATAAGGCAATTCTTCCTGTTACAATCCGCCAACGACTGGTTCAAAGCCTTGTTTTTCCTTCCCTTGATTATGCTTGCTCTGTCTTCCACGACATGCTGGCTGTGAGCGCAATTCAGGTGCAGCGAGTCCAAAACCTTGGCATAAGGTTCATTTTTAACTTGCCTAGAGACTGCAGAATTACGCCTTACTTAAATCACCTCCGTTGGCTCAATATGAATAACCGGCGAACTTTCGCCATACTAGTACTGCTATTTAAAATCCTCAAAAATAGAAACCCTCCTTACTTGTATAATAAATTGTCATTTCTGAGCAATGTGCATAACCGTTCCAATAGATTCAGTAAAAATAGCCTTGTCATTCCACGACACCTCACGGACAAATGTAAAGGCTCCTTCCGCATCATTGCGCCGAGCCTCTGGAACTCGCTTCCGCTCTCCATCCGTACTTGCAAAAGCCTATTATCCTACAAGCGGCTTGTAAAAGAGCACCTATTAATGGCTCAAGGTCGCCCTGGCTAAAATACATCTCTTATCCCTGTTCTTCTCAGTTGTACAAGTGTAATACTCTTCTAACCTGGTTCTGCCTGTCATATGTTGCTGCTCATTTGTCGCCAATGTTTCTGTTATTTTGTTGTGATGTTGTGTTGTTTTCTAAATAACGCTCGGACTGTATTATCCATACGTGTACGGGTGCCATACTTGGTACAACCTAAGGGACTCTCTAGTCCTATGTACCATAATTATTAATAAATCAAATCAAATCAAATCAAAATCTCACTCACTTCCTCCCCCCCCCCCTCTCTGTCTCTCTCTCACACACACGCACTCGCACGCACAATTTATCACGCCCTTAATTAATTTATCCGGCACCGCCGCCTCCGCCGCCGCTGCTGTTGCGTGCAATTACAAAGTGAAAGGCATTTTTCATCGGCAGCCGCGTGCGGTCGTGTCGGCGGCCCGTCCGTCCGGGTCTCCTCCGCGAAGGGCTCCGCGCCGCCACAGGTATATACATATATATATGCAGACAAGGAGGGAGAGAGAGACAGAGAGCATCCGGCGTGATGTAATATCCGCCAGAGGGAGCGGGACAGAAAAGCTGCTCTCCGAGACGGAAATCCGCCGCGCGCCGCGCTTCCCATTCCCTTTTGCGAATCCAATACACGTCAATAGCGGCGCAACCGTGTATTTTTTTTCTTCTTTTATATTCTATCTTTTATTTTCGGTTTTTTCTTTTTCCCTTTTTAGAAAAAAAAATCGTCGTCGTCGTCGTCGTCGTCGCCGCCTCTCCTTGACTCGTTTCTTAATTTCGGCTCCGCAGGACGTGACACGGCGGATCCAATCGCCTCCCGCGACGACCGCTTCCCTTTCCGCCTTTCCTCCCGCGCAATTATTATTCTTCCGAGCGACAGAGAGAGAGAGAGAGAGAGAGGGCAGAGCAAGAGAGACAGAGACGGGGGACAGAGACGGGGGACAGAGAGAGTAAGAGAGACAGAGACGGGGGACAGAGAGAGAGCGGGGGGCGGTCACCGGGCGGCGAGCCTTCCTCCCAATCCTTTCCGCCCCCGGCTCCGCCCCGGCTCGCCCCCCGCA
>CM049596.1:4967500-5052500 GCA_026979955.1 Megalurothrips usitatus
GGAATTGGTTTCGCCGAGGGCCGTGTAGTGCATTCATACAGCGGGGGCATTAAGGAGGCGCCGAGCCGGGGGCGTAAAACAAGGCGAAACACAATGGGAGGACCGGAGGCCGGCCCGGCCAGCACCGGCCAGTGCTGGGGCCGGCTGCTGGCTTCTGAATTCCTCTGGAGGGGGCGGGAGTCAGAGAGAGAAAGATGGAGCATTCGTCGTGAGAGAGAGAGAGAGAGAGAGAGAGAGAGAGAGAGGGGGGAAAGGAGGCCTCGCAATTATCATTTCAAAACCCATTCGGGCCCCCCTCGTTTCATTCCATTCCATTTCCGCGAGCGGCCCGCGGGACGAGGACCACAAGGCGGCTAGGAAGGTCGGGAAACTGCCATAGACGGATAGGCATACGGATAGACAGAAAGAGAGAGAGAGAGAGAGATGGCGAGAACGCGGCGGGAGGCGGTGGTGGAAACACAGAGAGTGAGAGAGAGACAGTGTTTACGGTGCGCCGTGTCGGTAAGAGGAGGAGAGGGAGAGGGGGAGATGGGGAGAGGGAGAGAGAGAGAGAGAGCGGAGCTGGCCCCAGATGAAATGTGTCCTCTGGCAGAGGGCTCGGCGCCGGTGCCCGGTCCGGCCGCCCGGCCGCCCAGCCTTGTGATCCCACACACATTGATGAGGTCCCGGGGGAGTCCTGTGCCCGGGACGGCTCCGCAGAGCTCCGCTCCGCTCAGCGGCGGCGTTGCCGCACATGCACGCCGTGACCGCGGCGGGGTCCGGGGTCCGGGGGGGCCACCGGGAGGCACGACGGACAACGTTAACGACGCGGCCGGACAAAATTGTCACAAAAATCCGAATGAAAACCGTGAAGATCTCGTACGGCAGGTCATCGCCGTGCGCCGCCTGCACAGCCACGCGACGACGGCGAGCGAGACAAATGTAGCCTTCCGTCTCTCTCTCTCTCTCTCTCTCTCTCTCTCTCTCTCACTCCCGCCAACGTACGTGCCCGGGCGGGACAGGTTTTCATCTTACGGAACGGCAAAGTTTCATCTCCCGCGACGCGGCCAAAACTTCGGCACGCGGGACGCCCCCCGGCCGCCACCACCACCACCACCACCACCGCGCGGGCGTCGACAGACGGGGATGACAAACAACCCGACCGAAGGCCATCAATCCAGGGAGCGCTTTCGAGCACTAATCAATTCAGAATCGAGCCGAGGCCGCCGCCGCCGCCGCCGCTGCTGCTGCGCGACCAGGCCGTGTGCGAGACCGGCGCGCAAATATTTGAAACAAATCGGGGAGGTAAGCGCGCGGTCCTGCCACACAAAGGGCTTCTGTTTGCAATCAAGGCCGGGTCGGGTCGGGAGGCGGCGCTGGACCGGACGCCGGGCGGCCGGGCCGGCAGGGGGGGACAATACAGGGAGCGGGCGGCGCAGGCTCACCTGGCCCCGGGGGGTCCGCGGGGGGTCCGCGGGGGGCCGGGGGCTGGAGCTGGACCGTAATTGGAAGGCTGGAAGGCGTACGCCGACGCCCCGCCGAGCCCCGCCGAGCCCCGCTTCCTTTCCCCCTCCCCGCACCGCGGCGCTCCGCCGCACGCTTTCACTTACACACACGCACGCACCCGCACCGCAAGATTTTCATTCAAATCCCCCGCCGCTGCCCCGCGAGAGACAGAGAGAAAGAGGGAGAGAGAGAGAGTGCATCAGGCGCAGCGACCGCCAGCCAGCCTTATCCGGACCAGATCGCGGCTCGCTCCCTGTTTGTCATCAAGGCCCATGGTGAAGGAACGCCTCGTCGAATTTGATGATGGCAGCGAGAGAATGCGAGGGAGGGAGGGAGAGAAAAACAGAGAGGGAGCGAGGGCTTCGAGACAAAGATTCCTTCTCACTCGCGCCGCCGGGGTGAGTGCGAGACGTGTTAATGACGACCTCGGATAAAGGAGCGGGGACGGATGGGAGGGTTCGGGGCGGAAACAGAGGGCACGTCAATAAATAAAGAAAAAAAATGGGAAACCGCTGGATGCTGCAGTTTTGTTTTATAAGGCCGCGGGAAGGGAAACCAGAAAGTCATTTCGGTGAAAATTAAAAAAAAAAATCAAATCCGACCATGGAAAAGATTACGTCACGATTATCCGATTTGTTGGAATCCTTTTTCTCTTTTTGTCGAAAATTCGGGGCGTTGTTGAGGCGCGGCCCCCGCGGGGGCCTCCCCTGGAGGATACACTCCCGTAATAGAGCGTCGCTCTTCCGTCCCCCCGGAGGGCTGGCTGCCAGCGTGGCTGGCCGGCGCGGCCGCCAGCCCTGGCTGCCTGCCGCGCCCAGCCAGGTGACAACGCCCCCGGCCACAATGCCACCAAAAGAAATTATTTAATGCGTTATCAGTGTAATGGACTGACGGCCAAGCGCCCGCCGCCGCACATGTGTACGGCCCCCTGGGAAACGCGGGAGGGAGGGGAGGGGGGAGGGAGGGAGGGGAGGGAGGGAGGGGAGGGAGGGGAGAGAGAGAGACACGCCGCCCCAACAATCCGCACGGAGCTGCTATCAAACTGATGATGTACAGCAGGCACGGCCAGCGAGACGCCCCTTCCAAAAGAAAAACGTCATTATTATTTTTTTTTAAATAAAGGGAATGGTTGGCGCGCCGGCTTCACACGTATTCACTTTCTGCAAGAACACTTATAATTATGAGGCAGGGCGCGCCGTGCCGTATGACTCCATTACCGTGGGGGGGGGGGGGGGGGGGGTGACCCCAAGGCACCGTGGGGGGCAGCTGCTGGACCAGGTGGTCATGGGCCGTAATGAAGGGAAATGAAGCACCGCCCGGGCCACACTATCGGCCTGATCCCAGGTGTGGCCATCATTCATCACCCCCTTCCCTCTCCCTCTCTCTCTCTCTCTCTCTCTCTCTCTCTCTCTCTCTCTCTCTCTCTCTCTCGCTCTCCGCCCCTGGGAACTAACCCGCCCTTTCCGAAACACACTCTCCCCCCCCCCCAACTCTTTCCCACCCGAAACGCCGCGGAATTCCGAACGTGATAAACAGCTCCTCACCGGATGGGATTTCAGCCGCTGAAAGGGTGGCGCCGGAGCGGCCGCCTATTGTTCCGCGCTGCGCTGCGGCCGGAAGTCCGGCCGGCGGGGCGCGGAATCAGTGAACGACAAGGAGGACGACAACAGAGGCTTCCACAAAAAAAAAAAACTTAATTGCGACACGAAAGTTTTTACACCGCAATATGCGTCGTCTACTAAATGCTTTGTGAATTATTTGAATACGTGTCCTCTGCGCCAGAATATTATTTACAGTCGTTCAGTTCGTATATCCGCGGTCAGCGATAGCAGAGTAGTACATGGAGCGACGGCACAAAATATTTCCGCCGTGCACGCAGAGAACGGAGAGGACGGGGGGGGGGGGCGTGGTGCAGGATCACAGAAAAAAAAAGGGTCGGAAATGCGGGGAAAATGAGGTTGAAGAACGCCGCAAAAGGTGCTCTCCACATGGAGCAGGCCTGCGGGCCGGAGGGGATGCAACGAGAGTGCGGTGCGGTAAACGAGAGGGAGGGAGAGAGAGAGGGGGGAGCGAGAGAGAGGGGGAGCGAGAGAGAGAGAGAGAGAGAGAGAGAGAGAGAGAGAGGAAGGAGGTTCCGGGGGTTGGCTAACTACGGCTGGACCTCATCAGTCATCACAGTCCCTAACGGTCAGGTAGGGGACCGCGTGGGAGGGAGAGAGAGGGAGAGAGAGAGAGAGAGAGAGAGAGAGAGAGAGACAGAGAGAAAACGGGTGCACGCAGGTGTGTGATAAACACTTGACCCGCGGCATAAATAATCCCGGCCAGCATCACGGAGCCACGCCCCCGCAGTCACGCGCGCCAGTATCTCTCTCTCTCTGTCCCTCCCCCTCCCTCTCTCTCTCTCTCTCTCTCTCTCTCTCTCTCAGTTGCTGCTGCACCCGCTCGGAATAGGGGGGTGACGGGACGCACAGCGCAGCAGCCCCCGCAGCGGGGAGAGCAAAGCTGTCTGCGAGAGAGAGAGAGAGAGACTAGCATTACAATATGTGCCGTGCATACAGGGGGGAGGTGCACTGCCAACAACGTACTGAGCCAGAGCTCTCCACCCCAACGGAGAAGCGCACATACAACAAGCCTATTTTTTTTTTCTCTTCAAAATCCAAGACAAACAAAAAAGAAAAATTCGCAAAAAAAAAAACTGGTAAGGCATGCAACTTTTAACGTATGAAAAAATAGTTTTCTATTAAGGCCAATCCCTGAGCACGCGGTTTCGCCATGAATATTACCGCTTTCGGTCTGGGGTTCGGTGAAATACCCTATTGTGCCTCGTACATTCTTAACCCAAACCACAGTCGATTTCGACACAAACCTTCTCAGCCACCAACGCCTTTCAAAATCCGAAACACACACACACACACACACACACACACACACAAGAAAAATATGGAGCAGGCTCCCTCAGCCATACGCGCAGCGTACATCGCTCCCGCGGCTTTCGACCTTACGTTGTGCGCCTCGGTGCGGTAAAGCGGACTGTTTACATTGATGGAGACGTTGTGTGCGCTGCGCGAGGGGGGCGGAGCCGGGCGGAGCCGCACACGGGAGAAAAGTAAGGAAGACTCTCTCTCTCTCGGAGGATATAGATTTAAAACGACATGTTTTATGTTTGTGGAGGGCGGCTGAGCGCACACCACCCCCGCTTCCTTAAGCCAACTGCTCCCTCATATCTCCCTTCTTCCCTCCTCCGCCCTCCGAGGGATGTGGGTGACCGCGCCCTTTTGCCAGGGGGCGCCGCCTCTCCCTCTCTCTCTCTCTCTCTCTCTCTCTCTCTCTCTCTGTCTCGCTCTCTCTCTCTTGCTCTCTCACTTCCTTCCAGATAAGCACACTCCGAGCGGTCCGGCCCGCGGCGGCCGGCCGGCCCCCGTCCCCAGCATACATCAGACCGGCTCCGACCTCGTCGGCACACATCATTGGCATCGCCATATCTCGATTTACGTTCGATTACAGGCAATCGCGGTTCTGCCGCGGGGGGGGGGGGGGGGGGGGTCTGATAAGCGACACGTCCCACGCGGCAACAGGTGCGGGGCGGCGGCGGCGGCGGCGGCGGCGGCGGCGAAGAGCCGCGTCGTCTCGCGGACGCCGACGGGGGCAACGACCCCGCCGCGACCCGAACACTTGCGTCTTCGCAGCTCTGTCTCTGTCGCGCACTCGTCGCTGGGTGATCCATAAAGAGAGCGAGACAGCGAGAGAGAGAGAGAGAGAGAGAGAGAGAGAGAGAGAGAGAGAGGGGGGGGGGGAGAGGGACGGCGTTACCGAACCGCCGCTCCGCCGCTGCGAGCGCCTGCGAGGTAGGCCAGAGCCGGCCGCTCCGCGCGCCGCCGCCGTGCGGGCTGCCTACCCCGCGGTCCGCGGGCGCACAGCAGCGCCGGCCCCGGCTGCCGCTGCCGCTGCCGCGTACTTCTCGCGGAGTATTTCTCACGCCGCCGCCGCCGCCGCCGCGCGGCATAAGATAGTACCCCCCCCCCCCCGTCCTCCCTCTCCAGGCAAGTTTATTAACGCCTACTCCTCCAACCCCTCCCCCCCCCCTCCTCCTCCGCCTTGGACAACAGCGGAGCAAAGCGACTCGACTCTCCCCAGGATTACCCCACCGCTCCGCGCAGCCCAGCCGACCCCCTTAAATCCCACGCCGTGAGAAGAAACAAAGGCTGGCACCTAATCCACGTCCGGGGAGGGGGGGGGGCGCCCAGACGGAGAAGACGGGAGGGGGGAGGGGGGGGCAAATGCATGCAGACGGTGCTCCCACGTCGCTCACAGTCTTCTCCTCGCACGCCGAGCACGTACCCCCTCCCCCTCCCTCCCCTCCCTCCCCTACCCCCTCCCATCCTCAAAACAAACTGGTGAACTAATGAGATTAGCAATAGCAGGGCGAGAGAGGCACGGAGGAGGAGGAGGAGGAGGAGGGGGAGGGGAGGCGGGAGGGTTATTGAATTTCGCAGCGACGTCGCCGCGTTCAATCCAAATTACTGAGCCGGCGCGTCATGCGCGCGCAAAACACTGCAGCGGCGGCGGCGGCGGCAAGTTTGTGATGAGAGGTTCGGCGGGGAATGTCGAGAAAAAGAAAGAGAGAGCGAGAGAGCGAGAGAGAGAGAGAGAGAGAGAGAGAGAGAGAGACGGGGCGGGCAAGTTCTTGTGCGTACAACATCTGTGCGCCGGCTGACCGCACGAGCAAAGAAATGCAGGGAGGCAGAGAGGGAGAAAGAAAGTGGTAGAGGGAGTGGGAGAGAGGGAGTGGGGAGAGAGAGAGAGAGAGAGAGAGAGGGAGGAGGGAGAGAGAGAGGGAGGGAGGGGGGCAGGAGCTCGTTTCGAGTAGCGGACCACCACCAAGTACTCCGTTCTCCTCTGGCGAGTGGGCTGTGCGCCTCTGGAGAGGAAGTGCATGTTTGAACAGGGGGCGACACGGTGTCCCCGTTGTGTGTGTGTGTGTGTGTGCGCGCGAGTGAGAGAGGGAGATGGAGGGAGCATGTGTGTGTGAGAGAGAGAGAGAAAGGGGACGCGCGCGCTCGCCCTTGCCTGTCCTGACCCTGCTCCAGCTCCTCTCCAGGTCCCACGTCTTGGTCCCGGAGGCCGGCGGGGGGCAGGGGGTTGCACCGTACGTGGCTGTACAGAAGCGCTCTCTCTCTCTCTCTCTCTCTCTCTCTCTCTCTCTCTCTCTCTCTCTCACACACACACACACAGTAGAGCACCCGGTGTCGGGGAGTCCCCGCTGCGCCGCTCGACGTGGTGACGCCCTCTCACTCGCACACCACGTTACTCATCTGGATATAACGGTTTGATTCCGCGAGGCGGCGCGTGGAGAGGGGAAGCGAGAGAGAGAGAGAGAGACAGAGAGAGAGAGACAGAGAGAGGAGAGGGAGGCTGGTGGAATGAAGCGAGACTCGGTGGCCGGCCGCTAACGGGGGGGCTCGCCGACGAGACAAAAGACTCCCATAATCCAACTAAAACGAATGCAACGCGATCGATGCGCAAACACAACAAGCTGCGGCAGCTGCGGGGTAGTTACGTTAGCGGGGGGGGGGGGGGGGGGGGCGCTTTCCACCGCCGCTCTGCACTGCCGCTCTGCACTCACCTGCGAACAAAAAAAAAACAAGAGGGCGGTGTGTCAGCGAGCCGCGGGCGAAATTAGCAGGGCAAACCTTTTCCGAGTTCCACAAACACCAGCAGCAGTGCCCGTGTGCGTGAGAGTGTGTGTGTGTGTGCATGTGTGTGTGTGCCGCTGCGGTGAGATTGAAGGCAAGAGCAAAAGTAGTGGGGGGCGGCGGGGGGCGGAGGCGGGTACGCAGATGCGGTCCGCAGGTATATACGAAAGGGGGCGGGAGCAGAGGTGGGAGGGGGGGGGGGCACACTTCTGTCAATATAAACGCCAAATTGGCCGACTCAACTCGACGCTCAACCCGCTCCGTACTCCACCGGGTCGAACGGGGGAATGGCACGCAGACACCCCGCTGCCGCCGCCCGACCCGGAGCAAACAGTACCCCCCGCGGAGCAGCAGCAGCAGCAGCAGGCGGGGTCACCGACCCCTGACCCGACCCGCCAGGTGGGTCGCGGCAGACGAGGCTGCGCTCGATCGGCTGGGTGCCGGACCCCCCGCCAACTGCAAATCGTAGCCTCGGAAACCGGATCGGTGCAGCGTATAACGCCTTAACAAAATGCCCCAAAAATTAATAATTACTTGGTTCCTTTTTCAAAGGACTATCATTTTGCTTCCCTCGACATCATTACAGATTGAGGCCGAATGGGAGGGAGGGGGTGGGGGAGGGAGAATTCAGTAAATGAAATATGTAAGCCCAGCGTTGGCAACGCAACACTACATAAGCGGATCTCCGGGGAGGCCGGCCAGCAACAGCGGCGGCCAAATAATAATAAATAATAATAATAAATATACCGAAATAAATATGAGCAGCGAGTCTTTCCGATGGGACGCTGCTGCCGCCCGGCCTGTTAGTGAGAACCGTGACGGGCAAAGTACACGCGGCGGCAGCATCGGCAGTAATTCCCATATTAATCCCGGCCGCGGTAAATTACGGAGCCGCCGCCGCCGCCGCCGCCGCCGCCGTCGGGGGGAAGGGAAAAAGAGTGCGGCGTAATAAACTTCATTCCCAAGCGGTGAAGAATGGCCAAGCAAATTTTCAGGCGCATGAGTGCGCGAGGGCGGTCGTACATCAAGCGTGCCGGGCGGCGGAGAGAGAGAGCGAGAGAGACAGACAGACAGAGACAGACCGAGAGAGAGAGAGAGAGAGAGAGAGAGAGAGAGCACATCGGAGGATAACGGCCGGGCAGTACAGTGTAAGGGCCGTGTAAAACATTTCGGGTGCACCACTTTCTTCCCACACACACACACACACACACACGCACACACACACTCAAAACATAGCAAAAAAAAATATGTATATCCCTCAAAATAAAACACCAGTCGTCGCGTTGTCTTAAGTCTTACACTCTGCGCGCCCCGCGCGGTCTCCGCCGGCCTCTGCTGGTTTTTATCGGCGACGACCCTGCCGAAACGATGGCCCACGAGTGTCAATACGCCGTCGATACCGTACTGCTTACTTATTTATTAGATTCTGCGGCCGTCCCGCCGCCGCACCGACCCCGCACCAAGTCATCCCTGAAATATATAAGGTCCCGCCCGCCAACGCGTTCCGCCGAGTCCGGCGTCCGCAAGACCACGTCGCACAGGCCGTGTCGTTACAGAAGAGGCCTCACTCTCTCTCTCTCTCTCTCTCTCCAGCTGGAACCAGCGGAACCGAGTTAAAAACGTTTCGCGTTCGCGCAGATTTTTTTTTTTTTTTTGCTCTGTGCGAAACTCTTCTTTTTGTTAGAGAAGAGAGAGGGAGTGAGGCCTGCTGAGCTTGCGCGAGAGACGCGATATTCGCGTTTAGGAGAGAGAGAGAGAGAGAAGCGGGAAGAAAAGGGATGGGACGGGCGGGGCTACGGTCGACTGATTAAAACCGTGCATCACTGATGTTCGACAAGTCCAATTGATGGGGGCAGCACCCTGGCAGGAATGCAACCCCTTTTCCGCCGAGGGAGCAAGAGTTGTGCAGAGAGAGAGAGAGAGGAGGGGGAAGTGAGCAAAATAGAGAGGGGTAAAAAGCGAGAGAGAGAAAGAGGGTGGAGGGCAAAGCGTATGTCCCACGCCATGAAGATTGCTTCAAAACTTTAAAATAGAGGCAGAAAACGGAAAGCCGTGGTGCGGGAGGAGGGGCGAGGCAAAAGGCTCAAAACTATGCGCTATGCGCTAGTTGGCTGAGCGGGGGAGGCTGGAGGGAGATAGAGAGACACACACACATCTCGCAAACTTGTGTGTGCGTGATCTGTTGCTCTCTTCCGGGCGCGTGCAGGCGGGAGAGATTATCTTCCCGCGGTATAATTGGCTGGATAGTGCCGCTCTAGACACACTATACTCGCCCTCCAAGTTTTCGGATGCCCCCCCCCCCCCCCCCCGCCTCGCTCGCCACGTCCTCTCGCAAACGCCGCCAGGCGCGGCCCTGCAAAAGAGCAAGAGACGGGAAGGGCAGAGGAGGGGGGCCAAAGTCGGCAAAATTATTTTCAGCGCCAACAAGGAAATTTATAACGCCATAATTGCTTTTGTCTGCAAATAAACAGCGTGGCACCAACTTAGCTGCAATGCACACACACATATATATATATACATATACACTGCTGTGGGGCTGCAGCACTGAGACCCCTGCAGACAGGGGGGGGGGGGGGCAGCTGCCGCTCCGAGGCCAGCAGGCGGACGACGTACAACTTTACGAGCAAAGTCGACCTGTCCCGGACTCTGGCTGCGGGAGACGCGGCCCGATACGCCGGGGCCGCTGAACATCGTGCATCGGATGCACATTTTTCTGAGAGCGGAGCAGCGGCGGCGTGTGCGGTCTGCCCGGAGTGCGGGTCCCAACCCAATCACGTTACTCAGATTGGGTCACGAAGCCTTCGGCACGAGAGGAACAATTTTTTTTTTTTTTTTTCAGATAAAATATGTGGACCAGTTTGGCGGTGCAGGTCGGTGGACAGCAGCTCGGTGGGGCAGTCGCGTGGCGGACCAGCCGCTACAGAGCAGCCGAGGGCGAGCGGGTTCACGCGGGGCAGCTCCGGGGAAATCACAAACCTCCGCCTCGCCCGGAAACGTGGCCGTGGCCGCGGCCCGGCCGCCACTCCGCGCTGCACTCCGCGGCATTCCGACACACAGCACACGGCAGCCGCGCCCGGCAGCCGCGCCCCGCCAGCGGCACCGCCACCTCCACCGGCGCTATTTGAATAATCCAATAATGGAGAAGAGGGAGGCAGGAGCAGGGGAGTCCCTCATATGTGAGCCTCGTGTGTGTGTGTGTGTGTGTGTGTGTGTGTGTGTCTGAGAGAGAGAGAGAGAGAGAGAGAGGGGGGGGCAGGGCGTTATCAAGACCAGGGCACCTCGCGCCCCTATACATATATATACACACACACACACACACTCCGCGTCAGCCAATAAAATCTGTCTCATTACCCGGAGGTGCTTAAGGTCCTAACGACATCAGCGGCGGCGGCGGGAGCACGGCGGCACGGCGGAGCCCCGCGCGGGGGCCGCGGATATGAGCCCGACGCCGCGGGGGGGGGGGCGGGGGGGGCCCCGCGGGGGGTCGTGCAGTGCGCCCGCGGTAACGAACCGGGGCGGGCCGTGCCCGGGGAGGTGAGAGTAAGAGAGAGAGACGGTGCAAATTTTCGGTACATATCTTTTTCACAATTTTTTTTAAAAATCAAAACAATTTTTTGGAGGAGTTGCGCGAGGTCGCGGCGCGCTAGGCGCTACATCAACGGCCCGGCGCTGCCTGTCTGCGGGTGTGGTGTGGATGATCCAACTTTGTTCGTGAAAAATGCAACAGGCCGTGTCTGCGCGCGGGCCGTAGCGGGCGCGGCTCGTGCGGGCTGCGCTGCCGGGGCCGGGGCCGTGGCCTGCCCTACGGCCCAGTGTGCCAGAGCCTGCCTGACCCCCCGCAGAGAAGAGTTTTGTAAGTCGGCAAAGAAATTCCTCGGACACGCCGAGCCGCAGGACGGCGACAATAGTCGGCGCGCCGCCCCCTGCAAAGCCGTGCTCCGGCCTGGCCTGCCCCGCAAAGGCAGGTGCTTTAACTTCCAGCGGGGACAGCAGCGCGTTGGGGGGGTGAAAAGGGGAAAGAAGGAAAGAGAGAAAGAACAGGCGCGGGAGGGAAAGCGAACAGACAGACAAGAAAGAAAAAAGAAAAACAAGGCAAAAGTGGCAGGATTTGCAGATAGGCACGCGGGCCGGGCGGCGCCGCCGTGGCCGCGGCCGACAGGAACGCCTGCTTTTAATTTCTTTTAATTGAATCTCGCTCGACGGGGGCCTCCGGGCCTCCGGCACACGGCCTCCGAGGGTGCGCGTCGAGTGCGGAGCCGCCCTGACCCGGCTCCGGGCCTCCGGGCCTCCGGGCCTCCGGGCCTCCAGGCCTCCCTCATCGCCGCAGAGATCGATAGCGACGACGGTGAATATTCAAAGGGCGGCGGCGGCGGGTGCTGCTCCTGCGGGACGCGGCCACCACACACCGCAGCACCGGTACCCGCGCGCACCCGCGGCCATCTTGGGAGTGAGCGAGACAGACAGAGAGGAGACAGAGAGAGTGAGGGCGCACCACACGGGGGGCGGGGACTTGCCCGCTGCACCCTGTGATCTCGCATCATCACCACCACCACCACCACCACCGCCGCCGCCGCCGCCGCCGCCGCGCGGGCCTAAGCGAAGAAAGTGGCTCGCGGGCCGCGGCGGCGACGCGGAACCCGGGGGGGGGGGGGGGGGGGACCGACTGTGCAGAGAGCGGCGCCCTCCGTGTCAGAGAGAGAGGGAGACAGAAACGGAGAGAGACAGATGGAGAAAGGGGGGGGGGGCGCCGCGGCTCCTGCAGTCACGGACTCGCGGCGTGATTTCATCGAGTCGGGGTCGGCGGCGGTGGTGGTGGCGGCGGTGGTGGTGGTGGTGGTGGTGGTGGTGGTGGTGGTGGCCTGCGTGGTCGAATCATGGCGCTCTCTCCGACGAGGGTCCCTCGCCGACTGTGTGTGTGACTGTGCCTGTGTGTGTGTTAGGCCCGGGCCGGAGGGCGCCTGGGTGGGCGCCTGGACCCGGCCGGCGGCACCCGCCACGCCCGCCTCCGCCTCCGCCCGCCTCTGGGAAGCACTTCATTGCCATAATCACGGCCTGGCTGCATAGTCAGGCGGAGGTGTGTGTGCCTGCCTAGGGGAGGGGAGGGGAGGGGAGGGGAGGGGAGGGGAGGGGAGGGGAGGGGAGGGGAGGGGAGGGGAGGGGAGGGGAGGGGAGGGGACACGGCACGGCGGCCACAGCACCGCCGCCTCCTTCAAGCACTGAAACGGCTTCGCAGTCGAAGACGGCGGTGACGGGGGTGGCGGCCGCCGGCCGGCCTCTCCTGCCAAAGGGGGGTAGGGGGGCATCACACCCTAACGAACCGGCGAACAGGAAGGGGGTGGGAGGGGGTGGGACCCCCTGCCGGGCCCATCCGTGTGCGGCGGCTGTGCGGGGGTCGGCCCGGTGGCAGCGGGGAGGTTGAACACACCTCAGCGCCACGCCACGCCCCCCGCAGCCCGGCGAGGCCGCGCCGACCCGGCCGCGCCCCGCACCCAGGGTCGAGTACGTGCGTTTGGGGAGCACGACGGCGCCCCATAAATTCAGCGAGATTTCGCACCGAGAGTCCGACGCGACCTGCGCCAGTATTTAAAGCAAGGTGGCTCAGCAAGCGTAGGCGGCCCCGCCCCCCGCCCTGCGAGGGGTCGTGCCCGGCCGCCCTCCCTGGAGGGGCGCCCGGCCCTACCCCGGCCGGGGCCCCGCGGCGCCAACTAGGCCACCGGCAACACGATACCCCCAGACGGGCCGCCGCCTCAGAAAATTGATATTTCCAGTTTTTCCGGTGCTTCGCTGCACACACACACACACACACACACTCGCTCGTCACCCCGCAGTACGTGCGTGAGGGGCGGCGCCTGTCCCATCCACAGTGTTCTTTGAACATGTCAGCAGCGCGGGCTCGAATGTCGGCCAGTAAAGCCGATTTGAAGCCGGTTCGGCTTTCCTGCTCCCCCCCCCCCCCCCCCCCCCCCCCCCCCCCCCCCCCCCCCCTCCCGGCCCCCCCCCCCCCCTCCCCCCCCCTCCCGGCCCTCCTCACGTCTAACCGCCACCGTAACCCCCCACCCCCTCTGCACAGCGTGACACACCAGGACAGGCCGGCCAGGCCCCGACGCGAAGGTGGCTCAGTGTGTGCGTGTGTGTGTGCGTGGACTCATCATTCAATCCCCTAATTAGAAGTGCCACACATAGCCGGGGGGGGGGGGGGGTATGGGGGAGAGGGGGAGGCGACAGCGCCGAACGCCCTGCCGCCGTCATCGCACTGCGCGTTGCACTTCCGCCCCACTACACGTCTAACGGCGAGAGTCGTAAACGTGTTCTCCCCGTTCCATTTCAGCGGGGGCGGGGGGGGGCGGCGGGGCCCGGCCTACACATTCGGCGGGGGTGAGGGGGGACGCGTGCTGCAGCGGCTGCGCGCACCGGAATGGCCCGCCGCCCCCTCCGGGCCCCCCGGGCCCCCCGGGCCCCCGGCAGCACATTACCATTCATAATATTTTAAAGGGGGAACCGCCCCCGCCCCCTCCCCACTCCTCATCCCCTCGAACGCCACCATCATTGAGCCGGGTTATATTGCCCAGCCGGATTGACGACTTTTTCATATCGCATTTTATTCCGCCCGTAAATTACGCATCACGGTGATCAGGGCCCGGCACCCCGCGCATCGCATAGGCCGCGTAAAACTTAACCTTTACGCGAGTCGTTCCGGTGGGGGGCCAAATACCTCTCGGCCTTTCCCCTCCCGCTCTCTCTCTCTCTCTCTCTCTCTCTCTCTCTGTCTCTCTCTCTCTCTCTGTCTCTCTCTCTCTGTCTCTCTGTCTCTCAGTCTCTGTATCTGTCTCTCCCATGGGCAAAAGCAACTCGGTAGCCAAACTGTCCGTGGTTCATTGAGATTCATGGACCGTACAGAGACTAGGCTCGGACCTGCAGGGCCTGCGGACGGGGGCACGGCAGCGGCGCGCAACACAGCTGCAGCCGAAGGGAAAGGACAATCAGACCATTTAGAAAGGCGGCGCGCGCGAAAAATGATAATACAACAACGAACGCCCGCCGCCGCACCAGCTGACGTTTAATATTTTATTTCATAAGAGTTCCGGTTTTTAAATGCTTCCGGTGGTGCGTCACCTTCACGAGGCGAAGTCGGCGTCACGTACACGACCGCAACTCTGTCGCGCTGCACTTTAAGATCGACATTGTCCCGGCGGCCAGGAGACCACCGGTGGCGGCGCGGGGCCTGCGGGCGCCCCACGGTGCTCCCAGACAAACTTTCCCGCAGCGGCGGCAGCGGCCTCCCCTCCCCCGCCGCGGCCGGTACCGCATACTACCGCAGTACCGCTGTGTGTGGACAGAGTCCACTACAAGGGCCGCCGCAAACGGCCCCCGGCCGGCGGCGTCCGGCCGCGCCCCGTTCGCATTGCAGACTTATATAACGGATGCTGCCGGCCCCCGGCGCTCCCATCTCCAGGCGCAAAGTCAGGAACAGCCAGCCAGCCAGCGCGCGGCCCGGCGCTGTGCGGGGATAGGGGTAGGCGCGGCGCGGCGCGGCGCGGGCCGGGGGGCGGGTGGCGGGGGCCGGGGCGGCAGCACCGAGATCGAAGCGCCCTGGCGCTGCGGGGTGGGGGCGGCGCCGAGTGGAGCCGAGCGGCGGGACGGGACGGGACGGGAAGGGACTCGCGGTGGGACGCGGTGCGCCAGTTGCAGTCGCGCCGCCCTCCTGTGAGCGGGCGCGGGGTCTGCGTGCGGAGAGAGAGCGGCGAGCGGAGCGGCGAGGCCGGCACCGCCACATGCCCCGACCGAGCCATGGCCCCCCACGAGCTCGTCCTCGCGCTGGCCGCCGTCGTCGCCGCCGCGGTGCTGGCGCCCCCGGGGGCGGTGGCCAGTGAGAACGCGCCGTCCTCCGCGGCCACGCCCACGCCGCCGGCCACGGCCACGGCCTCGTCCGAGGGCCGCATCGACGTGTCCAGCCAGAAGCTGCGCTGCCTGTACCTGCCGGGGGTCAAGACCTCGACGGAGACGTCGCCGCCGCCCATGTACATCGACGCGTCCAACAACCTGCTGACGGAGGTCGGCGACAACGCGCTCACCGGCCTCTTCCTGCTGCGCTACCTCAACCTGAGCGGCAACCTGCTGCACGAGTGGGGCCGCTACCCCTTCAAGGACCTGCGCTCGCTGCAGCTGCTGGACGTGTCGCGGAACCAGTTCCGGAACGTGGACCGCGTCGTGCTGGAGCCGCTGCAGGGCCTGCGCCGCCTCAACCTCAGCGGCAACCGCATCCAGTACCTGGACGCGGCCGCCTTCCCGCGGCTCGAGCGGCTGCACGACCTCGACCTCACGCGCAACGACATGGAGGTGATCGCGGACGACGCGTTCGCGCGGCTGGGCGCGCTGCAGCGGCTCGACCTCCGCTGGAACCGGCTGTCCACGCTGGGCGAGCGCACGCTGCGGGGGCTCACGGCCGTCCAGAGCGTGCTGCTCGGCGGCAACCTCATCTCCGAGGCCGTGCCCGGCGCGCTGCAGGGCCTCAACTCGCTCAGCGAGATCTCGCTCGCCGACAACGGCCAGGTCGTGGACCTGGTGCTCGTCGGCAACCGGCTGCAGCGCGTCGACCTGTCGCGCATCGGGCTGAGCGCCATGCCGGCCGCGCTCACCCGCTCCGTGCGCGCCCTGGTGCTGCCGGGCAACAACGTGCGCATCATCAGCTGCGGCGACCTCGACAGCTTCCCGCTGCTGCAGGCGCTCGAGCTCAGCGGCAACGGGCTGGCGCTGGTGGAGGACGACGCGCTGGGCCGCCTCGAGCAGCTGGAGACGCTGGTGCTGCGCAACAACTCGCTCATGATGATACCGCCCAGCCTGCCCGAGAGCCTCGTCACCCTGCAGCTGCAGCACAACCAGATCCGACACATCGGCGCCAACGACCTGCGCGGCCTGCGGCGCCTCGAGCGCATCGACCTCAGCGGCAACCAGGTGCACCACATCCACGACGGCGCCTTCCGCTTCCTCGAGTCCCTCGTCGAGCTGGACCTGTCCGACAACAAGCTGCTGGAGCTGCGCGCCGCCGCCCTGGCCGGCCCCGTGGCGCTGCGCACGCTGCGCCTCGCGCACCTGGCCGACATCTCGGCGCCCGCCAAGTGGCTGCCCTTCCCCATCGAGCGGCCCGAGCGCCTGCAGAGCCTCGACCTGGACCAGAGCCCGCAGCTGGCGCGGCAGCTGCTGGCGGACACGGCGGCGCTCATGGCCATGCCGCACCTGCAGGTGCTGCGCCTGGGCTCGGACGAGCTGCACCACCTGCGGCCCGACCTGCCGCGCCTGCTGTCCCACCTGACGCACCTGCGGCTGGCCGACAACCCCTGGCACTGCGCCGGCCTGCGCTGGCTGCCGCGGTGGCTGCAGTCCCTCGACAAGGACTCGGCCTCCAACGCCACCTGTCGGCAGCCGGCCGAGGTGGCGGGGCTGCAGCTGCGCAACCTCACGGCGGCGCACTTCAACTCCTCCCACCTGGACGAGAGCGACGAGGAGGACCCGCCGCCCCCGCTGGCCCTGCCGCTGGCGGGGCCCTCCCCGGACGAGGAGGTGTCCATCCCCATCAACGAGTACAAGCGCATCATGATCGAGCTCAACAAGACCCTGGCCCGCGAGGCGGCCGCCGCAGCCAACTCCACCGCCATGCCCGGCCTCGCCACGGGGCTTGGCGACGGCCAGACCGCCAACGCCACCGTCAACCTCACGTCACCTGTGGATACCGCGGAGACCGAGGCGCCGGCACCGCCACCTGTGGCTGCGGCGCTGTCCGCGGCCATCGGCGACCCCGTCAGCACCTCCGCGTCGACGCCTGCCCCGCCCACCGCATCGCCACCCGGCGGGACCAAGCCAACCGTGCCGCCCACAACGCCTGCCACCACCGTGACGCAGTCGACACCCGCTGCTCCCGCCGCCACCAACGCCACCGCCAGCACGCCCAGCACGACACCGGGCAGCGCACCCACGCCCACGGAGCGGCCGTCGACTGACGGCCCGCCGACGAGCACCCCCACCACAATCACGCCGTCCACGAGCGCGCCCACGACCCAGGCCACCGTAAAGCCTACCAGCCCGGCGCCGCCGAGCCGGCCGACGACCGCGCGGGCCCCTAGCACGCCGTCGTCGCAGGCTCCCACCAGACCCCCGAGCACGCAGGCCCCGACCTCTCCAACAACCACCCCGGGCCCGCCGACCACCCGCGGCAGCCGCACTGCACCGCCGTCCGCGACGGCGAGCAGGCCGCCGTCCTCCACCGGGCGGCCACCGGTCAGCGTCAACACGGCCGTCAACGCGGCCGTCAACGCGGCGGGCGTGCACGAGGCCGCGGGCCGCGGGGAGCTGGTCGTGGCCTCGTCGCTGCGGCACGGCGCCGGCCACGCCGAGGACCGCGCCGAGTCCGTGAGCGGCGGCGTGGCGCGCCACACCACCTCCGTCGTGGCCATGTTCGCCGTGGCCGTCTGCTGCTCCGTGGCCGTGCTGCTGGCCTTCGCCATCGCGCGCAACTCGCGGCACCGGCGGCAGCAGCTGCTGCGGCTCCACTCCATGGAGGACCTGGTGCTGCGCGGCCGCGGCCCGGACAGCCCGCGGGGCCCGCACGGCGCGCACGCCCCGCAGGAGCTCGGCCAGGGCCACGTCCCCGAGCTGTGGTGACCCCTGCTGGCCACGCTGAGGGGCGGCCGCGGGGCGGCGGCGGCGGCGGCGGCGGCAGCGGCGGCCGGGGGCGACAGGGCCGAGGCGGCCTGCCGCACCCTGGCCACCCGCACGCCGAGCGACAGTGATTTGAGCGCCAGTGAGAGTGAGAGTGCCTTCTTCAAGTCCTTGGAGGACGGTTGAAGGGAAAGCGTGTGCGTGTGTACGTGAGGTCCGTGTGTGTGTGTGTGTGAGTGCGTCCGCGAGTGTTGGAGCGTGGCGGAGCGTGGCGGAGCGTGGCGGAGCGTGGCGGAGCGTGGCGGAGCGTGGCGGAGCCCGCGGCCGTGAGAGTGTGGCTGCCCTCCGAGTCGCGCCCCTCCCCGCGTGCTGGACCTGGCCGTGTGACCCGGCGCCCGTGTCGCCGTTCGCGACAGCCCCACCACCGAGGTGAGCACGTATCGACAAGGTCCGTTCGCCACAAATGTGAAATGCCAAAAGTGCCTTCGACTTAGCAAAAAAAAAATTAATTAATTAAAACACTCCGAATTTTTTTTTCTTCAAAAAAAAATTGGAGTGGATTGCTTTATTGTTTCCTGAATTTTACGACTCGTGAACCGCCCTTCGGCGCGTCCTTCATTTCAACAGTCGGAGGCACTTTTGACACCTGGAGACATTCCAACTACATATACGACAATCTGCAATGGATTGTGTGTGCATCGAAAAGACTGTGAAAGATTATGAAAAATGTTTTAAGTCAATAATTATTATTACGCGTCGTTTCGACCTTCCTCAATATCGAGAGATGGCAGCACCTGTTCCTTTACGAGGTGGTTCACGAGTGTCCAGAAAAGAAAAGAGAAAAAGTAAGCAGGAGAGAAAATCTCGAGGATTAAACCCTTCCTTCTGGGGAAAGTTCGCTTTCTCGGCGTCAAGAACTCGACACAAAGAGCAAAGGGCTTTCGAAGGAAGGAGAGCAAATTCGAAGTGTGTGTCGGGGGGTGGGGGGTGAGTACGAGAGAGAACGAGAACTAACGCAGCCAGCAGCAATGAAAAGATAAAGAAACACACACACGCGCGCGCGGGAGGAGATGGAGGACGAAGGGCAAACTTCGAGGACGGAGGAGGAGGAGGGGGAGGAGGAGGAGTCGGAGGAGGAGGATAGAACGGAGAGAGCGATGGAGGAGGAGGGAGTATAGGAAAGGAGAAGGGCGGAAGGCAAAGAGGCAAACGGGGGTAACGAGGACGAGAAAAGGGAAGTGGGAGGTAAAAGGGAGTTGACCCGCCTAAGGGCACGCATTCACTCGCGAGGTCCCCGACTAGACGGTTCCCCGATATCAAAGGCAGGAGAGCGACCCCCTTACCCTCCCCCCTCCCCCCCCCCCCCCCACCCCTACACACACACACACATACACACACACGGAGCGTCACGTTAGCGTCGCCAACCATTTTGTTTGCCCGGATACATCTCCGGGTAAACATTTGTCAGTGTTGCGGTGGCGGTGACGTTTTCTCCCCTTTAAACATTTGGCGGTGGCGGCCGCCGGGGGGTGGTCTTACCCGATACTCCTCTACGGGCCGCGGGGAGCCCCTTCCCCCCGGACTCCACACTCCGTTTGGCTTCGGCGGCGCCCCCGCCTTGGCTTCGCCGCGCGGCTTCGGCCTCTCAGCGGCTCTCCACGCCGCCGCCGCCGCCGCCGCTCGGAATAAAGGGAGCGCATACGTATATGGGGCGGGCGCACATAACACGAGGGATAAAAGTTTGAAGGCCGAGGCGCGCGATCGCGCGCCAAAACTCTTTGGCACACAAAGTCCCTCCCGATGGCGTAACATGAAACTCCACTCAGCCGCCGAGCCGCGCCGCTGCCAGGGCGTTGCGCAGGCCGCGGACTCGCTATTTTTCTCTCCGGCGGCGGCGGGGGGGGGGGGGGGAGAGAGTGGGTGATTAAGAAGTGGGCGGCCATGACCACGGACAACACGGGCTGCCCGCCGGCCGGCCGGTAACAGTTGGCAGGCCCGGCCGCCACCCCTCACTGCAGCCGATACGGCCCGGAGAGAATAACGAAAAGCGATAAGTAACGGTCCAGCGGTGGCGGCGTCCATCTGACACATGACGAACGCGCCTCCGCAGACAGATTTACGGGGACAAACCGGCGGTACCAACCACCCAGCGCTACCGCCAAAAAAAAAAAAAAAAAAAACTACACGACTGCAATCCCGTTCGTAGTCCACCACTCACGCTGGCACACACACGCACACACACAACTGGACAAATGATTCAGTCCGAGTGCTCTGTGTGTGTGTGTGTGTGTGTGTGGCGACAGGGCAGTGGAGGCGTCACGGCGCGACGGCAGCGCCGCGCCGGGGGGGTGTCCAGCGGCGGCCGATGACGGAACTAGTGGCCGTCGGGGAATACAGTATCTTGTTTCGGGAACGTCGTTTCCTGCGGGACGCCTCCGCGCCGCACAGCGCCAGCCCCGGTTTTCCTCTTCCCTCCCCTTTAGCGGTGCGACACACAGAGAGTGTAAAGGCAAACAGGAAAACCAGTCCGGAGAGAGAGAGAGAGAGATAGGAGGGGGGCAGAATCGAGTTGGGCCGCCGCTGGGCAAACGAGATGGATGAAGTATATAGAGTATTGGGATGGAGGAAACTTTGATCATGTATCAAAGACCTCTCAGTGCCACCTGACGACTCGCGGGGGGCGGCACGACTCAATCTGCTGGAGTGGCGACGAGAAGGGGGAGAGGGCTCTGTGGCAATCATCTCATAGACTAAGAAGTGGGAAACAACGTGGGGAAAGTAAAGAACGGAAGAGAGAGAGAGAGAGAGAGAGAGAGAGAGAGAGAGAGGGCCCGACAGGGGGGCGTGTTCGGGCGTCTCCTCGGCCGTCTCAGCACCCGCGGTCGGTGCGGTGTTGTGCAGTGTGCGAGTCCGAGATAAGCCCATTTGCTGGATTATTGATAAACCGCTGGAGCGGTGGGGGGGGGGGGGCGGATGGGGCCCCGGAAGGGGGCGGGAGTGGGGAGGGAGGATGAGGGGGCGGCCGCAGCTCCGGAGGGGGCCCCCGGAGGGGGGCTCCGAGAAGGCGGGGATGCCGCCGCATGATGAATAGCTCCCCCCCCCCCCAACACTTGAGCCCCCCCGCAGAGAGAGAGAGAGAGAGAGAGAAAGGTGGTGGGGGGGGGGGGGTGAGAAGTTGGATGCAGCAGCGGGGAGCGAAATGGGATCGGCGGCGATACAGCAGCACAACTGTACCGCACCCGGCATTCCCTTTGAAGGGCCCGGCAGGCAGGCAGGCCGGGGGAGGAAGGGGGGGAGGGGAGGGGGGGGGGGGGGGGGGGAGGGGGAGGGGGAGGGGGAGGGGGGAGGGGGGGGGGGGGGGGGGGGGGGGGGGGGGGGAGGGGAGGGGGAGCGCGGCGCGAGGCGTCATTGCCCGGACGAGTCGGGCGAGACGATCCACACCCTTCATTATTTACGTGCCCCTTTTGTTCAAGGTTATCTCTGATGGCTTTTATTTGCGTTCCTCCCCCCCCCCCCCCCCTCGCTCTCTCCCTCTATCTCTCTCTCTCTCTCTTCCCTCTCTTCCCTTTCCTTATTCCCGGTCGTCGGCGTGAGAGAAAGAGAAAGAGAGAGACGCTGATTCGCTATTCCCCTTGTGGCGTCGCGCGGGCGGGGAGCGGAGCAAAGGAGAGGGAGTGGGCGTGGAAGCAGTCGCCCCCCCCCCCCCCCCCCCACACCATACGAAGGCGGCTCCACGATTTTCCAGGGTTTTGCAGGGGGGGTCCTCAAAACCTTCTTCACGTTGTGGACTAAGTCGCTGTAACCGCTGAGAGAGAGAGAGAGAGAGAGAGAGAGAGAGAGGTTGAGCAAAGAGACAAAGTGCAAGCGGTGTAAGAGAGAGAGAGAGAACATCGTCGTCAGGGCAGAGAGGGCGGGAGGGGAGGGGGAGGGTGTGTACTTACCCACGTGTATTCTCTTATTCATAGCAATACGTCCGCACACACGACGGCGCCGGCTGTCGCAGCCCCCGCCGCCCCCCGCCGCCCCCGCCTGGCTGCGAGATGGCCCGGCAACGGGATTATACGCGCTTGATAAGTGTACGAGGAGCACCTCAACAGTCTATTTACACAAGGCGGTGCGCAGAGGAGGGGGAGGGGGTGGGGGGCGCCGCCGTGTCGTCAACTAGTTCTTCTGCCGCTCAATATTTAAGCTCCTCTCTGCGCGTTTGTGAGCACGGAGGGGAGAGACGGAGAGGGGCCGAGACAGAGATCAAGAGAGAGAGAGAGAGAGAGAGAGAGAGAGAGAGAGAGAGAGAGAGAGAGAGAGAGATGGGGGTCGAAATCGAAACAGCGGAGCGAAACGCTTCAATTATTTGTTTTCGGTTATTGAAAAATTAAAAGGAGTTGGGTTTCGGCGGCGGCGGCGTGTTGTGCGGAGCGGGAGGGCCGCATAACGAGGGCGAGGGGGATGAGAAATAAGTCGATACCGAGCGAGCGGGCTCATTAACCCACCGTCACTCATTAGCGAAAAAGGCGCGCCAGCGGCAACTTTCGGGAACACGAGACGCGAGAGGGGGGGGGGAGGGGAGCGAGCGAGACAGAGGGAGAGAGAGGAAGGGAGAGAGAGAGAGAAGAAAGGAAAGCAGGTGAAGTTTTGCAGCGGGATCGAAGGGTCACTGTCACGGTTGGAGGAGCGGTGCAGAAATAGGAATCAGAACACCCCGCGCGCGTCGTTCAAAGTTGGCGCCGCTGTTGGCTGCGAGAGCGCAAACATCATCGGCCAGAGGAGCGGCCGCTCGAATTCAATTAATAAAGAGGGTTTGCTTTTATTTTCTTTCTTTTCAAATATAAAAAGTTTGACTGTGAATGAATGGGGATGGACTCTCCCTCCTTGGCCCGGTGCTCTTGGCGTCGTGTCAACTAAGTGCCCTCTCTGTGACACACGGGACGAGCGTGACCGGGGGAAAAGGAACAGGTGCTGCGTCTGAGGTCGTGAGAGCACCCAGAGAACCTCACTCGGACAACAAAAAATAAATTACAACGCACCGGTGTTGTTTGCCTTGGTGCGGTTTGAACAGGTGCCTCGACATGTTGAGGAGACGATTATGTGAGCTCGGTTTGATCGGGCCAGCCGCAAACGGAGAATCCTCGGCGGAAGTTATAGCGATAATAAGCTCGGGGCGACATGCCCCGTCGAATAAAGGTAAACGTTGTGTAAATCAGATTTTAATTTTTCTATTTAACTTAGAGCAAGTCATTGGAATAATGTAATTTAGAACGCGACAATACACATCGCTAAATTCCACATGATTTTTAACGGTGCGAAGGTACCTGCGGCATCTGGATAATGTGTGCCAAAGAAATTCTTCCAACAAAAGTGTAAAACCGTGAAAAGAATGTATGAAATATTCGTTATGTATGTAAAAGATGTGTAAATATTGTATAATGTTTGTAAAAATGAGATTATTCTGTCAGAGGTTTTTAGGTTCGTGTTGATAACTGTAGAGAAAATGTAAATACTTATTTTGTCAATGTAAAGAGCTTCCAATAGCAAAGATAAGATAAAAATAAGAGCAGTCAATGGCAGGATGCATTGTGAAGGACAGGTCTGACGTCACCACCCATGAGAACGCAGCCAAGTGATATTAATATATTTCCAGCATTTAACAGCCCTTCAAAAAAAATCTTTGAGATAGTAAAACACGAACATTCCCAACAGTATGATTTCCCTGCGCTTTCCTAGAAAGCAGGAAACATCTGTCACCTTTAAAGGTCGAAGTTTCCTTCGATTCTCCGTTCTTTAGCAGTAGTGATTCACATAATAGGCTAAAGCACGCTACGATATTGCTGATAATTTTTATAATCATCTAGAATCAGCTAATTTCAAAACGATCTATTACCCTGTTGGAAGCTCTAACGACATTTTTCTCCCTCCTAGAAAAAGTAAACTTGTGCGCCTCAGGCGGCAAGATAGTGTTGTGATCTACGTCCTGTCCCCTCTAAGTAAATTATAAATAAACTATCTTTGTCGACGAACTGATGTTTTGCTACTGTAAATAGCTAGATATTGTTTTCATTAAAAAAAAAGAAGAATAGCAGCATGTGCATTTCACTTATTTTTCTCCCGTTCCTCACGCGAGTCAGCACAAGAGATACGCACACACAGAAACGAAAACCATGAAAGAGACCAGCTCAACTCGCACATGAGTGGGCGCCAACGCGCTCAGACCCAAGCCCCCGAAAGGACCGGTGCAGACCCCCCGCGGGGACCCCCCCCCCCCCCCCCCCCCCGGGAGGGAGGGAAAGGGGTGTGGGGCGCTGCCGGCCCGAGGCCCCCCCCCCCCCCCCGCCTCCGCAGCCAGATTCGGAGAGAATTAAAGGAAAACGACGTCTTGACAAGGGAAGGCAGTCGCGCAGGTACGGCCCGGCCCCAAAACTTTGGCGAGGGGAGGGGAATCCTGGCTGACAGTGCAGAGGGGGGTCCGAAGGACACCTGGAGAGCGCCGCCCCCCAGCCGCGCCAGCTCGTACTTCCGTGAAGAATTTCGCACGTACGGCAGCCGTGGGCGTGGTGAGGGGGGGCAAACTTTACTTCGTTGGAAGGAAAGGAACTCTCGCGAAATAAAAAGAAAACGGGGGGAAAAAAAGAGAGAGAACGGGGTATGTGCGCGCGAATATATGTGACAACAAGACGGCCAGTTTACGACTCAAATCTAGCAGATTCAAGGGCCGCGGTAACTCTGTCGGAAGGATTTAAATGGCAGAGAGGACCGAGGACGTGCGGGAGCCGGCGGGAGCCGGCGGCAGCCCGGCCGGGACCGTAGCGCCCTACGGACCGGGGATAGGCAACCCCACGGCACCGCTGCACCGCGGGCCGGCCTGCCCACACGGCGCTACGGCCCAACGCAGCGGCCCGTCCCCCGCCGTAGCGCCTCACGGACCGGGGATAGGCAACCCCGCGGCACCGCTGCACCGCGGGCCGGCCTACCTCCACGGCGGCCCCGCCACGACGATTCACGCAGGGTACATGAAGAGTCTGGCCGCCGCCTCACCACGTCTCCCTGTCTGTCTCCCTCACACACACACAGACACATAGTCTTCTCTCCCTCCCACCCACTTCGCTCCCACCGCCTTCTCCGCAAAACGACTGTCATCTTTCCCACTGAATCACGATGCGGGTCCGTTACCGCCCGCCTCCACGCCCCGCCGTGCGCAGCTTGCAGCGAGGCTCGCCGTACTTTTTCTTCCCTTCGCTTAGACTTCCCTTTCCAGTAATCTTCTAGCCCCCCCCCCCCTCTCCCTTCCTCTCTCTCTCTCTCTCTCTCTCTCTCTCTCTCTCTCTCTCTCTTTCTCTCGCCCCACCCCCCACCCCTACCCGCAGCACTGACAGGAAGGAGGGGAGGGGGGTTAAAGGGTTGAGAAGCAGGGCTCGGAGGCGCGCTCTTCCGCTCCTTCCATTTTTTTTTCATTTTTTTTCTGCCCCCTTCCTCCCTTTTCAGTACGCCTCATCCTGAGGCTTCACGACGACAACGCACCACCCTACACACACACACACGCACACACACACACAGAGGCGCACCCGCCGGTCTAGACGAACATAGAGCACGCCAAGACGGTGCAGTCAAGGCGAGGCTAGACGAGAGAGAGAGAGAAGAGAAAGACAGGAGGAGCGAGAGAGGCGGGCGAGAAAGGAGGAGAGAGACAGAGAGAGCCACTGCAGCCACGGCCTAATCACGGTGCGCCCGAGGTGCTTCAGGGCGCCCCCCCCCCCCCCCTCCCAACCAGGCCGTAGCCAACTTTCGATAGCATTCAGAGGCAACGACGACGACGATGGCGGCTGCGCATAGGTCACTCACCCCCCCCCCCCCCACCCCTCCCCAGCCCGCCCCTGTCTCAGTGCCCCCCCCCCCTCCTCCTCCCCTCCATCTGAATTTGTATTACGTCAGTGACCCGCGGCGGAAGGAGGAGAATGCTGCGCCCCCCCCCCTCCACCCTTCACCGCACCCCTTCTGGATCCGCCCCCCACCCCACCCTCTCAGGATAGAAAGCTGCGCCGCGGAGTGCGAGAGGAGGTAGGGGGGGGGGGCAGGTGCAGCAGCAGCAGCGCGGGAGTATGCGCCGATAAATTACAGTTGGCATTCGCATAGGGGCGGGCCGGGAGGGGGGAGGGGGGACAGCAGAGCAGCCTACCACACCACCACCGCCATGGGGAGGGGGGGGGGGCTGTGAATCAAACGGACGTCGCGGGCGGTGCGTGGCCGATATCTCAGCCCCCCACCCCGGGCGCGCAGCAGTGCACCGGACCTGGAGGCTGGAGGCTGGAGGCTGGAGGCTGCGGTGCCTGTGGCCCCCGACTCCCAGAGTACAGTAGTGCAGTGGGGCTGTGACTGCTGCCGCCGCTGCACCGCACGGGCCTCCTGCCCCGACTCTGCGAGGCCCCAGCGGCACCCTCCCCATTCTCCGTCGCAGTCCCACCCGCAGTCACCGCCACCGCCGCGGTCACGCTCTCTTTCTTTCTCTCTCTCCGTCTCTTTCTTTCCCCCTCACTCTCTCGTTCCCACCACCACAGAGCGGGACACCAAACCCCGCTCGCTCGCTCTCGCTCTCTCTCTCTCTCTCTCTCCATTCACCACAACGCAACGGGGAGGAGGCTGAATAAATTCCCAGAGAGAGAGAGAGAGAGAGAGAGAGAGAGAGAGAGAGAGAGAGAGAGAGAGAGAGAGAGAGCGAGAGGGAGGGGAAAAGGAAGGGAAGGGGTGGGGGGAGGGGGGATAGCGAGAGCATAGCAGTCAGTAGTCTGCTGGCAGCGAACGAAAAACGCAGGCGGGTAAGAAAAACACGGACCGCGCCCGTCGCTGCGGTATTTGAACCCGCGGCAGGGCCGTGTCCCGGCCCCCGCCGCTACCCTCTGGCACAGCAGCAGCGCACCGCTTCCGCAGCGACGACCGGCGAGGGTGAGTACATACACGCCGCAGTGCGAGCGGAGCGAGCGAGAGACACTCGTGCGGGACGCGGGTTCAAACACACACTCCTAGGAAACTGCTGCCATTCCTTGGGCGGCGCTCGTGCCCGGCAGTGTGTACCGGCGGCGCCGTGATGTTGGCCCCCGCTGCCGCCGCCGCCGCCGCCCCCGCCGCCGCCCCCGCCGCCGCCGCCGCTGCCGCCGCCCACACTGCACCGCCCGGTCCGGCCCGGGGGGGCTGCCCGTGACAACCATGATAACAGATGAGCCTGGAACGGGCCCAAACGAAACACGGCAGCGGCAGCGCGTGGGAAGCGAGTGGCGAACAACACCCCCTTCGCTCGCCACGGTCCGCACACGACACCCCCCGCGGCAGCGCGGCCGCCCAGAAATAACGTAACACGGCGCCAACTCATAGCCCATATCATGTACCAAGAGTTTTCGTTTTTCGCACATTAGTGGAAACTTTTCTTTTTCATTAATAATTTTTTGATTCCCGATGCGCCGTGACTATTTTCGACCTGCAAGAATATTTTCTCCCGAACATGATTTTATATTATTATTTTTTTCGAATGCGAAATAAAAGCGCATATTTTTTCCCCGAGCGACGATCAGAACGGCGCTATGTAATTCATGGACGGATGCTCGGCGCCGCTCGGCTCGGCAGGCGATATGATACGAGACCGCCAACACCCGCAGCGGCGGCTACCCGCTCCATCAATCATTGGAGAGAGAGCGAGAGGCAGACAGACAGAAGAGGGCGGGGGAAAGAGACACGACGACGCTCGCCGTGCGATGAGAGGAGAGAGGAGCGAAGGGCGTGGGGCTCGTCGAACAATGAAATGAGCGATATGAGTTGGGCAAGAGGGCGGCGGCGGGCCGGGGCAAAAAAACAACACGCACACACACACACACACACACACACACACACACACACACACACACACGCCCCCCGATCGGGGGCACCGGAGAGACTCGGGCAGGGCGGTGGTGGTGGCGCACAACAGGGCAGCAATACGGATGCCAGTTGAGGGGCGCCATTTGTTATCTGAGGGAACGATACTGCGGAGTCTGGAATAAATTCTGCGAAAGGCGGAATTTGGGCCTGCAGCATAGGGGGTGGGGGGGAGTGAGGGGAGGGGTTGAGGGGAGGGGAGGGGGGACCTTAGAAAAGGAGCACAGGAAGCGAGTCGCTAGCAACGCGGGACGGGCCGTCCGTTCGAATAGCAATGAATAGAGCGCCAGGCCACAGCTTAGCGTTGTGCGGGAATTTGCCGGGGAGAGAGAGAGTGGAGGGGTGGGGGTAGGGGTGAGTGGAGGGGGAAGGGAGGAGGGGAGGGGGTGAGGGGGAAAGGAGGGGGCGCTATTATTATGCTTTGTTTGGGGCGCACAATGTATGCACGAGTCAATACCGAGGGAGGAGATTTTTAGCCGTGGCACCCAACCCCGCACGTGCCCCCCAAAAAATGGAATGTAAGAAGAGGAGGAGAGGAAGGAGAGAGAGAGAGAGAGAGGGAGAGGGGGGGGGGTCCTTCGAGAGGATGTAGAGAGAAAGAGGGAGAGGAAGGAGGGGGAGGGGGGGATAAGCCCAGAGTCCCCAGGGTGCACAGGAAGGGCGCCGTGCTCGTACACGGGACGGCGAAGAAAGTGAAGTCAGTCCGGGGAGGGACGTGGCGGGGCGTGGCGGGGCGTGCGTGGCGGGGCGTGGCGGGGCGTGGCGTGGCGTGGCGTGGCGGGGCGTGGCGGGGCGGGGCGGGGCGTGGCGGGGCGTCGCCGTCACCCCGTCCGCCGTAACGCGCCCCGTGCGTGCGAGGGAGACGGAGATAGAGAAGGGGCGAGAGACGGTAAAGCCTGCAGGCCGCCGGCGCCGGCGCCGTGCCGCGCGGCGAGGGTCAGTATATTCTGTTTAAAAGGGCAGGGCTCGGCACGGCAGGCCGGGAGCTGTGGGTCCGCCCCTCCAAGGCGGCGCGCTGCTCCTGCCGGGCCGGGGGCCGGCCAGGGCGATACACAAACAACGGCGTCGGCGTCAGGAGGGCCCCAGCCCCCGGCCCGACCCCGGGCCCTCCTAAGAGCCCCTCTCCCGTCTTGTCCGGCCCCGCCTCCGGGGCCACGCTCCGGTCCAGTTTCGGCGGCTGCGCTCTGCGGGGGGGCCTGAGCCCCGGCCGGGCCGGTCGCAGCCTCGTGTCACGGCCGCCGGATAGCAGATTCGGCCCCCGGAGCCACCCCGCACGCAGCCCGGAGCAGGGCCCGGAGCAGTGCCGGAGGAGGCGCGCGGGGGCATGACGGTGATGGTTTCCGGAGGCGGCCGCGGGCGCCGCGGCCGGCGAGGGAAGCACCAGCAGTGTCCGGTCCGGCCCGGTCCGCTCCGGGCAGCTCCGGCTCCGGCAGCCGAGGGCGCAACATCAAAGGGACGGGGCGGGAGGGGCCGGGCCGCAATACTCTACTCACGTGCTATGTCGGCGAAGAAAACCTCGCGCAGGGCGGAGAATTCCTCCTCGGGCGCCATGTGGCTGCTGCCGAAGACGTCGTTCTCGGGCCACACTTCCCTGCGGACAGCGCGACACGTTCACACACCGTTCAGAAACCTCCTCACAAAAAAAAAATTAAATGCACACGCGCACATACAAAAAAAAAGGCAAATATGCGAGATTTATAATATTTCGTCGCTGATTACGACCCGGCAGCGCGCGCGCGCGCTCAAAGCGGAAAGTACGCTTGGCTAGTCAAAGCCGCGGTAACAATACGGGCAGCGAATCGCGTAAAAGAAAAAAAAAAAAAAAAACAGGGCGATCGGGAGAGGCGCCAGTTTTGAAATATGTCCAGGAATTCGGCGTGGAGGGCCGCTCCGCTCACCTCGCTGCCCTCATCAGTCCGACGGCTTCCTCGAAGTTGTGCTGCTTCAGGAGGGTGTAGATACGACGCATACAGTCCACTCTGAAACACGTTGTCATCCGTTCAAGCCATATTCTCAGTCATTTTTTTTCTATTATTTTTTTTTTTTTTAATGTTATAAATCTACCTCTGGTCATCAATGTCCTTGTCAGAAGCGCCATCGAAAGGTATCATGTCTTCGGGGATGGTTCCGTTCGCCAGAACGACCGATAGCTGGGGAGCAACTACATCCCAAAGCTCTTCATTTGATTGGGAAGCGGGGACTGACTTGGCCGCGGGGATGGATTCTAAAAAAAGTTATAATAATTTTTAAAAATGCTAGTTTTGCATTTAAAACTCTGAAATTCATATTGATGTATTACTTTTTGATTTCTTCTTTCTCTTCTGCTTTCCCTTGTTCTGCACAACAATTCCCCTTTGCTTTTTGCAAAAATGCTCCATTAGTTTCATAAACACATGCAATGTCTCCACCAGATCTTTCAAGTAGCTCCTAAAACAAGATTTTGGAAAAGTCAATTTTTTGAGATGAGCTACACACAAGAAATTACTAAGGAATGTAGTAAAACATACCTTGACATTTTGACCTCATCATATGAATGAATCAGTGTGAGAAGAAGTTCACGGTATTCAACTAGATAGAACAAATTTCCCTGTATAACTTGGGCAGATTTCTTAATATCTTGGTCAGTGGACGTCTCCATGGCTGCCAAGTAATTCAGAAGCTCTTGATAGGCTCGGAGAGCAAGATGCATTCTACGGGACCACAGATGAACTTTCTTCTTATCTGTGACCAGCATGGCATGAGAATGCTCTAGTTGGGACTGGACCCAATGAAAGCACTGAATATTCATGGTTTCACTGACAAGCTTCACTTGTAGCTTGTAGCTGCGGTTAAAAGCCATGAAAAATTTGATAGCCCAGAGGTAGAATGATTCATCATTTGGCTGAGCAACACCTCGAGCAAGGCAGTCCTACAAAATCAAAGAGCAACAGAGGTGTGACAAATAGTCTTGCAGGTATTGACACTTACAATTAAAGACACAGGCAACAATGCCTACCTTAACATAGTGCATCAGTCCATTGTATGAGCCATTTAAAAACTCCACACAAAATTCTTTCAAAAATAGGCGAACACTGAATGCAGACCTCCTTTTCTCTGCTTCACCTTGCATAGGCATCTTATTTTTAGGTCTTTTGGTCTTGCTCTGTATCAAAATAAAATTTGTAACAAGGAAAAAGGAACAAATGAAACAACTTCAAATTCTAAAATAAATATTAAGAAAACCATACAAACAAATTACCTTTTTTTCTGAGAGGGACAAACTGTCCACTTTAGTGACTGGTTTATGTAAAATCATATCATTATCACTGATGGACTTCACATTACTTAAGACAAAGGTTCCTCCAAAACGTGAATGTCTGAAACACCACAATTAATAATTAAAATAAAATATTTGATATAATTACAGTATATTCATGATCAACAAACCTTGCCCCTGTGTACTGCCTAGTCTTGGACTGGCGTTGCTCCTGCTCTCTCATTCTAATTTGCAGCAGAGCCATTTCATCTCTTTCCTTTTCTTGAGCACTTCTCTCCATTGCCACATTGGCGAGTTCAGAGGGCTCCTGATCACGCAACATCAGAGAAATTATTTCCAAGTTGTGCATAAAATATGCTTGTTCATTATGGGTGCTGCTCATGTACAGGATCAAGTCCACCAAACCAGACTGATGCAGCGCCCACAGCACCTATTGAAACAAACATGAATTTAAAGTCTTAATTGATGAAAAAAATTGTTATCAATTATTATAAAGGTATAACAAACCTGATCATGCACGCTAGCATCATTGTCAGGCCTTCTTTCAGCTTCTGGATCTGCAGGTACTTGAAGAACATTACGGATCAACACAAGGATCCTTTCAAGTACCATTCCTTTTTCTTCAGATCGCTCATCAGAATCCTGTCAACATAAAATCAATTAACCACCCAAAAGATCATGTCCCAAGGGGGTCACCAAGTGCCTCAATAACATTCACGTACGATCTGAAGGATGTCACTGAGCTTTTTAGACAATATGGCCCAGATGCCCTCCTCGTTAAAAGCCTCCTTGTAGCTTTGGAGCTGGGATATTATTTGCAAGTAATACTTGCGCGAAGTTTTCTCTGCTGGCAGCTCCTCTCGATACAGAAGGAGTGCTGGATTTGTCAAATTCACCATCAGCCTTAAAATGACATCAAACAGCTCTTCATCCTCATTATAATGCTTAATAATTGGCAGCAAGTCTGTGACCAAGACTTTGGCCTCTCCCAAAAAACGTCGGATTTCATGGTTTTCATCATCATGACGTAAATACCTGATAAGGTCTTTAACAGTTTCTGAAGAAGAAAAAAACGAGACAACAGTCAAGACCATATAACAAATATATTATATGCCAAGAATATGAATGTCAACGTACCTTTGCAGTATTTATCAATATAATATTTATTTCCATCAGAATATCCCAACGCGCTGCATGTAGCAGCGAGTTCGGCCGACAGAGCCGATGACACCATTTTCTGACGATTCTTGAACTGTATCTACCAGAACAAAGATATGAATACAATTCGTAGGTTATTGACGCTGAACCAGGTTAAATTAAATAAGTCTTTAAATATTGGGAGTGACAGCGCAAAACGTACCTGGCAGTTCCAGTATAACACAGATTAGAGGGCGAAAAGCCGCTCAAAGCAACCGCGAGGTCTTCCCCGGATTAGAATTTTCCAGGACTTTCTAGGGCGGTGCTAGAAATTCGCGGGAATTTAGCATCGGCTGCAACAGCGACTTGTTGACGTTCGTTTATCCAACGCAACAACAATAATATTTTGCGCTATCTTTGCATCAAAAATTGAAATATTGTAAGTCTGAGACAATAAATATTAAAATTAAAATCTATCGGCACGGCTACAAAACTTTTTGAACTCTTTTTAGCAGCTTCAGACTAGTAAAGTTCAAACTTGCGAAGTTCCAAAGTTGTGCACACTGTCACTGCCCGTTCGCAGAGAAATAACTCTTCTCAAAGGCGTTATACATTGTTAGGAAAGTCCAGTTCGCGCGGTAAATTCTCCAAGTGTCAAAAGCTACAATTTTACCGAATTTTACAGAAAAATTATTCGTCTAAGATGCCATCTCTTTTAGATTCTTGTGAGAAATTCTTCGAGACTAGAGATTTGTACGCCGTGTTAAATATCACGAAGGATGCGACTGATAAACAAGGTAAAACATTTTAACCGTTCAATCTCGTATACAACTTTCTATTCATTTTCTACGAATCAAGTCTGAACTGTTCATTCATCCGTCGGCTGCTACATACGTATTTATTGATAAATGGTTATGTGACTTCATTCGAATTTTGTGCCGACAAGCTTGAGTGTGATCTCTCAAGTTTTGACATTCCCCCAGGGCCTATATTTTAACCACCAATTTTCCATGTTCAGCATAGGTTATCAGTAAAATCAAGGGGCATGTTTATGATCTTTCTGTCAGTGCTGTGAGCAGCGAAGTCCACATCAATGTGATAATCAAATCTTTTAGGTCATCACTAGGTTCAGCAACATTTTGTTCTGTTGACACTAATACATGGTGAACCTTTTAAATTAATTTCAATTTGTTTCTTTTTTCTGTTGCAGTTCGCAAGGCGTACCACAAACTTTCTTTAATAGTTCACCCCGATAGAGTTGATGAAAATAAGAAACTTGAAGCTACTGAAAAGTTTAAAGTGCTGGGGCATGTACATTCAATTCTAAGTGATGATGATAAAAGAAAAATATATGATGAAACAGGTATACTGCAATTTATCAAGGTAACAGTGTAGTTCTCTGTTGGGCTGTTTATGTCACATCATGATGTGCTTGTTTATAGGTGATTGTGGTGAGGACAGTGATGAACTGAGTGATCGTGATTGGAGTGCGTACTGGAGGTCATGCTTCAAAGAAATTACTATTGAGGACATCAACAACTATGAAAAGAAATATAAAGGTAAGAACGAACCGAAATTTTGTGTCCTATTCTTCCTTACTGTGTCATTCCCATATTAATTATGTGTTACCTTTTCTACAGGCTCAGCTGAAGAATTACAAGATTTGAAAAATGCCTACCTGCATGGGAAAGGATCCATGGATTGGATTTTGGAAGCTGTGCCTTTTACCCACACTGATGAGGAAGATCGTCTTCGTGAGAGGCTCAAGCCTCTCATGGACAATGGTGAAATTCCAGTCTACAAGAGATTCATAAATGAAAACCCGAAGAAAGCTGCAGCCAGGAAACGGAAGGTAGTCTCACATGATTTTGATAAAAGTTTCATTTCTTTACCTTTGCCTTCTTTTCACTTTGATTTTTTATTTTTAATGTAGTATGAGAGGGAAGCCAAGGAAGCTGAAGAGCTTGCTGCAGAGATGGGTTTGGACAAGAAGAAGTCTGCAGAAGATGAAGGTGATGGAAGCTTACTGGCAATCATCAAAGCACGACAGGGGCAGAGGCTGAAGGAGAGCGAAAACTTTCTTGATCGCTTAGCTGAAAAGTATATGGCAAAGGCATCTAAGGGTACTAAGAAGAAGGTGGGAACCAAGAGCAAAAAGTGACTTCAACATGGTTTTCCCTAAGATTTTTTTAGGTTTTATTTTTCTGGTATAAGTACAAAAACTTGTGTTATGTGACTGCTTTTGTGTTTCAATGATTAAAATTTGTGTTTGTACTTAAATCAGTATTTAAGATTGTTTTATACTCTATTTGAATATTGCTATGTACGCATACTTTTTTGAGAATCTGTAATTTCTCTTGTATATATAATTTATGTGCCCTATTTCGGTACTTTTTATACTGGTAAGATCCTGTTTATGTAGGCTTTGTTAAAGGAAGAGGCAGAGACACAGGTGGAAGGCATATTATTTATTGTCTCCACTTGAAACAATACAACTCTGGAGGTATTGTGGCAGCACTATGAAATCATGCTACAATAGTAAAGCAGAATGTTTACAATAAACTTTAAGCAAGGAAAAATTTGTTCTTAAAGTTCATACACCAAACCTGAATACCCTGACTAGAAAGGTAAAGTCATTTCATTAATAGGGATCACAGAACACAACTTCTATCGGACCATCGAGTATAACTAGCATAGGAATTGACTAGAACATTACATAATGGACAGTTGACTAGAAACTAACTTTCACTGTCTTCTCTCTCATGTTATTGCTAGGATACGGTATATTGTGCCGTCAGTGAAAGGTTTCCTCCATAGACTAATACATTGAACAACAGCTAGCATAAAGGGTACAATGCCCGTCATTTTTATTTGATACAAGGTCAGTCTTGTGTGCATTTTCTCTTCAAACTCATCTTTGATGTGAATGACAACCCTTATACCATTTACCCTACCCACACAAAAATATTTAATTATGCAGACAACCAATTAAATTGATTTGGTATGTAAAAATGGAATTGTAACTGCCGAATCTAAACCAGCACTTAAACAATGCTGCATTGAGATCCAGAACTCTATCGCAAATCCTGTCAACTCAAACCAAGATCTTTGAGAGGTTTCAAAATACTGATTATCATTCTGTTCCAACTCTAGGGAATCTTCAAACTTATTTTATACCTAGGGGTTAATTTCACTCAAATTTTTTGAACAACTTGGGATCACAAACACTTACATCCTAGGTTTTAAAAAAATCACAGGACATCGGCTTAATACAGGCAGGGTACAAAAATCTTCAATCCACGTAACACATCAAATTGGACATTTCTCTTTCCTAACATTGTGCAAAATGACTTGAAAGAAAAGGGAAAAAGTAATGTTTTTCATATAATAAAATAATAGTGCAAATACCCTTTTTTTAAAAATGTGCTTGGCTGTGCACTAAGCACTATAAAATCAAAAGGACCATGCTGAGCCTGGGAGTTTTGGGATTTTTAAGTAATTCAATGAGTCATACCAAAAGAAGTATGATAATACCTTATTTGCACGATTACAGGGGAAAATCGATTGTACACGGACACGAGCCGCACCCCGGTTTTAAGACCTCAAAAAAACAGAGAAAAAGTACGGCTTTTCATCGTGTAAATATGATACATCCATTTGGGCATAACTATGACAAGGACACACATTGCCAAACAAACTATCACACAGAAGGAAAATTCCGAGGAGCTATTGCTAAGCCAAATAAATAGGGAGAACTAAATCTGCTTCCAAACAATACATATTTATGAAACCTCCATTTCATTTTCACTGAAGAGAACATACAGCAGATGTACCTTCTCTTTTGTCCATAGCAGCAGCTCTTCTCTTTATACCTTCCAAGTATACCTCTCTATTGAAAGATCCAGCTGCAAGTGGTATCCTTAAAAAACAGAAATTAGGGGGGAAAGTTTAATTGATTTATTTTCTTACTAAAGAGCGATACTTATTTCAAAAGAATCTTCACTTACGTATCAATTCCTGGTCTTACATGACTGCTGAAAAGCCCCCAAACTGGCTTATGGTCAGATGTACACACTGACTGAACTGAACTATATTTTAAGCACATCAAAAATGGAGCACCAGTTGGAGTTGTCATAGGCAAGGACCCTCCCAACAAACTGCTGGCTCGGCGAGGTGCTTGTCGGCACTAGAAAAATCATTAAAAAATAAATCATAAGAACTTCATTGTAAAATAGGGGAGGAAATAGATTATGTGTAATGGGAACATCAAGGAAAAATGCATTACCTTAAATAAGATTCGATCTGTGTAAGAAGGAGTGCGTTGCTTTTGTGAAGTATCAAACATCTGAGTCCCAGGATCATATTTATAGGTCGGTTTGAAAGTGATAGGACCTTCTTCAAAACCCCTAAACACCATCCCTTCAAATATACAGTGAAATGTAATTACTGTTTGAAGAATTCTCCTGACACCAAGCAATTACATTTCTAATACTCACCTTGCAAAATGCTGTTGGTCAACTGGTCCATTTCCATTTTGTATGGAGAGGGCAGGGGAAACTCTTGTTTCTCAACCCACTTAACCACCTCTTCCCGTGGTTGAGAAAGGCGGAAGTTTAAATCACCACACCAGAAAACGCAATCAAAGTTCTGAGTAACATCTGTAAGAGGAACTTGTGAGTCCTAATGTTTACAAGACACATTACAAAATTATGCATTGAAGAAATTAAGACCTTTATTCTTATGCCTACAAGGCAAATTTTTTGGTAGATCAAGAGATCGGACAATCTTCTTAACGTCACTGAGACGTTCTTTAACTTTCTCGGCGTGTGCTGTGAGATGTGATGTCACAAAAAGAAAGGATGTTCCAAACAGCATAAATCCAATGGCTACTGCTCCTTTGGTACGAAAGGCTGTTCCCGGTCTGACACTAAAACTTGATTCCTCTGGAACTACAATTTTAAATTATTTTTATAAAAATCAATTTAAGAAATAACAGCAACAGGATTTTTAGTTAAATATTACATTACAGAATTAAGAGAAGAATTATATTTACCTGAGCAAAACCAAATAAGATCCCTCCTCACATACAGAGCTAGGTGAAGAGTGCCAAGAGCAGCTGAATGAAGAAGCACATGTGAAGGGCCAATGGTCTCCTGAATCCCAACCTCCCATTCAAATCTCTCAGGAAAGCTCTCTTGGGTGCCAAAAACCATAATATCTGGTACATGCTCTAATTCTTCGGGTAAGAGTAAATCATTGAGCTCTGATGGAGGTGCCTGTTAACATTTAAATAAAACAATTATTTACTCAATAAATTCAATCATGGAGTTACATTGAAATACTAAAACTGGTTCACAACCTGGCCATTCATATTCCATGTTCCTACAAATATTGTCACTGTTCGGGAAGGTAATACCCTCTCCAGTTCCAAGGTTCCCAGTAAAGAGTTAGCAGCAATTCTCCCGTGCAAGTAGTTTCTGAGAAGCCCAATAAAAAAATGAACATCATTAGCACAAAGTAACAAACAATAACTTACTCTTTCAGACAAAAAGAAAATGAGATAAATACAAACTTAACAGACCTTTCACGTGCTTTGTTTGCTGGAATGAGGTGCAGTAGCTGTGCTGCAAGTAATGACTGCCTTGCCAAATTTTCTGTGGAAGCACCACTCTGATTGGCACCTGCCTCCCCACCACCATTTAAATTACTTTTAGCCTGATCAAATTGTCCCTCACAGCCCACTGTTGATGGGCGTACTCTGGTACCCATCAAAGCATCATGAGAAGGTGAACGTTTCTTGCGCCGTGGTGGTGCTTCTGGAGCACTGTGAGTTGAGCCAGGAGATGAATGTATAGATGAAGGAAACAAATTATCAGCAGAATGGCACTGTGAAAACAAACGTTGCCTTGTTGGTCTTGGAAGACCTGGGGGAATGATGGCCTTCACTTTCAGCTGCAAGAAATATTATTTTAAAAGATTAATTTTGTGGTATTTAAAAAAATTAATGTCAAAACAAAGATTGTGAATATTACTCACAGTTGAATCATCAGGAGAAAAATTGTGATCTGGTGAATGAGGCGAACTATCATTTCCTGTATCACTTGTGCTCATGTCATCTGCAAATACAACAACCTTTTCATGGCTTAAGCAAAGCTTACCCGGTGGACAATTCCCAATCTTTGATATGCCAAGAGTTGACTTATTAGGAGATTCTTGCTTGTATTTATTGTCTTCAACAGACAATGTGGGGGATCCAGGCTTTTCTTTCACATTGCTCAATGGATCTTCTAAACAGCTCTCCTTTTTTGCAAGCATGTCATAAGGGGGAGAAATTTCTCCCTCCCCCACTTGCAGACCGACATCCATCATTACAGGTTTTTCATTCCTACTTGCTGCTTTTGATGGGTGCCTCTTAAGATCGTCCTTACAACGACTCATCAAGTTCCCACTCTGCGCAGATGAATTTCTTTCAGACATTGCACAACACAGCACAAGCTGTGAGTTTCCACAGAGGTTTACTTCAGGAAAACATGGTTTTGTTGATGATAGATCAATTTCTTCTTGTTGACCTACGGACTTCGAAAAATTTTTTTGTAGGTGGACTTTGATTATCATTACTAGGTATGGATTCAGAACACCCAACTTTACTACTGTGGCACAGTGCAAAACTACACAGAGATATGTCGAATATATCCCGTCCCTGTGTTGACTTTCTGCAGCATAACCTCATTTCTTCTGACACAAAAAGCCATAGCAAGGTAGCCTGGAAAAATCGATTTTTCGGAAGTGGTTCTCGATGAGTCACGGATCATAATTGCGACGATTTCCCCTTTTGCCCTTAAAGCAAGGCTTGATTAGAGGCTCTCTCCACCCCAGACAACACATCTTCTGCTCCTGAACGCGAATCAAAGAGGTTGGGGACGTTGAACGCAAACATGAGGATGACAGACGCCGGGGTGGGTGTCAGACCAAGAAACTCATGATCGTCTCTCGTTTTCCTAAAATGGGGACGACAGCAGGTTCGAAAGAGATTCTTCGTGTTCCAAATTGTGTCTTGAACTCAACGCAACGGGCCGCAGCAGTAGACACACTGGGTCACACGAACACCCAATCTCAAAAGACCACACCCTCAAGGCACTAGCGGCAGCACCCGAATTCTGGACGTTTGACTTCGTCTCCCTACAAAAATAAACTAGAACAGGCGATCGTAAGCATCACGCTTAACTTGAGTGCTAAAAGGTCTCGATCAATAACTTTGTTTATGCCTCAAGACACACAACACCATTCGAGGGGAGGGGGCGGAAGGGGGGGAGGGGGAATGCCAAATCAAAGGGCAGCCAACACCGACCAACACACGTCGCGTGTGTGGGGTTTTCGTAATCTGGCAAGATAGCTCTGGTCTTCAAATCGTAATGTAGGTTTCAAATTAATATTTACTCAAACTTGGCTGTCTTCTTGAATGCCTGACTTGGCATTTGGATCGGGCATTCTAGGTGTGGCACTAGTGTCTGTTAGAGTGGGGCGCCATCATTTAAATAGCGGCGTTTGTGGGTCCACTGCTTCTCTTTTATGCGCTGGTGAAATCGGAAAGAATTTAACAGCATAGAATTATAAACTAAAATTTATTGAATAATAATAAGGCACAACACCTTTTTTATGAGAGAATGCAATCAAAAATAGATCTTTGCAGTGAGTTTGGTATTGGTCCACCAAGTGATATGCTTTTGACAGCTTGAACAGTGTCATTTACATCAGGGTACATAAATGTTTGAAGGCGTGAGTGGACATTTTTGCCATTTATGGTCACTTCAAATGCACCTGGAAGAGGACGTTAAGCATATATTCTGGTCTTTTTGGAATGAAAAAAGTACTTTTAATGCAGTGCATACCAGATCGGTAATCCTCTTCGCCAGTGACTTTAGCTGTTGGTACGTTTTCCTGTATTGCTGCAGCCATTCTATCAAATGCTCGTTTACCTCCACAAGGTGTGCTAAGAATCACATTTAGTATAAGGTTACACCATATAGCAAATAGCAAGTTCACATTTACGGACAGAGATCGTACCAGTATTGAACATGGATATTTAGCTCAGGCGGTACACCTTCCATTTAATTGCTGCTATGGTGACCTTATTCACTATTTTACTTGGATTAAAATATCTTAATGTGGTTTGTACAGACGTCCAAACCAAAACAATAACACAAGGCAGACGGCAACTGTGGTGCCTGGAAAGATTTCTCACTCTATTTGCAGCAGAGTTTGACCTATTCACAGATTCATAAGTTTTTTCCCCTACTCGAATGCGGTTGAAAAATATCGATGAATTTGACTCTTTTGACTTTAGAATGTGAACGAGTAATTCCCTTATGCGATGGTGGCAGGGGAAGGACGCATCCACTCGGGGAAATAATGGAGTGTTTTCTGATGTCCGAATGTATTCAAACTTCGCGCCTTTCATAACAGGTCGACCAGCACCAGCGCACCAATAGGTCACCTGTAAAATGCATGAACAAACGTTAGATCAGATAAATAAATCAACGAACAAATTGATTTTGTCGAGAAAACACAATATCTCCATCTAACTACAAGACGGCAAGGTAAAACATTGCTCAACTCATCAAGAAATTTTTGAAAGTTGGTGACCCGTAACTAGGTAGCTCAAAGTGGCATCAAGAATATTCGAAACCCTTCCCCTGAGAAATTGCACGGAAAGGAAATTTGATATCTCTACTGCTAAATGGTGTCTGCCAGTTCATTCAATCACACCAAATTCAAGGCTCACGAATACTTTTAGCACCTATCGATCTCGCCCAGAGGCCAAAACAGCTGACTACGGCAGCCAATGGTAGCTCTGTATTTTGTCACGTGACCAGTCCAGCACTTAGCAGTCGTATCGGTTGTGTGCAGGAATGCCTTGTCATCGGTAATTCTTTGCATTTTATCCTTATTTTCGCCTCTCTGCGGCTAACGTAAGTTGATCATGTTGTCGGTCACTTATTGGTTCATCAATTTCGCGTGTGGTTCAAGTCGTGCGCCGATTTTCTGTGGTATTGATCGTACGCGAGAATCACTGGGGAGCTCGGAGATAATGGGAGACGCCATTTTCTTTCCATTAGTGATGTCTGGATGATCAAATTCTGTCCGTCCTGTCGTCGTCCCGACGTCCTCGCCGTGTCGGGCGCTGCAGGAGGAAATTTGTCCTACAATCTGTGGTTTGAACGCGTTGTTACGCCGCCCGGACTTTCTTCTATTGTTGCGTAATTCTCGCGAGTCTCTGCATTCAGCTCGCCAAGTCCCCTGACAAAGGTGAAGCAGCATGTCACGTTTGTTTCAACTCTATTCATTGTCGGGCGAACCCTTTGGGCTGACGTTTGCGTTGATGTGCCCTTTGCCTCAGTCGTTCGCGTGTGAAGTTAGTTTCACGTGTCCTTCCCCAACCCTACTGTTTCTGTGGTTATTGGGCATCAGCTGTTCTTTTATTTTGCAACAGTTCACACATTTGTTCACATTCTCACTGTGTGTCATCACTTCTTTCGTTTTCTATGTCTTAATTTATGTGGTTCGTGTGTAGTCAATTAGAAGATATGGTTATGTTGTCAGAAGTGAGTCATGTAGAATTGTTAATCAATGACTGGACCATTGTGCAGAGTCAAACACGGTCAAACCTGTTTTGGTTTAACATTTGCTATGACAGTGCTTTTATTTTGTTTACATTAAGTCCTGAATTCCTATCAAGAATGTTGCACAGCAAATGCTGAAGCCAGAATTGTTTTAAAATGGTGATGTTTATGTACTTTCCTTTGTTTTGAAAGTGAAGGTTGATGCCTTTGTTTATGACAGTCGCTCCTTTTCAACTGTTCTTGCCAGTTCCCGTTTCTTATCACATCTGTTATTGTAAAAGTTGTTTTTAAGAATTAATGAAATGTCCCTGTGATCTTAGTTGCCCTTGACGCTCATGTACAACGTGCTGTGTGTTTTGCAGATGCGTGCGGGCATGAATTAGTGGCGACTGGCTAGATGAGGATGCAGTGCATTGAATTTCCAATACCCTCCCGTCATTAAATCTACGTCTACTCTTCATTCTTGACCATCTGGAACAACAGATTATTATATTTCACCTATAACCTCTGTGGTAAGTTTAGTTTTATTTCATTATAGCTCTGAGTAATTTTAGCCAGAATATTTGTTTCCTGAGTGCTTGTTGCGATTCCTCACTTTCAAAGTTTTTCAGTATTGTTAGATTTTGGTTGTTTAAAAACTGGTTTACATTTACTTCACGTCTACTGTTTTACGTTGCTCAAGCTTGGGTATAAGTATGTGGGGTGATATTCCCCACAACTCTGATGTGCTTTTGCACTCCGTTGAATGTACAAATTGGAGGAATGCCTCAATTCCTCTGCTCGCCCTCTAGTTCTGATGCTGTTTGTGGGAGCCACTGCCATGGTGGGCACTGTGGGCGTTTTTCGGAACCTCGGCGTCGTGTGCCGTTCGTGCCTGCGGTGCCTGGCGCAAGGTGTGACACCGGTATTACTCGGTATCGGGTACAGTCACAGCCGCGGTGCTGAAAGTGACCCCCCTTCCCCCCTGAAAAAAAAAGTCTGTTTTTCTCCTCCCCCTCCGACGTCACACGTTGTTTCGAGTGGAGACGCGCATGCGTCGAATAATATTTTGATCGAGGGCCAAACAACGGGTGGGCTGGCACCGCTGGCGCTCGGTGCCGCCTATCCACCTGCCCTCCTCCCTCCCTCCCTCCCTCCCGCTCGCGAGCCGCAAACCCGAGCGCCACTCGCTCGGTCCGGCCGGACCAAAGGTTGAGGGACGGGTTTGTAGTGGTAGGACTGGTCGTGTTCAGAAGCGTTCGGGCCAGTTAGTGCCTAGAGCAGAGCTCGGGAGGGGGGGGGGGGGGGGGGAGTTGGTGTTGGCGGAGTAAAAGACAGAGGCTCTCGATAAACTAGATGTTTGTTCTGCGCCGCTGGCTCTTCCCTTTCCCAATCGCAGATGTGCGACGCAACGGCGACCGGTCGCGGAATGGCGCCGTTGATGGTCCGCCACGTTGTTATTTCGGACGAGGCTCGTTCCGAGACCCCGGGCCGACGGGAAGGGGCGGGACGGGACGGTGGTGGCCCGCAGGGGCTGGAGCAGGAGCGGGGCCCGGCCGCCGTGCCCCTGTCGGGGCGTTTGGGTCCGCCAGGCGGCCAGGCTGCAGTCCGGTTCCGGCGCGTGGCGGCCCAGCCCAGCCCAGCCCGGCTTCCCAGAACAGCCGCTCGCGGCGCCGCGCCGCGCTGCAGCCGTGGCGGGGCCCAGCTCCAGAGCCCGCACTGCCAGTCCGGGGTCTCGGTGGCCGCCGTGCCGGCGCCAGGCGGGACGCGGGTCGCCTCGGTGATGGGAGGACGGCCGCCGACGCCGGGGGGGTCCTTGTCCTCCTCGGAGGGTTGCTGGTCGCGGCGGCGGCGGGGGAAGTCCCGTGCGACACCACCGCCACCGCCGGCGGCGCAGGACCCTGCCGGCCGCGGCCCGCGGCTCCCGCGATCAGCTTGTCGCCCTCGTCGTCTCCTCCACTCTCGTGGACGGGTAAAAGCGAATGTTATCCCCCCCCCCCCCCCCCCCCCTGCGCACTCGACAGCAGTGCCTGCCGCCCGTGTCGTGGTCGAGAGGAGGGCCGATGGCGCTGATAAGTCTGCGATTTTTGCAAAGGCTTTTGAAAAGCCGCGCTCGCCGTACCCCCAGCTTCTTGCCCCCCCCCCCCTCCTCCTGTCAGGCTAATCTGCATCAGCCCGCGGGCACGTGTGAGGACGAGGTGCACGGTGGCGGCGGTGGCTCTGATCGTGTGTGTGTGTGTGTGTGTCTGTCTGTCTGTCTGTGTGTGGGCGCCGCGTTGGATTTCCCGCACGGCACGCGTTTTATAACGCGGCTGGTGAACCGCGACGGATGGGCGGCCGGCAGGCAGGCCGGCCGGAGGCGTGGACGCAGTGCGCTGCGAACAAGTGCGCTGCGAGCCGAGGGGAGCCGGAATGCGTTCTGCTCTACACGCGGCCGCGCCGACGTGCGTGGGAAACTTTTCGGCGTTGTGGCTGTCGTGGGCGGCGGTGGCGGTTGCGGTGGCGTTGCACTCGCGTTGGCAGCCTTGGCGCGTGCCGTGAGGATGGCTGCACTGCGCTGCGGCGCTTCCGTTTCCTCTGCGGTGCGGCGCGGCGCGGCGGCGCACGTTCCGAAAGTGCCTTCCGCGAGTGCATGACCCCTGCTTGCCAGGCCTTGGCTGTGCGGCGCGGGCTGGGCTCGCCTCGCGGCCCGGCGGGACGTGTTGAGGTGAGGCGCGGCGGTGAAGGTCGACTCGAGTTTGGCTTTGAGAGCCGCGGCCCGCGGGTTAGTCGGGAGGTTGAGGGCCGGCGGCGGCCGCGGCGCGGCGCTGTGTCATCATTGTCATTTGGACAGGTTGGCGGCGGCGGCGGCGCCGAGCCGCGGCCGGGCGTCCGCAGAGCGGGGCGCGAGCCAAGGCGGCGCGCAGCGCGGTGTCTCAAACAGCTGGGCGCGGCCCGGCTAGCTTTTATGTATTTTGGTGCGGGTGCTGCTGCCGCTGCCGCGGCCCCGCGGTCTCGCCCCTCACCTCGCCTCGCCTCGCCTCGTCGGGGAAAAGTAAAAAGTGACGGCTCCGCACCTGCGGTGCTGGCGGTGGTCTCTCCGTCTTAGTGGTCAGCCGCGGTGTTTGCCTTGCGAGTGACGAGCTGCTTGTCCGGTCCGGCGTGCGTTGCTGCTGCTGCTCCCCTCCCTCTCTCCGTCTCTCTCCGTCTCTCCCTCTGTGTCTCTCCCTCTGTGTCTCTCTGTCTGTCTCCCTCTCCTGCCGTTGCTGCCGTCGCCTCGGCGAGTCCTGGCCGTTGCGATTCGAGGCTGCAGGTCGTGCTATTTTGGGTTGGGAGAGTCGCAAGACGAACGCCCCCAGCTGCCCCCCAGCGGAGGGCAGGGCGGGGCGGGGCGAGGCGGGGCGGAGGGAGTCTCGGAAGTGAACTCAACTCGAGCCGCGGGGGAGAGAGGAAGAGGATTCGGGAGCAGTTCAGGAAGGCTGGGCCGAGACGACTCCCCCTGTCCTGCGAGCCGAACCGCGAAGAAAACAAAAAGAAGGTAAAGGTCGGTGAAGAATCGGTAAACAATGTGAGAATCTCAAATTAAAAGCGAAAACATCTCCTCCGCCGAAAACAATGACGGAGAAGAAAAATTGGGGCAGAAATAATTAGAATGAAATGAAATTTTCCACTTTGCGTGAGAGGCTGCCGTGGCGGCGAGGGGAGCGACACTCTCGGACGGGCTAATCGCCTCGCCTCGCCTCCTCGGGTGCCCGGCGCAGTAAAATGTATCATTTGCGTGGCCGCGCGGGCGTCCTTCACGTGTCGTGTCGTGTCGTGCAGGTGCCGTGGCCGTGCCGTGCCGTGCGGGGTGTTGGGGCGGGGCGTCGCGTGTTAGGGTGGCTGTGCGGCCCGCGGGCTGCTGCTGTTGCTGCTCCGGACACTGCCTCCGTAGCGCTCTCTGTCTGTGTCGCACTCGTTGGGTGCTGGCGAGAGCAGGCAGAGAGAGAGAGAGAAGGCTGTTAGTTCGGAATCGGCCTGACGCGTCGCCGCCGCGACCGCCACCGCCGCCGCCGCCGCCGCTGCTGCAACTGCAAAAGCCTTGGCAATGCGCGAACCGACTGGTGACTGCTCCTCGGCGGGGGCATGGCAGCCGTGAGCGCGAGCGGAGCGAGGAGCGAAGCCTGCGGGGCGCGCGGACAGGTGCAAGACGCGACGAGCGCCTTCCCTCGCCTCCCCCTCCCTCCCTCCCTCCCTCCCTCTCTCCCTCTCCCTCCCCCCCCCCTCCCTCCCTCTCCCTCCCTTTCCTCTCCTCTCCTCTCCTCCTCGACTCGGTTCTTCCGGGGTTGCTGCGGCGGCATTATGCGCGCAAACGTTTTTAGCATCCTTTATCATCGCGCTCTCTTCCGTTTGCCTTTCATTATCGCCCTATATAAGTAACTGCCGTCGTCGGCGCCGCCGCCACCGCCGCTTACACTGTACCATGTGTATACATGCGCGTGTATTATAAGATCAATTAAAACGTGATGTGTGTGTATATATATGTATGCGCGCAGCCGGCTGCCCGGCCTGCCTGCCTGCATGATATCGTTGCGAAATGTTGCGGCGGCGGCGGTGGTGGCGGTGGCGTCGGACCTTCGGTCGGGTCGGCCCGCGGCGTTAGAGTGCAGCCCCCCTCCCCGTCCACAGTCATGAGGTTGAGGAAGGACGCGCGTGTGCGGCGGTAGCGGTGCTTGCTGCTGCGGTGGTGGTGGTGGTGGTGGCGGCAGTGCCGACCGAAGACATAGCAGCGCCGCACGCGAAACTTGAAGTGTGGCGGCGGCGGCGGCAGGGTCACACAGCACGGCGCCACTATTTACATTTTGCGCGTCTTGGCCGCCGGTGTGATGCCAGCTGCTCGCTTGTTGCGCCTTTTTGTTTATTTGCCCGCCATGTTGTGCTCTGAGTGTGTGTGTGTGTGTGAGTGAGCTGGCGATAAAGGGGGCGTTATAATTTGACGGCGCGCGACGCGCGGTGTAGTGTGGTGCTGCGACCTTGTGGGTCTGCCACGCCACGCCACGCGCCGCCGGTCTGGTCTGGTCAGCACCGCCTCGGGATCTAGATCGCATAGAGGACTACGTACGTAGTGGGAATTAACGTGAAATTTGGTAGTGTTAGGGAAATGTAAGAACGGGGGTTGGAGATATTGATGTTAGAGTGGCGTCGGTCCGCCTGTACATCGCTGTTGGGGGACCGGTGGCAGTATAGGTCGGGGCCAGGGGCGCCTCTCTCGCTGATTTCTGCTGTCAGTGCCGCTCGTTCGCTCCCTCCCCCTTCCTCTGATTGCTTATCGCCCTCTGATAAGCCGTGTTGGTGTCGTGTTGCCCCCTGTCTCTCTCTCGTCTGTCTCTCTGCCTCTCGTCTCTTTGTCCCTCTCGCTCTCTTTCTCTGTCTTGCTGTATCTCGCTCTCTCTGGCCGGGGTGCAGCTGTGCCTGGCTGCAGTGCGGTGACGCGGTGACGGGCAGGGCCCGCGGGCTCGGAGGTTGTTGGCGACGCTGGGCTGAAAGGGAACGAGACTGTCTCCCCGGCTTGCGTGGCGGCGGCGGCGGCGGCGGCTTCGGATCCGCGCTAGACGGTCGGCCCGGGGCTCGGGTCGGCTGCGGGGACCGGTGATTGTGCCGGAAATTCCCCGTTGACGCCCCCGCCCGCCCGCCCCGCCCCCCGCCGCCGGGGTTTTAGATCCTTGTCTTATCAGCTGATTGCGATGACACTGCGCCTCCATGCTCGCTGCCTGCCTGGCTGCCCGCCTGCTCTCGGCAGCGTGCACTTCTGCAGTGAGTGGCGGCGACGGAGACAGAGAGAGAGAGAGAGAGGGGGGGGGTACGGGTCTGACGCCAGAGAGGACGGAGAGAGAGCGAGCGAGCAAGCAAGCGGCGCGGACCCGAAGTCGACCCGACCGGATCGGAACGGGAGAGGGGTGTGGCGGCGGGGTAACTGCGCCGTGCCGAAGCCGAGTCGGGCGGCTCGGCTCGGCTCGGCTCGGCTCGGCTCGGCTCGGCTCGGCTCGGCTCGGCTCGGCGCTCGGGCAGGACTCGACTCGCGCTTCGGCCTCAGTCGTGAGCTGGGCGTCGGGGGCGGACCCACGTCCGAGCCGTGAGCCGTGTGTGGTGGAGCCGTGTTGTCGCGTCCGGTCCGGTGTGCAGCGGGGAGCAGACACCTGCTGAGTGCTGGGAGTGCCCGCGCAGCCCGCAGCCGTCCGAGTAGTGCTCTGTGCGAGTGTGTGTGTGTGTGTGCTGGGAGAAGGGAAAAGTGGAAGTGTGGGAGTGCGAGAGAGAGGGCAACTGATGCCTCTTTGTGTGTGAAGTGATGAGTGCGGCGTCGAAGAGGACCCCTCTTGGATTTATCATCGCCAACACCACCGGGCTTAGCTGACACCGGAGGAAGCCTAGGCTGTTCATATTTTAATTTCAAATTGGAAAAAAAAATAAGGTGGGTGCTTTGGTGACGTCACGGCGCGTGTGTGTGTTTAGGCCCCCCCAACGGGCATGCGTCCGCCGCCGCTACTGCTGCTGCAGTGGCAGTAGCAGCAACAGCGGCGGTGGTCCCCCCACCCCCTCCCTCCCTCCCTCAGCCAGGGCCCAGCCTTGACCCCCCCCCCCTCCCCTCCTCCCCCGCGGGGCGTCGCCCCCCTCCGTCAGCGGCAGCTGCAGGCTCATCCCGATCCTTGGGCCTACCGAGCCTAGCGGGCGCGCTGCCTCTGGGGCCTGGAGATGTTGCTGGAGGCGTGCTGGAGTCGTGCTGGACACCGGCCCGTAGTCCTCGGAGAAGCACCGCCTGCGCGCTGTGTGTGTGTGTGTACTGTTATCGTGCCGAGGGGCGCGGTCCTGGAGGACTCTCCTTTGGCGTATACACCGTGCAAGGTCGTTTGGGGCACATGGGACGCGACTCGACGCCTGGAGGAGGGGTGGGGAGGGGGGAGAGGAGTAGTGGCGCCCGCGGAGGGAGGGGGGGGGGGGCAGCGGCGTCTCAGTTCATTGACTGCGCCGCAGGGCGGGGGGGGGGGGGGGGGGGGGGGTACGACGCCGTACGCACGGTGATGGCGCAGTGCTTGGCTGGGCAGGGCTGGCTCTCGGACTTTGCTCCCGTCCCGTCGCGTGAGCGGCGTGTGTGTGCGTGTGTGTGCGTGCGGCTCTGGAATGTGGCTCGGGGAAAAAGGGGAGTGGGAAAGGACACCGGTAGCATGGCCAGCAGCAGGAGCGTGGCATGCGCGACAACCTTTTTTAGTTTAACTCTTTTTGTGTTTTTTCGGCTGCCCGACCGCACCGCAATTTGGACTGGAATCGGCGTGTGTGTGACTGTCGGTGTCTATCGTCTCCTCACGTGCCGTCGATCCATCCCCCCCCCCCCCCCTCCCAATCGAGGGGCGCTGCCGCTTCACCTTTTTGCCGGTGTCGGTACCCCTCCTCTCCCCCTTCCTCTCCCCTCCCCTCTGAGCGGGTCGGCGAGGTGCTTCAACCCGCGATCGCAGGCCCCCCGCACCGCACCGCACCGCAGCTCCGCAGCCGGGCTCGGCGCACCGCGGCTCTCCGGTCGCGGGTACAGCCGGGGGGGGGGGGGGGGGGCACGGCCTGGCGGACCGGCCGCGGCGTTGTTCACGGCCGTCGCGCGTTATCTGTCGCTGTGTGAACGCCCCCCCGATGTCGCAGGCAGTAAACGCAAATGCTCTCGCCTTACCGGAGATGGTTTTGCCCCCGGAGACGTGCCGTGCCGTGCCCAGCAGAAGGGGCGCGCCGAGCCCGCCTCACCCGCGGGGTCGCTGCCGCGTCTCGGCGCGGGCTCGCCGTCATTGGCCTTCTGGTGGTGGTGGCGGTGGCCGGAGGGACCCCGACGACGACGCCCCTTCCGCGACGACGGCGGTGACGGTTCGGCTCGGCGGACTCCGCGGGGCCCCGCTGTCGCGGTGCGTCACCGCGGCGCGGCTCTGAGTCATGGCGGCATGACGCGGGCCGCGGCGGTGGCGGTGGCGTCTTCGTGGCCGCCGCTGCTGCCGCCGCCGTCGTCGTCGAAGGGTTGTTGTCGCGTTGTGTGGCCGCACGCACCTGTTGGCCCTGCCGCTGCTGCGCGGCCGGCCGCGGCGTGGAGGCTGTTGACCCTCGCTATTCCTGTCTCGGATTGGTTTTCCCTCCCCTTGTCGTCGTCGTCACCGCCGCCGCCGCCGTGTCCCGTGTCGGCTCGGGTTGGCCGCTGCCGCTGCTGTTGCCTCGCCGGCGTGCGAGTGAACGGTCGGTGGCGGCGGGGCGGGGCACGCGGAGCAGCAGACTGCGAACGCTGAACTCGGACCTCTCCCTCGCTCCCTCCCTTTCTCTTGATCTCTGACGGAACGCCCCGCATGTGTGGCCGTGACAGGGGATGGTCCCGCCCGGCCGCGACTCGACAGCCTCGACACTGACGTGACTACGGTGTCGGTGCGTGATTGTGTCGGCGGCTATTTCGGGCCGGGGTCGGCCGGGTGTGCGCACTATCGTCTCTCGGTTTCCCTGGAACTGTCGTCTCTCTATCCACACGGCCGATGGCGGCCTGCGGTGGCGGCGGTGTGCGTCGTCTAGACGCCCCCGGATGTAGATAAGGGTGCATGGCGTTGGCTTGACTTGGCCGCGCCGGGGTGTGGCACGAAAAAAAAAATATCAAAAAAAAATAAATCTGCATGTATCGGATCTTGAGTTGTCGGTTCGGAAAGGCAGCCGGCGCTGCCGCCCTTTGTTCGCCGGGCTGCCGGCCGTCGGTGAGGCGCGGCGCGGTGCGGCGGGCGTGCCTGTGTACAGATGGTGCGTGCGCTATCTGCAGCGTCCGTCGGCGTGTTTGGCCCCGGCCGATAAGGGCGTACCGCTGTTGTTTTGGCACTGCCGGGTCCAGGGTCCACGGCGCCGTCCCCGGCCTTGGGGCCGCACGGATGGGAGGCTGCACGGCTCCGGCTCCGGCAGCCGGGCGAAGCTCTCCGCGTCTTGCGTCAGGTTGCGTCGGCCTTAGGCAACCAGCCGGTGCGCGCCGCGCTCTGAAACATCCTGACGATGGCGTCGGCGAGATACCTTGCTTCGGGCGCGCCTGGCTGCCTGTGTGGGGCCCGGCTGGCGGACCGCTCTAGAACCACTATGAGGCGGGGCGCCGCCGCCCCGCCCGAGCAGCCAGCCCGCCATTCAGTCCGCGGCCGCCGCCGCCGGCCGCCGGCCGCCGCTGTTGCAAGAGTGAAAGTGGGCGCGAAAGATTTTTTGGCCGCGCCGGCGGTGCGTCCGTCCGCGTCGTGCCCTCGCCCGCTGTCGCTTTCGTTTCGGCGTGCGACGCGGGCGTGTGTAGTGCACGCGCCCCCGGGCTGGAGGAGGGGCGGCGCGGGGCCGGCGGGGGCCCTCCTGCCGAAATGTCATCGCGGCGTGCGCTCGGCGGGGGGCTGCCCGTCTGCCTGCCTGCCTGCCTGCGTGCCCGGCCCCGGACCGGGCCCCGGTGCAGTGGCAGTGGCATCCCGTCTGGCTGGTGTCTACGCCCCGGTGTTGCCACATGTGCGGTTATGGGGAGAAGGAAGGCAGAAAAAAAAATGGGGGGGGGGGGAGTTGACGTGGTTTTCTCATTTATTTTCATGGGGGGTACCCCCTTCCTCTTTTTTTTTTGAGCGGACGGGAGCCGTTAGAAGAAACCCGGAGGGCTCTCTGGAGTCGCAGTTGGTGCGTTTTCGAAGCAGTAGCGGGGGGGGGGGGGGGTGCAGTGACGTCGGCGGGGCCGCGCCTGGTTGATAACGACTCTTGTCCTTGCCGAGTCGACTCGAGTCGGGCTCCCGGCCGGCTCCCGCCTGAGGTTTCATCACAGGCCGCCCGCCCGCCCGCCCGGCTGCTTACTCACAGCGCCGTCCTTGGCCGCTCCTCCGCACGTAATGGGCAGACCCAGGAAGGCGATTCACTCACGTCCGCGTGTCGTTCGAGTTTTCATGAGTGTGCTTACTGCAGCGCTGGCATGGGGGTGATGCTCGACCCGTGGTGGTGCTGGATTTGGGAGGGGGGGGGGGGGAGGCCGCGTGGGTGTACCACCACCACCCCTCTGCGGCCCCCCTCCCCCCTATGCAGTTTCTGTCTGTAAGCCGATCCCCCCCCCCCCCCCCTCTCCCCGGGCCTGTCTGGCGTGTCAGTCTCAGGTAGCGCGCTGTGGCAGGGCCAAGTGCAGCAGCGGCCTGCGTCCTCGGCTGCAGCAGCAGCCGCCGCCGTCGTCCGAGTTTTTGACGACGTCGCTCGACTGCAGCAGTCGCCACTGTTTTTTTTTTTTTTGTGGCTCGGCCCGGACCCCCGCATCGCCGCGCCCGCATGGCTGGCCGGGCCGCTGGCTGCGGTCAGAGCGCTCCCGGGGGGCGCCACGGCAGCAAGCACCGTCCCCGTCCATAACATGAAATTTAAAAAAAATCAGTGTCGTGCTCAAAAAGAGATCAAAGTCAAAATCGAAGGGAAGGGCTAATTTGGATTTTAAATCGGTGTACCCCTTCCGCAGGAGTCGCGCGCTGCTGACGGCGGCCGCGGCGCAGTGCCCCCGCCGCAGCCTCGCAGCCTCTGGCCCGGCCCGGTTGGGTTGGGTTGTATCGATCGCCTTCAATTGCAAATTAGCAGAAGTCGCTGTCTCCCCCCCCCCCCTCCCAACCTGTCTCTCTCACTCTGGCAAGGGGGGGGGGGGGCCCTTTCTTGGGTGCGCCGGCGGGGGGCGGGCCCGCACCCTTCCTTACCCCCGTCCCGCGGCGGCACGGCGATGGTGGGGACCTTGTTGTCGATTTGCACGGCGCGCTGCTCTCCTCTGGTGGGGGGGCTGGGTGTTGAGATCGGGAGGTTGCCGCCGTCGTCTTTTGTCTCGGCGGCCCTCGGCGCGGTGCCCTCGGCGGGGGCCGAAAGGTCGCCGCGTGTGTTTTTCGCTGTTTGGCCGCCCGCCCGCTCCCCCGCCCGCGCCGCGCTGTTTACCCCCGGGTGCACTGGGCGGCGTGATGGCGTTGGGGGTGGCGTGGCGTTGCCCGGCCCTCTCGGGTTCGAGGGGGCGTTCCGCTTTAAAATCGATATGGTACAGCGGCGGCGGCTGAGGTGGCGGCTGTGGCGGCTGCTGCCGCTGTCGTGAGGCGCGCAGCGAGGCCCCCGAGGCTCGGTGCTCTCGGGGGGCCCCCCGCGCGCCTGGCGGACCCCCTGCAGAGCGGAGGGGCTCTTGCTCGATACCGCTGCCGCCACGCCCCTCGCGGCCTCACGGGGCGGTCCGCGGGGGGTCCGCGGCGGCCCTCGGCGGCACGTGCGGGCCCCCCATCCCCCCCTGCGGCCCGCGGACCCCTCCAGCGCCTCCCGCCCTCCGGCGCCTCGCCGTGCACTTTCGCCCTGCCCCGTCCGGGATCCGGCTAGCAGGAGCAGCAGGAGGTGGCGGGGCGTTGGGGCGGGGGCCGCCTGTGACGTCACGCCCGGAGGAGATGCGGCGGCGGGTGCGATTGTACAGACGGCACCGCGGCGGACTAGTTTCGGAGCCCGCGCCCTTTTGCCGTGCCGGTTGTGCGCGGTGCGGTGAGTGGAGGCGGCGGTCCGGGACTGGCATTTGGTGGTGGAGGCGGCGGGGGTGCGGAACGGGGTCGCGACCTTCTCCCCCCCCCCCCCCCCCACCCGTGTGTGCTCGGACGGCGGGGAAGCTTGTCGGCGGCGGGGCGGGCCGGGGGCCCTCCTTTCTCCCTCGCGCCTACTCGCCGCCGTCGTGCACTTGGGAGCTCCGCCGCCGTCCGCCGCGCTCTCGGTTACGTCAGTCTTATCGCCACAGCGGCACCACGCGTCGCGGCCGTGTCCGAGGGGAGGGGAGGGGAGGGGAGGGGAGGGGGGGGGGCGTTGCTGGGTGGTACACTACACTGCCGGGGACCCTTAGTGTGCTGTGCTGATGTACTGTTGGAGGGGCAGACCGCGGTCTCTCTCTCTCTCTCTCTCTCTCTCTGTCTCTCTGTCTCTCTTCCTCTCGCTCGTCTCTCTCGCTCGTCTCTCTCTGTCTCTCTCTCTCTCTGCGTTGTTCCAATTAGCATCTCTATTTTTTTTCTGTGCTCGGCTCGGTTTGGGTCTGCGTCGCTGGGAAGAAGCTGGGTCAGTGTGTGTACAGTATAGTGCGGCGGCCCCTGCGGGGCGGGGCGGTGTCGGTGGCGGTCGGGTCTCATGCAAATGTCTATCCCCGCGGCCGCCGCCGCCACCGCCACCCAATCACGTGTTTCGCGATTCGAGCCCGCGCCGCTCCGCGCCACGGTCTGCGCGTATCTGCGGACCCCCCACCCCCCGCCACCGCTGTCGTGCCCTGCTGCCCTGCTTGTCGCGCGGCGCCCTTTTTGAAGCCCCATTTTTTTTTAAATTTGTGTTCTGCAGTGAACGTATGTTTTATTTTTTCCTCGTCGTTGCGGTGGTGGTGGTGGTGTTTTGCCGACCCGTACACGATGTGTCGTATAGATAACGGGATGCGATGTGTTTTTTTTTTTTTGTAGCTGTAGTGGTTTCATTTTTTGCTGTCGACTTGGGGGTTTTCGGGGTCACTTCCTCGTTGGTCTGTCTGCCTGTCCGCCCGCTGGGCTGGGCGTCGTGCACCTGGCCTTGGCGCACCTCGGCTGCGCGGCCCATGCCGAGGCCCCGGCGGGGCGGCGGGTGTCCTGTCTTCCCGTCCCCGTTGTGTCCGCCACTCCATTTGTTGTGCCCCGTGTTGCATAAGCCCTCCTCCTCCTCCCCCCCCCCCCCCTCCCCCCAAAGCGTTACCGAGCGGAGCGCGGCCAGGCGGCTCGCTACTGCTTTCTCCGTCTGGCCTCCGGTCCCTCCCTCCCTCCCTCCCCCTCCCTCCCTCCCTCCCCCCCGTTCCACGTCAGCGGCGCCGGGACCCTCCTGCCGCCGCTGGCGTGCGCTCTCGAGCCCGGTGCCCGTGCTCCGTGCTCCCCCCTACGGGACGAGCTGTCAGCCGTGTGTACAGTCAGCCACGCTGTCGCCTGCCGGGCTCGAGCCCTTCGCGGCGTGCTGCCGCCCCCGCTGCTGCTGCGGGTGGTGCTCTGGCCGGTGCCCTAGTTCCTGCCGCAATGGGGGCGGCGCCGCGGGGGGGGGCGGGAGGAGGGGGTGTGGAGACATTGGCGCCTCTATCTATATATATATACGGACACGCTTGAGCCCGGGCGCCGGCCTGTAGTATTCTTATCGTTTATTATTACTGCTATTAATGCGGGCGTTCTGCCGTGGCCACCGAGTGCCCTCCCCTCTTGACTCTGGCGCTACTGTATGGCGGCGGTTGGGTTTTTCCATGCTGGCGGCTCGGACGAGTAAAACGGGCCTAAACGGGAAATCGTACGATAACTTTTAACGGAATTGAGGCACACGTCTCAGTACAATAATCCGATGGTCGTACGATTGCCGTTGGGCTCGCGAGGCGGCGATGCCTCGGAACGGAAATCAATTTCGAGAGCGCGTGAAGTCCTAATTAAGCGATGGAAGGTCCGGACGACTGAGTCGATACAATAGTGAGCCGTTTTGCATGAGCTCACCCGGAGACACGAGTCGTCGTCGGGGACCGCGGCCCGCGTAAAATGAACGAATAGAGGAAATCAAATAGAGAGGTTTCACTGTACTGCTATTAATGCGGGCGTTCTGCCGTGGCCACCGACTCCCCTCCCCTCTTGACTCTGGCGCTACTGGTGGTGGCGGCGGCGGCGGCGGCGGCTCTGCCGGATCCCAAGGAGAGAACGTGGAGTAAAAATGAGCTGACGAGTTCCGCGAGGCGGCGTGCCTCGGAGCAACGCGTGCGATGCGGAAGGAGTAGTTGAGGCCTCTCGGTGCTGCCGCGGGCCGGCGGCTCACATGCGTCACGCACGCCCTCGTGCGTGTGTGTGTGTGTGCGTGTGTTTGGAGCTCGGACCGGACCCTGTAGCAGAAACAGCAGCGTTCGGCTTTGCCGGCCTCGGCTTGGGGGTGTGGCGCCGACGGGGAGCTTCGGCTTGGACCTCGTGTCGGCGCGTGCTCCGCCTGCTCCCGGCGCCCGCCGCCCTGTCCTGGACGCACCTGTTCCCGCGGGGGGTGTGGCCGCGGCGGGCTCGCGCCGTAAGGCCAGGACCAACGCGTCTGGGCTGGGCTGGGCTAGGGGGTGGCGGCGGCGGCGGCGGCGGCGGCGGCGGCGGCGGCGAGCGCCCTACTTTGCGAAGAGGGTTTCCCACGCCGGTGCCGCTGCCGGCTACTAGCCGCTCTGCTGCTGGGGAGGGCGGGGTGAGGGGCGCGGCGGGGGGCCCGTCTCGCGAGCCCCCTCCCTCCCTCTCTCTCCCTCTCGCTGCCCCCACTCTCCCATCCCGCTCCGGTGTAAACATGTTTTGAGAAGCGGCGGCATAGCATGGCACTTCCTGCCCCCCCCCCCCTCTCTTTCTGCCGCTGCGGGGCAGCTGCCGGCGTTGCCAATTCTTCTGTGCGTGTGTGTGTGTGTGTGCGTGCCCACCGCTGCCCCCACCCTACCCCTATCCCCTCCTCCGCCTTTCTTTTTAGGGTCCACGAGGTGGGCGGTGCGGATCAGGAGCGGTTGGCAGCGCCGGACTTGAAACAAATGAAAATTAAAAACAAAACTCGAAAAGTCAAAGGAAATGGTGATCATTCACGATGTGGATGAGTGTACACCAGAAGGCCCCCCTTCGGGGTCAAGTCGCGCGGGCCGGATGTGCGGCGCGGTGCGGGGTGCAGGTGGGGAGCCCATACCTGCGGCTGTCTCTCTCGCTCACTTGTGGTAGGGCCGTTAGAGAAGCTCTGTCTCTCTTTCTCTCGGGCCGGCCCGGGCACGGGGCTTCGGCCGTCGGCGCGGCAGGCATTTCCTCCTGCGCGGCGGTGGGGGGGGGGGGAGGGGGAGCGACCCCCCTCCCCTCCTCCCAGACCTTGCGTCGCCGTTGTTGTGGCTGCTTATCAGCCGTCCGTCTCGTGACTCGGAAAAATCATGGTTGTGATGACGATCAGTGCTGGAGAGTGTTGTCGCGTTTGGGCCGCCCGTTTCCTTCCGCGGCGCAACAAGTTTTCCTTTCGCGTCTTCCCGCCCGCTCTTGGGGAGCGAGTGAGAGGGGACCGTGTCGCGACGGCCGCGCGGGCCGGTTGGACATGGGACTGAGGCGGCGTCGCCCGGGGCTGAGTGCCCTGCGGCTGCTTTACGTGTGCATGACGTCGGTACGCAGGTACCTGTGCCGTGTAACGACGCGCACTCGCGGCCGGCCGTGTCGCTTCTGTCTCGCTCGCTCTCGTGTACGAGGAGGCTCGATGGGTGGATGGAACGGGTTTGGCGGGGCGGGGCGGGGCGGGGCGTGCGGGCGGCCGGCCCCCCCGCACTGCTGCTGCTGCTGGCGTGGCGGCTGACGACCTGTCTCGTCTTTTCCCGTCTTTGTCCGACCGATGCCCCCCCCCCCCCCAGTCCCCGCTCTCGGCGCGCTGACCTTGGCAGGGTGAGTGAACGCCCGCCGCGATGGCACGGACGGGGCTGGGCGGGGCGGGGCGGGGCGGGAGCTTTGTTCCGACTCGCTCTGTTCGTCGTCGTCGGCACAGCAAGGCTTGCTGCTTCTCGCTCGCTCCTATCCGGTGGATGACGGCGTGAAAACAGTCGGCCGCGGCCCTCAAAAAAAAAATGAAAGCAAAATTGTCGCTCTGATGGCGCCCCCCGCCCCGCCCCTCCTCTCCTCTCCTCGCCCACCTTTTTATGTGTGTTTACTTGTTGGTTTCGCATCGGCGGTGCTGTGGCCGCGTGCTGGTGGAGGCGGTGACCTGGCCGGGCCTTCTGGCTCGGTGTCGATGTGCTCCGCCGCGGCCCTGTCGAGGTGTTTGTCCCTCCCTTTGTGTTGTGTGGTTGTGGCGGTGGCGGTGGTATTTGGATTACATGGCTCCCGCCCGCCCCCCCGCCCGCCCACTCTGCGACGCTCCGCGGCCGGAGCCGCTAAGGTGACTGCTGCGTGTTGGCGGCGTGTCGCACCGCCACCCTGGTTGTGAGCGGCTGCCTGCTCCGTCCCAAGCACATGATGTATATATATATTGTCTGACCGAGTTTGGCGGGGGGAGGCCGCGGCCGTCACCAGGACGACGACGGCGGCGGCGGTGACTCCGCGCATATGCACGAGCTCTCGGACCGCTGTGCAAGTCTGAAATGCAAGTGCGAATAATGTTTCGCGTTGACCCCGCCGCCGTTGCCGCTCCTCGTACGGTGTGGTGTGTACAGGTGGCCTGGCCGGCTGGGAAACTGTAATTTCTTCACGTGCACACTAACGTACCTGTTGCCCGGGGTACTGACTGCGGCCGTCTGCTGCTGCTGTCTGTGGCGCGTGGCGGCCCGCTCTTGGCTTTTGTTGTGGTGTCGTGGGTGGGTGCGCCGTGCGCCTTCGTGGGAGTGGCCGTGCCGTGCCGTCTGGCCGCACTCTCATTTTCATAGAATCTCACCGCGTTGCAGCAGCAGCAGCACGGCGGGACGCGGTTTGCGACGCGCTTTCTCTGCCTCCTCGCGTCGCGGGTTCGATTCCCGCCCGCCGCACGAATACGCCTCGCGCTTTAATTTTTTTTTTTGCGCGCGTGAGACTTGGAATGATGCGGCAGCTGGCCCACGTGTGCTGCTCCCTCCCGTCCTGGCTTGTGTTGATAAGACGCGTTATCAATATAGCAGAAGTGGCACTATATAGTGCACTGGTGGAGCCCGTCACACCCAACCCGAACATGTGTGTGTGTGTGTGTGTGTGGCGGTGATGCTGGTGGGGAAGGTCGCCAGGGTGCTGTGTGTGTGTGTGTGTGGCAGCGGTATATGTATAAATGCCAGCTGGCTTGGAGGCCGTGTCTCCACACGGCGGCGGCGTGAGGTCCCCCCATAGGCACACCTGCATGCTCTGTCACGCGAGCGGCTCAGCTCGGCTCGGCGTCTGCCTGCCTTGGGCGCCGCCGCCTCACCTTGGCCGGTGCTGGTGCCGCCGCTAGGACGCTAGTGGTCCCGGGGACGACGGTTTTATGGCCGTTTCGCGGCCGTGCTTTTGCCGGCAGCTGGTCACGGCGGCGGGCGCGGCGGTGCCTCGTGTGGCTGCCCATCAGCTGACGCCGCCGCCGACGACGACGCCGACGGAGGCCGCGCCGACCTTGGCGCCGCCGACCCGGCCGAACCCTACCCTACCCGACCCCTCCTCTATGCCGCCGCCTCGGGTACTAACGAGTGCTAACGAGTGCACGCCGTCTGCCCCCCGCGGCACCTGTTTAAATGCCCGTCTCGCCGGGGAGCGTGTCGTCGTGTGCGTGCGCGCGTGTGTGTGTGTGCGTGCGTGGAGATCGAGGTGCTTATTCTTGTGGTAGTTGTTGTCGGGTCGTGAGGACGTGTGTGTGGCGCGGCGGGGTCGCGGCGTCCGTCCGTCCATCTGTCCGACGGCGAGGGTCAGTGTCGGCGGTGGTGCTGGTTGCCGCCGCGGCCCTGTTGTGGGAGAGGAGGGCGTGACCGCGTTGCCTCACCGCCCCCCCCCCCCCCCCCCCCCGCGGACACGCTGTGAATTCGTTGCGTCAATGCCGGGTCCGGCCCGCCGGCTGTGGCGGGCGGGGCGCTTCCAGCCACAGCCGTCCTTGGTCCGGCGCCGTGGTGGTGGTGATGGTCAGGGAGATCGCGTGCAGTATCCTCTGGGGCAGATGCGGCAAGCGGCCCGCCCGCCAGTGCCCCGAGAGCAGTACAGTTTTGTGGTTACGCTGCACACACACACACAGATGCACAGGTGGCAGTATGTGGTACAGACCCGCCTCGCCGGTGGGGGCGTTGCACTGTGGCCGTGTGTGTGTATTGGTGGATTAAAATAAACTGGAATTATTTTTGTCGGTGGGCTGTGGACTGGACGGACGGAGTGTAGTAACAATTCGCGCAGCTGATCTTGAATGAATGAATTGGGGGGGGGGGGCGTGTGGCTGCGCGGCTCCGGAGGGCTCGGCGTGGTGGGCGGCGCTGCGATGCACGGTTTTTACGATACGTGTATCGATTTCCCGTGCCATCGAGCCGCCCCCCCGCGGCCTCCGCGGTGAAGGACGCGCCGCGGGGGGTCCTTGTGACCGTGAGCCGTCGCGGTGGTGTCAGCGGGGCGCTCGCGGCCGCGGGGTGCGGCCGGGGGCCCCCCGTTGAGGGACGGCTGCCGCCCGCGCGCCGTGCAGTGACCTCTGTCTCTCTCTTTCTCGCTCTGTCTCGTCCCGCCCCTTCCACGGGACATCGCTATCCATTCGGGGGGGCCAAACGCTGGACGGGGCGTGGCGCGCTATTGATCGGGGAAGGAGTTGCACGGAGTGGCGGAGAGGGCGACACGGGGGGCACCCGGTCGTTGCAGTGCTGGCCGGGGGAAACGGGCCGACTCGCTGTCTGCGTGGTCGATAAGTCGGCGGCGACGCCACTCCACGCCCTGCCCTTCCGCAACTGCTGCGGCGGCCCGGGTGTGTGAGGCGCGCGTGCTCTGCACCTGCAGGTGCGTGGCCGTGGCCCCGCGGCGCCGCGTCCGCCCCCGCTGCCGGCCGGACTGCCTGCCTGTCTGCCTGCCCCGGCACGGCGGCGCGGCGGCGCGGCGCCCCCGCAAGGTCGCCGTGGGCCGCGCGGCCTGGCCTCCCCGCCTGCACCTGGCCGGGCGCCTCTTCCTGGATCCGCCGCCTCCCCCCTCCCCTTCCCCTCCCCGCGATGCGCATGTGCAATGAGATGCGGCTTGGCTCCCGCCGCCCGCGGGACCAAAACTTTAAATGGCCGCGGGACCGCGCCGCGCCGCGCTGTGCCACGCGACGCCGCGGCGAACAGCTGACGCGCGGGTCTGTCTGTGTGTGTGTGTGTGTGTGTGTGGCTGCGCTCCCCCATCCTGGGCTGGCGGTGGTGGCGGCGGGAGGGTCGTTGCCCTCCGGGACTGGTGCACGTGGTCGTGTGTCTGTCGGTGCCGGGCCCGCCCCCCGCCTAGCCTAGCCAGTGCATTTCCCTCCCCCTCCCCCTTTCCCTCGCCTCCCCTCCCCTCACTTCCTTCTCCAGCGCGGCTCATGGGCGGGGAGGGGTCGGGTCGGGTTGGGCCGCGGGCCGGGCGTCGACTCTGTGCGTCGCCTCGTGGTTGTAGACTGATGCCGTGCCCGCCCGGCCCGGCGCGGCCAGCGGTTCGAACCCTTCCGTTTGCTTTGCTCGGACGCGACGAGGGTTCGAGACCCGTCGCCGGCCGCCTCTCTGCCTCTCTCCGCCTGCCCGGTGCCCGGTTGTTGTTGGCCTGTGGCTTGCGGCGCGGTCCGCGGTCGGCCGTGCCGTCGGGGAGCGTTGCACCTCGGTGCAGTGCACCTGCCGGCCCGGCCAGCAGCCGCGGTGCTGGTGCCGGTGTTGCCCCCCTCTCGGCCGGCAGCCTTCTCCTCGCTGCGCTGCGCTGCACTGCGGGGTCGGTGGACTGGTACTAATGCCGTTTTTATTATTTTACTCTTCAGTTCGCTGGCTGCTGTGCGGAGGGAGGAGGTGGGGATGGGGGGCTAGAAAGCATACAAGTAGGAATAAGATGGATCGCGGCTGCAACGCTGTAGGGCTGGGAAGGGCGGCGGCGCACTGCACTGCAGGAGGCTGGGAGTATACGACTCTGTCGTTCTTGTGAGTTGTGCACCATACGACGTGGTGGTGCATGTGTCTGTGTGCTCGTCGCTGTTGCAGTGCGGCGTGTGCGGAAGTGGGCTGTGTGCGGACGGAACGGAACGGAACGGTCGGACGGGCAAGGCTCATTGATGTCCGTAGCGTAGCGTGGCGTGGCGAGCCAGCGAGCGAGCGGTCCGCGGCCGAGCGCGGAGCCAGCGTGGAGCGGCGGGGCGGCGGCCCAGCGTGGCCCAGCCCAGCCCAGCCCAGCCCAGCCCAGCCCAGCCTCGAGGCTCCTCGCCTGGGCCGGAGGGGGTATACAGTGTTGCCGGCTGAGCGCTCGCCTCTGCTGGCTGCGCGTGCAGGCAACGCCGCGCTCCCCTTTCGCCGCCGCCTCCTCCTCCTCCTCCTCCTCCTCCCTCCTCCTCTCCCCTCCCCCGCCCCCTCGGCCCTACTACTGCTGTCTCCACCGCCCCCTCCGCCCCTCCCGACGCAACGCGACACACGACGCAACACGCCCCCCCCCCTCTACCACCTCCACCAACCCGTACCGCCCCCCCGGCGCCACCCGCACCGTTACGCCGTGCAGGGGGGGGGGGGGGGGCGGACACGTCGTGTGCGTTTGTATGTCGGGCAATGGGCATTACCTCCCGCGACACGCCTTGCAGGTGCAGCCGGTGCCTATAGTTCCGAACGCTGTCTCTGTCGCTCTCATTGCGCGGCGCGGTACGGTCCTAGACCTTGGCTCGGCTGCCGCCGCAGCCGCCGAGTTCGCGGGGGGCCTAGGAGGAGAGCAGCAGCAGCAGCAGGCTCCGCGGCCGCTCGTGGCGCAACGCGACTGGGCCCGGCGGCTGGGCCACGCACGCGCTTTTGGGCCACGTTCGCGGCGGGCAAGGACGCGGCTGGCTGCCGGTGATGGCTGCTGGACCGAGCCGGATCAGCTGCTCGGCGTTGGGGACTGATTAGAAGGCCGTCTGCTCGCGGAGAGGGGGTGGAGACTGCAGTTGGTAGTGGTGTGGCACGGCGGCGGCGGGGTTGTGGGCGTCGAGGATATCCTTGAAGTGTGGCGGCGGCGGCAGCTGGTGGCGGTGCAGATGGCGCAGCTGGGACGCCAGCCCGTCCCACCGCCCGGCGCTGACGGCCTGCTGCCGGTGCTGCTGGCTTTCTTCTCTTGCACGGCCGTCGCCGCCGCCGCCACCACCACCACCAGTCGGTGGGTCGGTCGCTCCACGAAGAAAGTGCTCTGGTTTTTCGGGGGGGACCGCGGCCGTTCTTGTGTGCGAAACCTCCGTCCCTCCCTCCCTCCCTCCCCATCCCTCCTCACTTGCATTTTCTCCGCTGCCCCCGCCCGCCCCGCCCCGTACCGTACGCCCGCACCGCCTCCTCCTTCCTCCTTTTGTGTCTGGTGCATGCGGGGGGCTGCGCTGTGCGTTTCGACAAAAGGGAAGTGGATTCCTGGGAACCTCCCTCCCTCCCTCATCCTCCCCCTCCCGCAGTCCTAACCCCTCTTGGTCTCACCCTCCCTCCCTCCCTCCCCCCTCCCGTCTAGACGGTCTGCCGGGGTGGGGTGGGAACTTATTCCCCCGCCCGCCCCGCGCCGCCCCCCTGCGGCGAGCAGCTGATCGCCGTGCCGTCTCCGCCCCCTGCCCCGCCCTCTCCTCCCTCTCCCCTCAGGCTGCTGCCGTGTACGTCCTGCCGAGTGTTCAAATCGAACGCGGAGCGCATGCAGCCTTGACTCTGGCCAACTGCAGTGGCGTGCGCTGCCCGTCCCGCCGATGAGAGAGTCGTTGGCCGTGACACACGCGCGGGTTCGGGTTCGAGTCCTTGCGGCAGCGGCCTAGTCGGCCTTCGCCCGGTTCGACGGAGTTTCTTTTTCTGCCGCCGTTGCTTGGCTTCTGAACCGATGAAGTGGAGTTGAGCGGCGCGGCCTGGCTGGCTGGCTGGCGCGGTTTGGCTGGGCTGCGGGTGCGGCTGCGGTGGTGCTGACTTCGTGGCTGCACGTCTGCGGAGCTGGACGGGGGCCAGCGGCAGCGCCCGCCGCCGCCGCTGCTGCACTTGAATCCCCAACAAGGTCGCCTTTGTCTTGGAGGCAAGGCGTTTGGCTTGCGTCGCCTGCTGGTTCGTTGAGCGGGTGTCTCTCTCGCGCGCTCTCTCTCTCTCTCTCGCTCTCGCCGCGATCCGATCTGATTGGCCGACACGGCACGGTGGCGGCTGCAGCAGCAGCAGGGCGATGCAATGACGATGATGGTGATGGAAGGCTCGCGGCAAGGACGTACTGTACCGTCTATCGGCGGACAGCGCACCGTGACGACCGAAAGAAAATAAGGGAGGAAAAAAGTTTTATCTCAAAAGATTGCCGTCTTGAAGGGCGAGAAAAGTGAGGAGAAAATGACGAGGTACGATATAGTTTTTTTTTTCTCCCCATTTTCCTTCTTATAAATCTCCCTGGCGGGTTTTGTTGGAGTGCACGTGGGCCGCTCGGCTTTGGTGTCTCGGCCCGTGCAGCTGCTCTGGTGGCCTGGCCGGCAGGACAGACAGGGCCGCTGCCCCTCGTCCTCGGGCCCCACCCCGCCCTGCACCCCGCACCGCACCGCCCACGCACGATCGCCAGACGGTCGGGCGGTGGGTGTGCAGCTTTTGCAGTGTGTGTGTGTGTGTGTGTGTGTGTGTGTGCCTGGCTTCGGCTCGGCTCTGCCAGGATGCACGTGGCGTATTAAAACTGTGTGTGTGCGCGCGCGCGCCCCGATGGCAAAGTGTTTACCTTTGTCCGCTAGCTGGCTAGTTGGCTGTGCTGCGCCGCCGCCGCCGCCGCGCTGTGTGCTGCGCTGCGCTTTGCTGCACTGCAATGAGTGTGGCGCGTCGAGGAGGAGGAGGAGGAGGAGGAGGAGGAAGTGGTGGCGGGGCGGACCTTGCCATGCACGGCTCGCGGCCCGCGGGGCGTGCAGTGCCGGGCCGGGCCGCTCTGGCTCGCTGCTGCTGCTGCTGGCTTGGCTCGTTGGCTGCTTGCTTGCGCAGCGAGCCGGAGAAAGAAGACGACGGGGAAGCAGTCCGTCCGTCCAAGCTCGGCGGCACAGCGGCCAGCTTGCGAAAATGAAGGAAAAGCTGCGTAAATATGGTGGTGGTGGGGGGGACTGTCTGACGGACCCCCGGCGGCCCTGCGAGGCGATGCCAGGCGATGTGCCATGCAAGGGGGGCCGGGAACGGGACTTTGCGCGTGGGAAGGTTGCGCTGCGGTGGTGGTGGCGTGTTCGGTTTTGTCTCCGAGTTTGATTCCTGCCCCCCCCCCCCCCTATCTCGTTTTTCCTGTGACTCACGGTGTGTATCACGCGCCGTGGACGGTTCGCGGAGCTGGCTTTGGGCGGGGCGTGGCGCGTGGCGCCGCGCTGTGCCCCCCTCCCCTCCCCCTCCCCTCCCCCGCGGCCCCCGGACCGTGACGCTCGGCGGCCGTGACGTCACTTTGGTAAAGGGGCCGAGGAGAGGCGGTACTGTGACGTCACCGTCGTCACCCTGCCGGGTAGTGTGCGGTGCGTCACTCGCTGCTGGGTGGCTTCGCGGGGATCCGGGGGGGGGGGGGGGGGGGGGGGGGGGGGGGGGGGGGTTCCGGTCCGGGGATGCGTCAGCGGCTGTGGCGGCGCCCTGGGACTGTGACTGTGATGTGGCGCAGGGCTGCTGCCGTGACGGAACACCCCGTCGTGTGGCCGGCCTGTGCCGTGACGTCGCGGCGCCACCTTCGGCGCGCCGCCGCCGCCGCCGCCGCCACGCGCCGCGCTCCGCCTTGCCACGCGTCACCGCGCCGCTATCGGGCCAGGAAAAAACATGGTGTCCGCGACACGTGCGCGGCGGCTGCAGCAGCAGCAGCGGCGGCGGCGGCAAACGATGTGGCCAGGCCCCGTTAGACTTTCGTTCCCTTCTGCTCTGCCGTGTCTTAACTCTCCTCTTTTTTGCGTGTGTGTTGCAGAGTTTCGCCGCAGGGAGGCCGTATTTTTTTTTTTGACGGGTAAAGACTGAAAACACCGAGGATTCCTCACGACTTCCGATAACCTACACACAGACTCCGTCCGCGCACAATTGAAGGGACCCCGGCCGCCACCATGGAGAGGGAGTCGAATCAGATGCAGACGCAGTGCCGGTCCGGGTGCGGGTTCTACGGGTCGCCGGCCACGGACGGGCTCTGCTCGCTCTGCTACAAGGAGGCCCTGAAGAAGAAACAGGTGCGCTGCGGGGGGTGCTGCCCGGGGTCGGTGCTCCGCGCGTGTCGCGGGTGGCTAATCTTGGACCGTTCTCTGCCGTTGCAGCAACCGCCAGTCTCGTCGCCAGCCGCCTCCTCCTCATCGAGCAATAACGCACCTTTTGTATCGGCCTCGACAGTGGCGTCAGCTGTCGACACGGCCTTACCAACTATCCCTGTAATCTCAGACCTTTGCAGTAAAGAGGTACGTGTGTGTGTGTGTCAATTGGTTTGCTTGCATGTTGAAGGAATGAGGCCGTAATTGATACGTCCTTGCACTGTTTCCATTTTATGCTTTGCGAAAAAGAAAAAGTAAGCAACGGTGTTGCAGAGGATAGAAATTGTAAAATTCTGTGGTCTTTGGGCACCTGATTTTGTTCCTGAACAGCAGTAATTGTCATTCCACTTCATTGTTGAGGCACTTTGTTGCCAGGGGAAAGAGTGCTCATGCCCCCCTAGCTTGTGTGGCTGAATGATGAAGGTTGAGGGGGTGGGGTTTGGGAGTTCAATACATGTAATGAAATTTTTGTGATAATGTCCTCCGGAAGTGAAACTGTTCTTCCACTTCCTTACGCAGTAAGGAGCCAGTTCTGGTCCAGCCTAGCAGAGCGCTTAGAATGCGTGTTCAAATCCCTCTAACTCCAATTTTTTAATTCGTTTGCCCACAGACAAGCTCTGAAAATGGAGAAGGTGCAGGTAGTAATGCAGAATGTGCATCCAACGACGGAGACGATGCCAGCTTCGACGGCAAGGATCAAGATAAGGATGGTAAAAGGAAGAAGAACCGTTGTGCGACGTGCCGTAAGAAGGTTGGGCTCACAGGTGAGTTTCAAAAAAAGAATTATTTGGTGTTGCGTTGAACTGTTCCTCGCCCAATTTAAAGGGGAAAAAATTGTAAAATGATTATACAGCAAGTAACTTCTTCCATTTTGTCTTGCAGGGTTCGAGTGTCGGTGTGGTGGATTGTTCTGTGCGATGCACCGATACAGTGACAAGCACGAATGTACCTTTGACTACCGGGAGCTCGGGGCACAGGAAATCCGCCGCAACAATCCTGTTGTTGTGGGGGAGAAGATTAAGAAGATTTAAGACAATGTTGCGGCATTCTGAGACATTAAATTTTGGGCAGCTTGAGACTACAGCGATGTCATGGCATGACACACCACAATGCACCGCTGCACCTCTCCACTATGCACGCTGACCTCCAATTAGTGCCATGGTGATAATTCATCTTTAGTTCTCAATCAGGAAGCAAATTTGGATTTCTACCTTCCCATTCAGCAATGCCCTACCTTAACCCCACCCCCTCAAACCGATTCCCTGGACCAAAAACCCATGAACTATTGTCCAGGCTCGGCCTTGAACAGGTGTTTGTGATAAAAATCATTGTTTGAATAAAAATGGTAAAAATTATGAATGGTGTTTTTTGATACAGTGAAATTAAAGTTGTGTGTTGCTTTTATAGAAAAAAAAACTTGTAATAGCATAGGTGCTTGAATATGGGATATACAGTTGTACATAATGAGTTGCTTGGCTAGTCTGCCAGGTGTGTTATTCCATGTACCATATTATGTCCTCATGCCCATAAGAGGAAAGGTGACTAACTTGAGTCTATAGTACTTCTGTGCTTAACTGTTGCGACCACTCTTACTCATTTGATGCTTGTTTTGGGTTTTGTGTACCATTTCATCCACTCGTAAGGTCCAGCTCTGGTATCTGTTGCTAAACATCAGTTTCGACACATTCAAAAGAGTTAGTTTTTATCAAATCATGGTATTGGTTTTAAGAAAGTGTGATGTTTTAATTGTGGGTGGATGAGTTTTAATGCAGTCAACTATCAGAACCTTACTCAAGCCAAGACCACATAATGACCTACAAACAAGGGTTGATAGTTTGAAAATATTTTAAAAAGGTGTATTAATTTTACTTTGTCTATTAGTTTTTATTTACCTTTGCCTCGTGTTTGGATGGGATATGCTTTATTAAGAGAAAGTATATATTAAAGTATATTGTAAATTTTGTCCAATATGTGTGCCTATGTGACAGCACATGACATCTTGTAAATGTTATACGTGAGCTGTGTGTTTCTTCTGTACCATGTATGATAGGGTGCATGTGTCTGTATGTATGTGTATGTGAGAGAGTGAATGTTAGGATGTGTGTATGAAATCGAGTGAGAGTGTGGAAGACTTATTTTAAAGAATGTATGTGAGACTGCACTGCTGCAACCAGTGGATAGTGTGGTGTGTACACAACATCATGATTAAATAACGCATCATGCATGTGCTCCTGTCAAGTTTTTCTTGAAGTTCGTTTTCGCCTGAAAGTTTTGAAGCTCAAGACTTCCTGTTTCCCCCTTTTTTTTTTTCTTGTTTCCCGTTGTTTCCAAAGGATTTGTTTTGGCTTATTTGTATGTTATGTACCAATTGCAAATAAAGTGTTATTGTAGAAGACTATACCTTCCCCACAGCAATGGGTGGGCTAGACGATTGTAACATCTTTCACGCTAGAAATCAAGATGCAAGCACTTATGGTAACAGAACATTCTTCATGGACGTGTGGAGGGTGGAATTGTTTTTCTTGAACACCCAAATATCCTCTCCAAAGTTAAATTGTGAATATTAATAATTTAGAAATGAATGATTTGTAGCTGTTACACTGGTTATTTAAGTCGGCATTTGAATTAATGAAGTTGCTTTTGTACCATAACGACCTGTGGTAAAGAATGTACAGAGCCTGTGCTGTGGAGTAGTCACCTAGGATCTCTTTTGAGCGTTAAGCACTTCACTGGTTATCAGTTCTTGTAAGCCCTTTCGAAGAATGAGACTAAAATTTGGGAGGTCATCCAATTAGTCTGGTGTGTGCAACAGCTCAAGGTAGTTTGTCAAACTTTTCCACTTCGGTTCATGATGGAGCTTGCACTCATTTATGCTCAAAGTGGTAGAGTTTGGTGTTCACTCTGTCTTGAAGCTCCCAACGAATATTCTAGTTTACAATCCTTCAAAAAAGAACTGTAACAGTCTTGTGCTTAATGAAAGTAAGCCATATAGTACAGCTAGATAATCTGTTCTGATAAGTGCTTGTGTGGGTTTACAACCAACTAGCAATCAGTCTACTGAAAGCATAGTCTAGCCATTAGCATGTTTGGTTTGGTTTCTGCCTGCCCTGCCCCTCTTCTGTAAGGTGTGATGTGATATGTACAGCCGAGTCGCCTGAAAGTGGCTGCCAAGCCTGTAAGAACTCAGTCACTTGCCAAAGTAATGGGTTCAAAATGTGCAGTCTACTAAAGCAGTGAATTGGTTAGGAGTTGAAAGCCACTGCTTGTTTTGCTCAATTCTATATTAATGTGTTTTCTTTGAACTACTCGTTTCTGCCTTTTCAGTGGGATTGTGAATTATGCTCGATAAGTTCAGAAACGTGTTAGTTTCCATCATCTTGCTACTTCTCTGCTATGTAACCCATAACTTTGGGAGGTGAAATGGAACTGAGAGCTTCAGGTGTTGCTCGGCCGTCCATGAAGTAAGTGACTGTGGTTCAAATATTGTGATTCATTAATATATAGATTTTTTCTTTAGTGGGTAAGCATCATCAGAGAACCAGCGTCACTGCAAAGTCATGGTGTGTTTCTTTATTTCTGACAATAAATCATATCCTATGGTACAGGAAACTGGGTGGTCTCCATCATTTTGACCTGTCTGTGTATCGTCAGAATACCTCTTTGCGAAAAATTTAGTTCCAAGAATTCTGTGCAGTTTTATCTTTGTTCATGGTTGTTCCTTTTTTATTTTCTTGTTGACATTGCCAATGCCTTGGTTCTCTGGCTTCCTCACTGTGCCAGAATAGCAGTGGTCCATTTTGTTCTGCCTATCTTTGTTGGTGTTTTAGTCTGAGTACTGTTCGTGATAGTCATTTTATGGAGTGCAACTCAGTGTATTGAGTGATGAAAAGTGCATCAGTTCTCATTACATGGTGTTGTTTCTGCACAGAGACTTTTACTTATGCCTAAATAGGCATTAAAATTGGTATGAGAGAGCATCATGAGACAAATGTGTGGGTGCAATCCTAACAATGAGATGACTGACGTATTTGCTATAAGAAACCATTTGAAGCTGGAGCCATTCAGATATTATTTTTAAGTTTGATACCGTTTCACATATGCAACACACAACAATGTCAAACATCTTCAGATGCGAGCTTGTTCTGTATTGCTTGAAAAATAAAGTTTGTCAATTTTTGTGAGAATATCTGGAGTGGAGTACGAGTAATCTGACTGAACAAAACTGTAGAAATTAAGGAAGAACCACTGCCGTAATTTGTTTTGTTTCTTTTTGTGATGTACAATGTGGCACCATTTTTTAAAAATATCTGTGGCCTCATGAGTTAATGTACCAGAGGACCCACCACAAGGATGGCAGTAATTCAATGTGAGGCTTTGTTTTATTGTATAATTTTCCAGATTGAATTGCTTACTATTCGTAAGGTACTGCTGGTTTCGTTAAATCCATAGCCAGGAGTCAAAATCTTTCTTGCTGAGTTTGGTAAAGTCATCTATCTACGGATCTGTTGTTTTTTTCCTCTCTTTTTTTTCTTCTTTTTGTTAAGTTTGTGGCAAGACAAGAGTTTGGGCTCCTGGTTGAGTTTCTTTTGTAAATTTTGTGAAAAAAGAAGCTAGTTGTGTAGAATTGATCATCATCATTTATTAATTCATTTATATTTTACTCATTCACATTTCATGTATTTCTCTTCTCACAACAGTAGTCCTTGATTTTAAACGTCTATGATTATTGCTCTAAAACGTTGTATGTAAGGTAACTAATAAAAATATCCTTATGAATCTGTATTTTTTTTCTTCCTCCAGCCCCTTAAGTTTGTATTTTATCTGCTATTTCAAACTCTGTGCAGTAATAGCTTTCCTCTCCTGTGTTAATTTTGCGAGTGTGGTTCACATTTATTTGTGTGGCTTGTACACAGGGTCTTGTTCGAGTAGATACTGTGATTTGCTAAAAAGTGTTCCACACTCTAGATCAGTAAATTGGGGGCACAAGTATGTTAATTAATCCCTCACTACCGTGCCTATCTAACTGTTAATGGACTACCTATTCCAGTTTAGGTGTGCTAAATGTTTTAAGAGATTCTGCTGGGAGCTGTGTTGCTGTGTAACTGTTTGTTTCTTGAATACAGTTGTGGATAGAAGAACAAAACTTTTGCATTACTCTTTTTAATTTCCTCTACACCCTCATTCCGCTATACGTGAAAGAAAGATAACTTCTATGGTTTTGGAATAAATCACATTTCGGAATTATAACTTTTATTTCTAACAACATAATACAATCATGGGATTACATTCGGAACTGAATGTGCTGCACTAATATGATGGGTGACTACCCTGTGTCAGTTAAGACTAAGGAACTTCTGCAAGCCGTGGAAGGACATAGTATTAGACAGAGCTCCGCCAAGGTGGTCATGTGTACAATATTATGAATGCCATTAAAATGCAGAACAAGCCCATAGCCTCTGTGAGAGCGAATCCCAAAATGGCATAAGCAAAAAGACTGTTCTTTAAAGTGGGGTTGCGAGAATATGAAAACATCAAACTTGCAAATACAATGCCAATTCCAGCACCTACAGACAGGGACAAAATATCAAACTTAAGATTACAGCTGAACTTCATGAAGGATAGAAATTACGGTCAATGGACAGATACCTGGTCCACTCAGTCCCGCGGTCGCCATTCCTGCTCCAATCAATCTCCCAGCGTTATCTATGTCCAATTTCACAGAAGTTGTGTGAATATTTTTCCCACTCTGCACCTAAGATTTCAGAAAACACCATCTGTACAAAATGTTTTATCAAAATTATATGTAAATGAATGAGGAAGAGATTACCAGCTCTTTTCGGGCTTCCTTGGGAAGCAGTTGAGTGGTAGTCCTATAATTGTTTTGAATAACATGTCCAGATGAAAATGAAGGGTGGGCAGAAAATGCCAGGAACCGATGCAAGATCCTGCTTGAGATCGGGATAGCAATAGCACCGTCACACATCACACTCTGCAAAACGAACGAACCATGGAGAATAGCATGAGCTCACCAATCATCCTTTTCCAAAATTATGGTGTCACAGAAAACCTTACCCTAGCAAGCATGTTATTCAACTGCTGAATCGTCCTCATTGACTGCATATTATCCAATGAAAAAGACTGCAGAGAAAAAAAAATGATCAGCAAGGAAGCTTGTGGGGCAAGAATCGGCTTGGGGAATGACCACCGACCATTCCCAAACATTCGATGTCAGACACGTTTGTGATGAAGCAAATGGACGTGTATGTGTAATTTTTTAAAAAGTACTCACCGAAATTTCTGAGGAAACCTGGAAGCTAAGACCGATGACCTCTCTGCAGCGGCTTGTGCCTCGTCCGATCGTGCGCCCGGCAGTCTTGCTGTTCTGCTGTTCGCGCTCTGCTTTTGTTCCCTTTGTTGCCCCCTTCACCCCCTCCCCCTCGCGCCTGCGAGCTCAAGGGTAGGCAGCCCCCTGCCCCGCACGGCATGGATGCTCAACAGGACGGCCTACCGTTCAGGCGCTGTGCTCGGTCCGGTGGTCCCAGCCGTGTGAGCATGACAGGTCGAAGGGGTATAGAATGTACAACAGCAGGTTTTAAAACAAGTAGTAAACACTTTATTATTATCTTTGACTAATTTTTGTTTCACATTGATATAAGGCATGTTGCAGGTCGCTGTTCATATTTTCAAAATTTTGACTGAAACTGAAATGGCACCGGCATGTTTTTTTGTCATGCTGTTATACAAAAGACTTGAGAAGGTACAGCATAAAATTGTTGACAGACGTTCACAGACCATGTGACCTGTCTTTGAATCTGCAGCATGTGAAAGTTCTGCAGGAGTAAACTGTCTCTGTGGCACAGAATCAAACTCTTTCTACTTTGGAAGCTTTGGTTGGTGGGTTCGATTCCCACAGGCGGTTCTGCAAACTTTCACATGTTACTTTTCGAAGTCACTTATGTGTCACATGGCTCGTGAACGGCTCCTTTATGGAATCTAACAAGCATTCAATCATTAAATATGAACATGGCTATATTAATTACACAGAGACATGGAAGGCAATTCTTGTTCATTAAATGACTTAGGGTACAAGTTTTCACAAAAATAACAGTTGCATCTTGATGTGACTTGAATGATATAATTATAATACACATATTATGAATGACAAATGATTTTGAAATCACAAAAAGTAATGATATTAATTAAGTGGCACAAAGTAATAAATACATCCATCACAAAAACAGTTGATGTAAATATCTATAATTCATCAATAATACATATAATTGGGTATAACAATGTTTTATATAAATGGTTAACTTTAATGGAGAAGTATTGCATTACTATCTATATGTATTGTAAAGAGTGTCAACTATTGTGTAAATTTGATGGAAGTGTGGTCTTCTTTGTGGTTCAGTCTCCCAACATCGCAGCATAAGTCTGTACATATCTTCAGGGGTGCCATCAGGCGATGGCATTCGGTAACCTGCACGAACAATTGTGTAATAAAGATTGGTTTTGGAGTTTGTTGTTCAATAACTGACCAAAAATTTTAAAATCATGACAAACCTGCATCAATTTTTTCCCTTGCTTTTGTATTGCTAAATCCAGCATATGGAGTCCCTCCTCTAGAAAACACTTCCCAGCAGAGAATTCCGTAGCTCCACACATCGCACAAAGAAGTGTACTTCCCTAAACAAAAAATATTATTAAATAACATTTGGTCTTTAATTGGTCTACAAACTAATGAAAGTCTCATATTTAATCATTTTACCAAAATTAAGTGCCTCCGGTGCAGTCCACTTTATTGGAATCTGTTTCATGCCATCGGAAACAATGTATTCCTCCTCTTCTCGTGACATACCAAAGTCAGAAATTTTGACAATGTTCTCATGTCCTGCAGAGGAAAAATGTTTGTATTAACAAAACTATGGCATTAAAAGCAATATAATTCTTTTTTGTTTAATTTTTATTTCATCTTTTTCACTCACCTACTAAGCAATTACGGGCTGCAAGATCCCTGTGGATACAGTTTTTACTTTCAAGATACCGCATTCCACCAGCAACATCTCTGCACATTGCTACAAGTTGTTTTTCTGTGAGTATTGCGGCATGGTTTCGTAAAAATACAAGCAAAGATCCCCCTGCACAAACCAAATGAAATGTGAAATAGGAGAATAAATTCAACAGTTGACGGTGCATATCCTAATTATATTTTACCTGGCACCAACTCCATAACTATCATTATGGGTTGTTTCTGGACAGCGATACCAATAAGACGGACAATATTTGGATGGTCATACTGTTTTAAGATCCTCCCTTCCTGTAAAAACTTGCGCTTATGATCCTCAGGCAATTGAACTCTGCAAGTTTTAACTGCCACTTCCTGTCTTCCAGGCTTTAATTGAGCCTTGTAAACATCACCAAAGTTACCCTTAAAGAAGAAAATACACAACACTGTAAATTATTTGTTTAAAAAGTGTCACATAATTTAATTGAGGCACTGTATTCTTACCCGTCCAATTTTATCCAGTAGAATAATATCATCATTGTTGAGCTCCCATCTCTCTCGCGGAACTGGGTGTCTTAATATAGCACCTGAACGGCTCGTAACTGGTTGACCATTATTATACTGATATGCTATTAAAGCTGAGATTGTAGGGAAAGCTGGTCCCTCAAATCTAAACTGACCCTAATAGAGAGAGAGAGAGGGTGGGAATGATTACTTTATTGGGAGCTTAAAATATACTTTTTTGACAAATACTTTAATGTGCAGACTGCAAGTACCTCTGCTGTAGTTTGAACTATGAAGTGCTTGTGTCCTCCCCATGACACTGACAACACTGTTTGACATTCATCATTTCGTGTTGTTTGGCGAACCAGAAAGTCTCCCTCATGTTTTAACAGTCTCACCACTTCTTCACGAGGAAGAACGCCATGAAACCATTCCTCATCCGCTAAGGATCTTGTTGTGCTAACTGTATCCTGTGAAAACAAATAGAGACTATAGAAGGAATCTGTGTAATATTCAGTTTTTACTCTTGATTAAGCAAAACAGAAACACATGCACACTTAATTCAAACAAATTAAAAATTCATGCATGTTATTTAATCAATCCATAAGGCATAGGTATTAAAGAAAAGGCATCACAATGCCTTATTCTCTCATTTTTGTCAAACTATCCCGGGGAAGGAAACCCTCCCATTTCATGTCTTACATTATTTAAACACAATGATGCAGGTCAGGGGGTGTTAGCTTACCATATCACAATTTAAAGAATTTAGAACCAGGCAAGGATTAGGGGCTTGCACATCAGGAATACAATCCTGGTTATTGAGGGGAAAGCGGTGAGGTGACGATGGAGACAAGTCCAGTCCGCGTCCATGCCCATCATTCACCTCAGTGACTGCAGGACCGTGCAATATTTGCTCATCTTCAAAATCAACCACAGCTCTCACCAGCTGGTCCATATCTCCCTCTCCTATATCCATTGCTCCATTACTGACACCACCACCAACTCCATCTTCATGATTGATTCTTCTTCCTCCCACGGGAGAAGTTGGCACTGATTTTCTGCGAAAGGGTTTTCTCAGAATACTGACTAGACGTTGCTGAGCAAAATGACGTTTGTGAGCTAGAGAAGATTGGTCATCCTGTGGTGACAGCAAAGAGGTCAGGTCTGACGCACTCTAACAAGCCACAGTAATTGAAGAACAAGGATTTTAGCAGGGGTAGTGGTGTACCTGTAACTGTTCTGTTGTATCGATGAAGGATGATTCCAATGGAATATCACAACCTGGTGGAGCTTCTTCACACCCTAGAGAGGCAAGGGCATTTTTTATCACTTCAGCCTGCCTCGATATTTTATGTTCTTCGCACCGCACCTCATTTAACTCTTTTCGCACGGTATCTATGATAGCCAGTCTGAAAAATTAAATTAAATTTTAAAAATGAATATAAAGTTTGAGTAAACACTCAATTCTTCTTGAACATGGAATTTCCCTCCTACCTGTGCACTTCTGGAGATGATCCTCCATTAGATTCAGCTCCAGCTGCTGCAGTTCTTAATGCAACTTGTCTTTCTTGATTGTCACGAAGTCTAGCTTCTAATTCAATTTGTTTATGGCGTAACCAGTCAATGGTCAGATTATCTACTGCTAAAGTATTGGCCAAAAGACTTCCTGAAGTGTCCTCAACAAGTGATTCATCAAATGTAAAATTGACCGGATTGGCTGGACATGTTCTGTGGGAAGGAAAAAATTGGTTGATTTTAGAAACATTATGGCTTACCTACTTTTAAAATATTTTTAAATCCATACTTACTTGTGCTTCTCTGTAAAATCTTTGTACTCCTCCGTTGGCCGAACTTGCTCTGCACAGCCAATCATTCGATTCTGGATTTCAACAAACCTTTCATCAGTCAGATTCGAATATTTTGCCAGCTCCTGCAGAACAGATCGCCTGAATATGGGAGAAAAGGAGAACACAAAAATGAATCGGGGGAACAGGGAGGAACAAGACGTCCACGGCAAAAAAAAAAAAAGGGCGAATAAAGTGTTGTTCCGTACCACGAAGACACGAAGCCCTCCTGCAGGGCCTGCTGACACTCGAGCAGCCCGGGCAGCAGCACCGTACGGAAGTCCCGCTCGAACTCGCTGGCCTCGCTCAGCAGCAGGACGTACTCGTTGTGCGTGAGGTGCAGCTTGCGGCAGGCGTTCTGGTACTTGGCACTCACGTCCTCCAGCTTGCGGCCCCCTCTGCCGGCTGCAATCAGTCCAATGGTTCGGGAATGAGGACACCGCCTCCAAAGTCCAATACCCGCATGTTTATATTTCGTTTCCTTAATAAAGAGTGAGCTCACCTTTGATGTAGTGCTCCTCGAACCTGCCGCGCGTGATCTTGTACGCCTCGAGGGCCTTGGTGTACTCGGCCTTCTTCCGCGCCACATCCTCGCTGAGCTGTAAAACACACCAACGAGCCACTCATTACTTCATGTCGGATTATGGAATCCTCAATATTTTCCCAACTTAAGGAGGAGAGGATTTTTAAGCCGCTTCAGTCCCGTCCCGTCCCTTCCCCCGCCCTCCCGGCCGCTCCCCCGAGCCTCGTCCCCCTTTCTTGCCCCGAAATATTCCCTCTGGCCCTTCCCCCCTGTCTTTCTTGCGTCGATTTTTTTTTGTGAGTGTTTTATTGTTTTGCGAGAGCGCCCAGCGCGCGGCGACGGCGACGTCCGACGCCGAGCGTTTCTCGGAATCCCCTGCGAAACCGAGATTACGGATTCAGAACCAGGCTCGGCCGGCTCTGCTCGGCTTGGCGCTGCCGGCCGGCGAGCGCCCCGACCCGACCCGAGTGACGTGGGACAGGAGCGTCCAGGCGCGGCGCGGCGCTCGCAGTGGAGGGACGCAGCCACAGACAGCCGCAGGACCTGCCGCGGGACCTGCCGTGGCCCCTCCTGGAAGCGTCTCACCGAGACAGTTCGAGCAGAGGACGTGCGCGGGAGGAGCACGCTCGTGTGGCAGAGCTCGCGAGCTGACATGAGCTGCACGGCAAGGACACGCGGGGCGGGGCGGGTGCACAGAGGGAGAGGGACAGAGACAGATAGACAGACAGACGCAGGGTGGGGGGGGGGATACAGAGAGAGACAGACAGAAACAGTGCGGGCGTACAACAGTACAGTCTTTTAGTGCGCGGCTCGAGTCCGAAAATAAAACCAAACGGTGGCGGGCGAGCGACGCCGGGCGTGGCGGTGCCTGCGGTGCCTGAGCCGGGATGAGGACAAGCAGGGCCTGAGCCCGTGGCCACACAGGCCGGCCAGGGCCAGGGCAGGGCCGGGCCGGAACCCCGCGGCCGCGTTCCTCTCATAGCAGCTAAGCAGCCTCCTTTTATTAGCCCCCCGTTTCGTTTCGTTCCGTTTCGTTTTTATTTGAACGCTTCCGCCAGGCCCTCGGCACTGTGCGGGCCGCGCGGTGACAGCACAGCCGGCTGGTGGGGCGCCCCGAGCCGAAGGGCCGAGGCACCGAGGGACCCAAGGGCCGAAGGCGCTCAGCTCAATCCCAGAGGCGAGATGGTGACCCTTTCGGCGCAAGTAACTCTATTTCAAGCGGCGGGTGACGACAGGCCACGCCGGGCCGGGCTAGGCGAGCCGGGGGAAGGGGGAGCGGGACCGTGGCCCCGCGGACGGCGAAAGGGAGGGAAGAAAGGCCGGTGAGCCCGGCGCTGTGGACGGGACGGGGGCCGAGGGCAGCTGATGGTCTCTCTCTCTCTCTCTCTCTCTCTCTCTCTCTCATCCTCTCTCTCACTCGCTCTGCCTCCCTACCTCACACATACACACGCACGGTTCGACGTCCTAGCGCTACCCGCGGCCCCGTGACCCCACCGACGACGCCCTCCCGATGATTCCTGTATGCAGTTTTTGCCTGTTCGGACCGCCGCCGCCGCCGCTGGACCGGGAGGCTGTGGTGCTGCGGCAGCATGCAGTCCCGTTGCTTCTCGAGGTGGGGCCGGGGCCGTATGCCCGCAGCGCCGCGCCGCGCCGCGCCGCGCTCGGCCCGAGCCGGTCCCCGCGGCCTCCCCCCGCGCCCCCGTCCTCGGCCGGCCTCGGCCCCGGTGTGCCGGCACCGTGTGCAGTAGTGCACCAACAGAGCCCACTTACACAATCCCAGGCCCAACGTGCGTTAATCGGCCCGCGGCGGCGGCGGGCCCACCGATCCCACCGAGCGAGCACACTGACTTCGCACGTAGCTATCCGTCTCCGTCGCGCACTTGGGGCGCTCCGGGAGAGAGCGACAGAGAGAGAGAGAGAGAGAGAGAGAGAGAGAGAGAGAGAGACCCGGCTTGACCGTGTTCGGAATCGGTCCGCCACGGCGGGGTGCTTTGTTCGCCGAGCGCCGCGCCCCCTGCCAGGCATGAGCCCCGCCAACGGGCATAGAGCGCAGGGCAGCAGCGGCGCACGGCGTCGGCGGCGTCGGCCCAGCCACATCAGCCGTGAAAGTTGGCGTTGCCTTGCCGCACCGCGTCGGGCGGTGCGGCGCGGCGCGGCGCCGAGGCGGCCCGAGCAGCGAACCGAGTCGAGTCGCGTCACACATTCGCGGGGGCCGGGCACACACACACACAAACAGCCCAGCCGTGTTCCGGACATGCCAGCCTCGCTGAGCTCTCGGCCGCGGGGCGGCGGCGGTCGCCCCTTCCGTTTTGGGCTCCGGCAGGCAGCTGCGCGGCCCCGGAAATACAAAGCGACCGGGCTCCGGGCCGCGCGCGCGCGCCCGCGGACCGGGGGGTAGGCAGCGCCGCACGGCACGGGTGCTCGGCGGGGCGGCCTAACCCACAGGCGGGCCCGGAGAGCTCGGAGCTCAGTGTGGTCAGCGAGGTCAGCGGCGTCCGCGGCGGCGTGTGTGGCCGATACATGAATGGCCAGAGGCACGGCGGAGGTCAGTTCGGTAATGACGGCGGGGGCCGCGGGGGGCGGGCGGCCCACGCTGCAGCCGCATCGTGCGCTGCGCACCGGCGGCGGCGGCGGCGGCGCGGGGCGCGCAGCTCATCGGCCGCTCAGGTTACGCATCAGGCGGGCAAGGGAAAGGCCCACGTGAACGTCAACGGCCGAAGGACGGCGACGACGTCGACGGCATTTCATAACGTTTTACATCCTGGTCGCGGACTGAGTCACGCGTCGTCGTACAGGACGCGAGGGGCAGCGGCCGGCGGCGGCCGGCGGCAGCGCTCCCGAACAGCCCCGCCCCGCCCCGCCCCGCCCCGCCCCGCCCCGCCCCGCCCCGCCCCGCCCCGCGGCTGCCGGCGGACACACAGCGGCTCCCAGCCCCCCCAGCAGCCGGGCCGGACGGCCGAGTGGCCCGCGGGGCCCGCGGCTTCGCACGCCGTTTATGCAAATGCCGCAGCCAAACGGTGCGTGTGCCGCGGGGAAGCTTGGTCCGGCCACGGCCCTGACCGCCGCCCAGGCCGCCCGGGCCGTCCCAGCATCCCCAGCACAGACATTCAGAGAGAGAGAGAGAGAGAGAGAGAGAGAGAGAGAGGGGGGGGGGAGGGCTCTGTTCGCATGTTTTTCAGAAAATAAAAAAATTGTAAAATTAATTTCAAAAATAATAACAAAAAAAATGTCTGTTGCTCGACTACTGAAATGAACTGAACAAATAAAACAAACAAAATGTATCGCGTTTACCGAAGAGTAAACTCATTCCATTGATGTGAGCCGACGAGGTGAGGTCGGGCTAACCTAACCCGCACCAGCTGGGGCCCCGCGCGCGTCCGTACGTCCACACCTGTCCGGGCGGCGGCGGCGGCGGGCGCCCCCTCAACGAGCAAGCAGAGGGCCCCGGCCCCAATCACCGGGGGGATATGATTACCTACCCGGGGAGGGCGCCCCCGGGCAGGTGTGCGCGCGTGTGTGTGTGTGTGTGCGTGCGAGTGTGTGCTGGTCCGGGCACGTGTTGGCCCTTGTAATCAGGCGTGACGCCTGCCCTAGGCCCGGCCCCGCCCCGCGACACCCCTCCCGCCCTGCCTGCCTGCCGGCCAGCTCCGCGCCGACAACAAGGTAGGCGTCAGCGAGCACGCCGCCGCCGCGCCGCCCGCTTACATTCCCACCGCCCAGCAGCAGCAGCAGCGGCGGGCCCTGACATCCTAATCCGCCAACATGACCGCGGGGAGGAGATGCCGCGCGCGCGGAACAGGATAAGGTAATATGTAACATGAGAAATGGACGCGCTGCTGGCGGCGGCGGCGGCGGGGACCCAGACAATGCCCAGACAGGAGTTGTGCCCTCCTCTGCCCTGCTCTGCTCTGCTCTCCGCGCGCGGCGTGCGCCTTTGTTCCCACGCCCCCCCCCCCCCTCCTCCCTGCCCCTCCCACCCACGCCCGGATCGGCACCGGACCGGCCTAACCCCGCCACGCCCCTTCTAGACGCCGCCGTCGCCGCCAGCGATCCGAGTCCGAGGGAGAAGGATGCGGAGGAGCGCGGCCTGTGTGCGGGTGCGACGAGGACCGACGACGGCCGCGTGTGTGCGTCCGTCTCGCTCGCACTCGCACGGATATAGGGGGCCCCCTGCTCCTCCCCCACCAACAACAACGCCACCGCCATCACCTTTCGGAAGGGGGTTCGAATAAAGCACTGGCCGAGCAAAACGAGGCGAGGCGAAGCCGGCGTTGAGCGAAGAGAGGGCGAGGAGGCACAGCAACAACAAGACCGTCATCAACAACAGTAACGACATGTGGGGACTCGGCGGCGGCGGCGGCAGCAGGAGCCGGCCATGGGGAGCGTTCCAAACTCACGCCGTGTACCGCGCCGGGCGGCTCCGACCACCACCGGTCTAGCAGACGTCCTGACGTCGCTCATTTGAACGGACCCTCATGACTCGACTCGGCTCGAATATACGTGTATGCTCTCATTTTTCACCTCAAACAGAAAAAAAAAGAAATGACTGGTTCTACCAAAACAGATCTCTGCAGCTTTTGGGTGGCAGGTGCAAGCGAACACGTTGTCGCGTGCTGTCCGTGGCCTCCATCGCCCCCGCTTCTCTTTGTGTGTGTATGTGTGTGTGTGTGACTTATGTACGCAACAGCTGTCACTATTCCAGCCCCGCGCCCATAGAGCGCCCCCGTAGGTGCTCGTTGGAGCAGGTCAGCGCGATCACGACGCAAAGCTTGAGATCGGCTGAGGAGAGGGAGGGAGGGGGGGGGGGACTCTCCACCAAGTACCATCAGGCGCCGGCCGCGGGCGCCGCGTCTGTCCAGAGACGCGGTGGCGATCAGCTCGCGTAACACCCCGCGGCACTACTTTAGGGCCCCTTAAAATAAGAACCGGACCCGGAGTTTCCGGATCTGAAACACGGCGGCGCACAACTTTTAAAAAGAGCAGCGGCAGCGGCAGCGCCTCTCCTCCCGCTGTTGTTGTTGTTGTTGTTACTCTGTCGGGTCCTTCGCCGCAACAAGCAGCAGCAGCCCCGGCCCGCGCGCTGCGTTGGGACCACAAGACAATGACTTTCCACGAGCGGGACTGGGAGTTGCTGCTGCCTCCGCTGCTGCTACTCCCGCCGGGGCTCGATCTCGCCTGCGCCCCTCGCATGTAGGCAGCCCGGGCGGCGGCGGTCTGCTGCCCCCCCCCCCCCGCACTCGGCGATAAACAAAAAGAAAGGGCGGGCGAGGGGAGGGGAGGGAGGCTGGGAGCTGGACCAGTCGGACGAGTTGTTGTTGGCCGGCAGACGCAGGGCGTACCGCACGCCACGGGCCGCCAGACGGGCCCCCCTCGGCCTGGGCCCCCCCGGACCCGCCCCGCCAGCAGCGGCCAGCAGCCTGCAGCGGCCCGGGCGATCGCCTACTTGCATTCTGTTGCAGATCCTTCGCATCGTTTAGGACACGAGAGCGAACTGCCCGGTCCCCGCGGGTCCTGGTCCCGGACGCGTAACGCCCTCTCCGTCTCTCTCTCTCTCTCAGTCTCTCTCTCTCTCCTGCGTCCTGGCTCACTTCGCCTCCATCTGGAGCGTTATAGTTGTGACGTCCGCCTCTTTACGGCGCACGGCGCTCGGATGACACAACGTCTTGATCGTCTCGGAAATTATATAGTTCCGCTTTTTCGGCGGCGGCGGCGGCAGCGACGACGGGGCCGTTCTCTGCTTCGCGGGGGGTCCGGGCGCGAGGCCCCGCCCCGCCCCGCCACGGGCGGCCGCCGCACGGGCCGCCCACGCGACACGCCACGACACGGCACGACCTGGTGCACTGCTTGGCGGCCTCTCCGCGAAGCCGATATATGAATATCAATTAGCAATCATAGCGAGCGCCGCGACGCCGGGCGGAGACAGGGCAGCAGGAGCGGGCGGGCGTACAGGACACGGGGTCCGGGCCAGGGCCGCCACCGCCATCCCCCGGGGAGCAGTGTGCCCGTCGGAAACACAATAAAGGGCACGGCGGAGAGAGAGAGAGAGAGAGAGAGAGAGAGAGAGAGAGAGAGGGAGGGGGGGGAGGGGGGCAGGGGGGAGGTGAGGGGTGAGGCCGGGCGGTTGCTGCGACTGTAGCTGCTGCCGTGTGTGGGGGGGGGGGGGGGGGGCGGCGCGGCCCCAGCACACCGGTTCATCGCCTCATGCGACGCGACGGCCGCACTGCGCCGCGCCACTCCACTCCGCCCGGCCGAGTGGGGGTCGGCGTTGTGTCCGCCGTGCGCTGTGTACACCATCGGTACCGTCAGTACACCGAGGGTCGGGGGGGGGGGGGGGGGGGCAGCTCACTTTCTCACAGCGCCACATAATGCACCCCCTCTCCCCCCCCCCCTTCCTTTCCCCCCGTGGAGGTGTCGTCGGGGTCGAATGCCCTGCTCTTCATCGGGGACCCTCTGGCAGAGGGGGCCGAGGGGTCGGGAGGGTCCGGAGTGGACGCGGTCCGCTGGTCAGCACTGCTGCTGCAGAGACTGCTGCCCAGGACGGGGACAGACTCCTGTGTCCGTTCCTGTTCACTCAATGGGGGCGGACGCTATAGTATCCTCGACCGTTGTGTGTGTGTGCGTGCTGCCGGGGCGGGGCAGGCAATCAATACACACATACACGCAAGCACGTACACACACACACACACACACACCTGTTCGCCCGCACTCGACGCCTTACAGATGTGTGTCTGTGATAAAGTTTTGGTTCAAGGAGAGAAGGGGGGGCAGGAGGAGGGGGCTTGAAGGCGCACACACACGCGCGGCCAACACCAAAGTGACGCCCCCTTCCCCCTCCCCGCCCCCTCTCTGTCTGTCTGTCTCTCTCTCTCTCTCTCTCTCTCTCTCTCTCTCTCTCGCCGACACGTTCGATAACGAGATGAGAACTCGGGGCACAGCCCCACGCCTGGGCCGGCTCGGACCGACGCGGTGCTGCCCTGCCAGCCCTGCCTGCCCTGCCGCACCACAACACGGGGCCCCGAAGGACGAGGCGAGGACTCCAGGATCGCGACGTCCTGATGCCGCGGCCGCCGCGGGTCAGAGACCTGAACGCGGGAGCGGGCTGGGTGAGCGGCGCGGAGCGCGGACCGGACCACCTGTGCTGCGCACTACTGCCGCGACTGCGGATAACCACGGGACGTGCTGCCAATACCGCCATCTGCAGCCTGCGCGCACCGCGTCGCGTGGCGGCAGCAGCAGCGGCAGCAGCATCGTGGGCAGCGCGGCGCGGGCCGATGCGCCAAACTAGTCACGCTTCATACCATTGCGGCGGAATCGCCCGGGTAATGGATATGGAATAGCGGCGCCTTGCCTTTCGCGATTCGACTCAGTGGCGTCGCGTGGGAGAGGATGGTGCGGCTGGTGCTGCAGCAGCCGTGGCGGGGCGTGGCGGGGCGTGGCGGGGCGTGGCGGGGCGTGGCGGACCGTGACGCCACGGCACGCGCCACGACATCGGCATCAGCGGCCCACCGGGCTGCTGGCACACGACGCACTCCCATGCGTGTCCCCATAATGCGCTCCCTGCACTGTGGCCTTCCAAGCCGCTTATAAGCATCTCTCTGTGTGTCACGCGATCGTTCTATTAATATAAAACGGCAGAGAAAAAAAAATAGCAAATAAAACAACTTGCGACGACAGTGCATGGCCACAGTACTGTAAAGCCAGTCGACACCAGTCTCGAAATTTTGGGGGAATTTCTATATATTTCTAGATGTTTTCGGAAACCTTGTTCTAAATTTATATTCTTGCACGCGCCACGGCGGCACAGTTGTTGCGTGACGGTGCGGTAGCGGGACCCGCAAGTAGTTGGTCGCCTTCCTAGGGGCTGACTGACTGACGGCAGTGCAGTCACGGAAAGCGCGGTCCAAGCGCCTAGATCCGGCCACACCGGACAAGGGGAGCGAGCGAGACTGAAAGAGAGAGAGAGAGAGAGAGAGAGAGAGAGAGAGAGAGAGAGAGAGAGAGAGAGAGAGATGATGCACCCTTCGGCATTCATCTCACACAATTCCGTTTATTTTCCATTCCTTTTCTACTCCCCCCCTCTATCTCTCGTTTTATAAAGTTTTGTTCTTATTGCCCCCCGCTCCCCGCCTCCCCACAGAAGCCCAAGCAGTGTTCCATCCTTATTACTGTTTTGACAAAGGGGCCCCCCCCTCTCCAGACCCGGTCCGGCAGCCCGAGGAGGGGACAGGACAGGTGCGTACACACACACACACACACAGCGTGGCCAGCCGGTTGCCTACCCCGCCGGGCGTCGCCGCGCCAGCCAATCAGGCGCCGATTGTGCCCGCCCTTTCGGCAGCTGATTGGCTGCGGGAGAGTGCCACTCCTCGCGGCCACGGTCTCTCGCGCGAAAGGAGAGGCTGCGCGCGGCGACTGACTCTGTTTGGGGGCCGCGCCGTCAGTGATCAGCTGCTCACGGAATTCAAAGGGCTCTCTCTCTCTCTCTCTCTCTCTCTCTCTCTCTCTCTCTCTCTCTCTCTCTCTCTCTCTCTCTCTCTCTCTCTCTCTCTCTCTCTCTCAGGAGACGCGTCCTAGGGCCGCTCTGCTGGCGCAGGAG